>JAVJAQ010003715.1:0-13188 GCA_032362365.1 Zygogramma bicolorata
GTTATATATATGAGATTTAAAGTTCATGATAACATCTTGTATAATGTTACTAAGTTGTTGTTGATAGATTGATCAATAAACATCATTCAAGAGTTGAGTTACAGTCGTAAAAGAAACTGTATTCTAATTTCACCTTCCATCCCAAGCTCAGGCTACCTACAAGTTAAGCATAAAACATGGTGTCAGGTGTGGGGTTTGTGATGATGTTCGACAACTTCGAATAGCAATTTGTATTCTTTACCATTCCGTACGCATTTGAAAATTTTCTGGCCAACGGGATGAATAATTTGCCCTCCAAAACATTTCAACTTGGACATAGAAACTGTTAATTTTGGCGTTTTGCATCGTGTTATCGAACATACTTCTTCGAAACCTATGACATTGCACGTTGCCCCTGTATCTAATTGACAAGTCACCTTGCGTTTTTCTCCTTTTATCTGAAAAATCAATTCTGTATTGATCTCTTTTCGTCGATCATCATTTATACAGAGAATAACTTCTTCGCAGCTTTCAGAATGTTCGCTTTCATTGTCAGAATCTTCTTGGATTTGATTAACATCTTTCATTCTGTTCTGTTTTCTTCTTCATACTTTGGAAAAATGATCTTTTCTGTGACAGAATTTGCACGTTGCACCTTTCGCTGGACATCTTTTGTGTTCTTCATGCTTATAGCCACAGTAGCCACAGTCTTCCTGGATCTCATCTTTATATTTCATTGTATATTGCTTATTTTTAATATACTGTTTACTGGTGCTTGGCCCACCTTGGAAAACATGATTATACCTTGAACTTCTGTAAACTTTCTTGATTTCCGCTTCTTTCTCGTCTCTCAATGCACTCAGTTGCTTGTCGGATAGTTCTTTGGCTTTGCATTTATCTATAGCTTGACTTAAAGTTATTTGTTTATCTAGCCATAGATTTTCCCTCCATGCGAAAAATTAGAATTGATCAAGATATGTAAAAAGATAACAATAGAAGATGGAAATAATCGAGAAGCAGAAAAAATCATCAGAGAATACAGCGATGTATTTGAAGGAGTAGGCAGAATCGAAGGAAAAGTATCTCTAGAAATAGATAATAAAATAAAGCCAACAATTCAACAACCAAGAAGAGTCCCTATAGCTATGAAAGAAGAGTTGAAACAAATTTTGAAAGAGTTAGAAGACAATGGAATAATTACCAAAGAAGAGGAACATACAGAATGGACAAGCAATATTATACTAGTGAAGAAAAGCAATAAAAAATTACGTTTATGCCTAGATCCATTGAGAGTCAATCAAGCACTGAAAAGCAATAAATATCAGATACCTACACTAGAAGAAATGATGCCTGAACTAGCAAATGCGAAAGTTTTCACAACATTAGATGCAAAAAATGGTTTTTGGCATATACAGCTAGATGAAAAATCCAGTAAGTTGACGACATTTTGGACTCCACAAGGGAGATATCGTTGGTTGCGTCTTCCATTTGGATTATCCCCAGCAATGGAAATTTTTCAAATGAAACTTCATCAAATAGTGTTTGGGCTGAAAGGAGTGATTTCGATAGCAGATGATCTAATGGTATATGGCAGTGGCGATACAAAAGAAGAGGCGATGAAGGACCATAATACAAACCTGAAAAATTTACTTGAATGCTTGAGAAAGAAAAATGTCAAACTGAATAAGGAGAAAATGAGATTATGCCAAAGAGAACTAACCTTTTTTGGTCATAACCTCACAGATGAAGGCGTTAAGCCAGATTCCAGAAAAGTTGATGCTATAAAGAACATGATGACACCAAAAACAAAAGTTGATGTTATGAGATTTATGGGAATGGTTTCTTATTTGAGCAAATATATACCCAAACTAGCTCATGTAGCAGAACCTTTACGAAAACTCACTCATATCAATGAAAATTTCGTATGGGAACGAAAACATGATGAAGCCTTCAACCATATCAAAAAAATGATACAGAAGGAAACTATTCTGAAGTATTTTGATGTGAACAAACCAGTTACCATCCAAACAGACTCATCATCATTCGCAATCGGATGTACTTTGATGCAAGATAATACACCAGTCGCTTTTGCATCTAAAATGCTCACACCATCACAAACAAAATACTGTCAACTGGAAAGAGAAATGCTTGCAATTGTCTATGCCTGCAAGAAATTTCACCAATATATATCAGGAAAACATGATGTATTGGTTCAGACAGATCATAAACCAATCATCAATATTCTCAAGAAACCTTTGGCAGAAGCTCCAAAGAGATTGCAAAGCATGATTTTACAATTGCAAAGATACAATTTGAAAGTGAAGTACATTAAAGGGACTGAAATGCATATAGCAGATCTTTTGTCAAGATTACCCGAAAAAAATACAGAGGAAAGTTTTGAAGTATACGAAATAAACAAATTTTTTCAACAAGTTGACCACATAAATTCTCTAGAAACCAATCCGATTTACGATCAGACATTCGAGAAAATTCGAGAAAACACAATGAAAGATGAGGCTATGAGCACATTATACAAAATAATTCAGGAAGGATGGCCTACAAATAAATCAGAAATTCCACTCAATATACGACCTTACTGGAAATTCAGAGAAGAACTCCACACTCAACATGGAATCATATTTCGTAGGGATCGAATAGTCATTCCACCTTCTATGAGAAAAATAATTTTGGATAAACTTCACTACAGTCATCTTGGAATCGAATATACAATAGATTTGGCGAAGGAACGAGTTTTTTGGCCATCAATCACCACGCAAATTCGAGAAAAAATTCAAAATTGTGAAATTTGCCTCAAATACTCGAGAAATCAACAAAATCCTCCAATGAAATCACACACTATAGCAGAAAAACCATTCGAAATTATCAGTCTAGATGTATTCGAAGTCAATGTGAAAGAAAAACAGAAAATTTCTCATCATAGTAGACCACTATTCAGATTTCTTTGAAATAGAAGAACTGAGAGATCTGTCAGCAAAAACAACGATCCTGATGTGCAAAAAAGTCTTCAGTAGATATGGAATACCAAAACGCATAATTAGCGACAATGCAACTAATTTTGTGAACGCAGAATTCAAGGAATTTTCGAAAAGTTGGTGTTTTGAACATTTAACGTCCAGTCCAAATCATTCCCAAGGTAATGGTAAAGCAGAGTTAGCAGTGAAAACTGCAAAAACTATGATTTTGAAAAGCATTGAGAGTCACAGTGATTTTTACGAAATGCTGATGTTGGAGAGAAATACACCCAATAAAGTTGGATCCAGTCCTGCTCAAAGACTTTTCGCAAGAAATTTGAGATGTACAATTCCTATCAAGGAGAGCAAATTGAAACCAAAAATTATTCGAGCCGTACCTTTGAAAATCAGGGAAAATCAACAGAAAGCAAAGAACTACTATGATAGAAAAACAAAACCAATACCTATCCCAGAAGTTGGTGATGAAATTATTTTCAAAAAAAATAGAGAGGACAAAGTATGGAGTCCAGGAATCATCAAACAAAAATTCAATTCAAGATCATTTTCCATTGATAGCCAAAAACAAGAACTGAGAAGGAATATAGTAGACATAAAACCGCTGAGAGAACAAAACAAATTATCAGGAAAAGATACAGTCAAAAGAGAAGAAAAGAATTCAAGGCCCAAGAGAGAAATTAAAATTCCAAGGAAGTTTTCAGATTTTCATATGTTTTGATTTTTTTAAATAAAGTATAGGGGATGTTATATATATGAGATTTATAGTTCATGATAACATCTTGTATATTGTTACTAAGTTGTTGTTGATAGATTGATCAATAAACATCATTCAAGAGTTGAGTTACAGTCGTAAAAGAAACTGTATTCTAATTTCACCTTCCATCCCAAGCTCAGGCTACCTACAAGTTAAGCATAAAACAGGGTCTACATAGTCCATTAAGATTGTTGGTATATCATCTTCCCCAGAAGAGTGTTTACCTGTCATTTTCTTTCTCATTCCCTTTATTTCATTTTCCATAAGAGGTCTAACAAAAAACAGTTTTTCTATTTTCAAATTAGGAATTACGTTCAACAAAAACTCATTGTACTGAATAGCTATATTTGTTGGATTTCCATCAAAATAGGTTTTGTGTGATGTGTCATCGTCATTGCCAAGTATGAATGCTCCACAAGTTTTCAACCTCGAGGGCATAATTGACCCATTTATTCCCCATTTTTTACAAATTGGTGTACATGCTCTTTCTTATGAATAAACTTTCTTATTATTTCATCTTGTCATCCGATTCTACAAATCTATTATATTGTTACGATTTTACTTTCAAAATCCAACTTCTGACACCACTGTTACGATATTCCTTGGGTTCGTCGATTAAAACACCAAACAACACAAAACTTCTTTTATTATAACTCTCTATCACAATACAATACAACACAACCGCTTAAATCACTCCGATAACTTTCCAATGCTCGGTACTAAACTCTCTGTACTAAAAATTCTCTTTCCGCACAAAGCTCTGCTCCACTTAGATCTCAATAACTCTCGTCACTTAGCTCTACACTGAACTTCTTTTATTATAACTCGCTATCACAATACAATACAACACAATCACTTAAATCGCTTAAATACTTTCCAATGCTCGCTACTAAAACTCTCTGTACTAACAATTCTACACCTTTGCACTAAGCAATAACAAAACTCTTTCCACCTAGCTCTACTAAACTCGCTCCACTTAGCTCTGAATACAAATTCTCTCCGACTAACTAACTCTCCGTAATACAAATTCTCCCCCCGCAGCGAAACCTGTCCCGTATATATATCTGCGTGCCAATCGAGAATCGTCGAGAGAAGCCCCGATGACGCGTCTCGAATTCTCCAGGCGGCATTACGGTTTCTAGGAAAATGACGTCCGCTACGACGCGATTCCCCATCTGCGTTTACGATCTGGTCAGGACCGGCGCTAGGACGTAACATTATCCCCCTCTCAATTTTGATCGTCCCGATCAAACAATATCTCTTCATCCCCATTGTAACATTTTAGCCTCTCTAGGACCGCGCCTTCCTCCAGTCAATACGCTCTAGCATCTCTTGTCGCTTAGGGAATGGAACTCTTCTTGATGGTTGTTGAATCAAGTGGACTTGGCCACTGATGACTTCTTGTTTGACCAAGTCAGCCCTTCCAGTTGCTTTCATCTCGGAGATGTCACTTGTACCTCCAACGCGACACCTGGCGGCTCTTACAAGGATGGCTTTTTCTGACTTCACCCGGACTTGTCCGGAATCCGATGGCTGCACGCTGCATTCAGGGACATTATTCTCTGTGACACGAGCTACTTCCTTCGACAATGCAGGGATTCTCGCAGTTTTCAATAATCGCAGTTTGGCAGGTTTCGTCCTTTCCGTTGGAGTTGTAAGGACAAATTCTTCTTCTCCGAACCTTATGATCTTTTGCTCATTGTCGAATGAAATTCCATGGTCACTGATCAAGTCCATTCCGAGTATGACTTCATCTTCTATATCTGCGACGTAAACTGTACCTGTGATAGTGAGTCGCCCAAGAATCAACGTAATTTCAGCCTCTCCTCGAATAGGTGCGTTTTCACCAGTGACTGTCCGAATCACGACGTTGGATGAAATAGGCTTTACGTTTCCAGGCCGAAGGATGTCGCTGCGTACCAAGGAAACTGCAGCACCGGTGTCTATGGTGCATATTACATCCATTTTATTCAATTTCCCTGGAATGGTGAGGCTCTCAGATGTTCTTTTTAGCCTGTTAACACAGATGACCCTCGGTGACCTTGACCTCGCAGGTGATTGCGAACTTGTCGGCGTCCTGACAGGTGAGTTGGATTTTGTTGGCATTCTCACCTTGCAATCTTTCTTGAAATGCCCTGATCTTCCACATCTGTAACATTTTCTCTGTGGCATTCTCTCCCTACAGTCTTTTATAAAATGTCCCGGCCTCCTACATCTATAGCAAATCCTCTGCGGCATCTTCACCCAACAGTCTTTGATAAGATGTCCAGGTTTCCCACATCTATAGCATGTCTTCTTCTTCTGGGTGCTAATTCCACTTATCATCAATTTGATTTCTTCCAGAACCTTCTCGACTGAACTATTCGCTGTGCCAAATCGTTGTTCCGGTTCTTCTATTGAAACTGCACGCACTTTCGGCCTCGACGTGTTGAAGGCCGCCTCCACTTCCAAAGAGCGAACCAAAGCATCGCTACTTCTCTTGAAACTCGTCAATCGTAAAGTTCTTTGTATTTCTGGGTCTCTCAGTCCGTCTATAAATATCTGCACAGCCAACTGCTCCTTGAAATCTCCGGGTGCTTCTGGATATGCCAGCTGGATTAGGCGTCGAACATCTGCCTCAAATTCTTGCAGACTCTCACCTGATTTTTGTGTGCGAGTCTTCATTTGGGCCCGGTACAGCTGTTCTCGGTGTTGATCGCCATACCTCAACTCCAGTGCAGAAATCAGGTCCTGATATTGCTTCTGCTGTTCTATGGGTATCGTTTGTAATATACCCAAAGCTGGCCCTCTCAAAGCTACTATTAGCGCCGTAGCTTTTTCTTCGTCGCCCCATCCATTAGTTTCTGCCGCAGCCTCAAATTGTCGATGGTACATGGACCAAGACGACTGACCATCAAAAGTCGGTGGTTTCACGGAAATTCCTAACGTGGCAACACTGTCTCGGCGATCTCGGTCCTTGAGAAGAGCTATCTGTTTTTCTAAACCTCTCATTTCATTTCTCATCTCCTCTCGCACTACATCCACTTTCTTATTGACATCTTCCTTCAGCTCTACCTTTAGGTCTTCTTTCAGTTCTACCTTTAGGCCTTCTTTCAGTTCTTCCATTTAAACTTTGGTTTCATGTGAAACATGCTCGAAGAACTTTTCCTGATTTTCTAGAACTTTCTGGAAGTCTTCTTTTTGTTGTTTTTCTATTTGCTCTAATTCATTCTTTTGTTGTTCTAGAATTTTCTGGAGGTCTTCTCGTTCTTTTCTCTGTTGTTCTAGAATTTTCTGGAGGTCTTCTCGTTCTTTTCTCTGTTCTTCGAGAATTTTCTGGAGCCCTTCTTCTCGTTCTTTCTTTTCGTTTTCGAGAATCTTCTGGAGTACTTCTTCTCGTTCTTCCTTTTCATTTCCTCGTTCTAATTGTCGTTCTTTCTTTTCATTTTCTCGTTCTAATTCTCTTTCTTTCTTTTTTCATTTTTGAGAATTTTCTGAAGTCCTTCTTCTCGTTCTTTCTTTTCATTTTCGAGAATTTTCCTGAGCGCTTCATCTCGTTCCTGCTTTTCCTCCTGCTGCCGCTTTTCCGCCAATTCTTTTTCCTCCAGCCGTCGCTTTTCATCTTCCTGTCGTCGCTTTTCAAAATCCGCAAATTGGTTTTGGATTAATTTCATCATGTCCTCCATCGTCTCGTAAGATGTACTTCACGTATTCACCATCAATTGTTGTTATTTACCAGCAAAAATTCCACTTCCGACACCACTGTTACGATTTTCCTTTCAAAATCCAACTTCTGACACCACTGTTACGATATTCCATGGGTTCGTCGATTAAAACACCAAACAACACTAAACTTCTTTTATTATAACTCGCTATCACAATACAATACAACACAATCACTTAAATCGCTCCGAATACAACAATTTTGAACTTAGCTCTACTAAACTCGCTCCACTTAGCTCTGAATACAAATTCTCTCCGACTAACTAACTCTCCGTAATACAAATTCTCCCCCCGCAGCGAAACCTGTCCCGTATATATATTTGCGTGCCAATCGAGAATCGTCGAGAGAAGCCCCGATGACGCGTCTCGAATTCTCCAGGCGGCATTACGGTTTCTAGGAAAATGACGTCCGCTACGACGCGATTCCTCATCTGCGTTTACGATCTGGTCAGGACCGGCACTAGGACGTAACAATATTAAGATTCCATCCTTGTGTCTCTTATCGTGCTCCTAATCTAGTAACAAATGCATACTCCAGAGACGGGTAATCTTTGATAACAAAATCAGAATATTTAGTGAAGAATACCTCCGGCGAAAGTGATCTGTATAAATGTTGTAATCAGCGCACTCGATGGTTACCTACATGCTGCATATGTAAATGCAAATTCAAAAATTCATGTGTAGATATCACAGCTGAGGTACGCACTCTCAAAAGTAAGAAAGGATGATTGGACACGTACAGGGTGTAGATCTATAGACAATGATATCAAGGGTTTGGTATCCCTCAGTATTTCACTTCAAAGTGATATAAAACAGTTGAGAGCTGAGAATGGTATATCCAGTAGGGAATCCTTCGATTTTGAAGAAGTGGTGTCTGAGATCTCGGAATGTCAAAAACGAATCAACAATATTATTATCTTCAAGGTACCCGAACCTGATCAACAGGTAGCCCCTATTGAGAGATCGAATCAGGATAAGGTAATTATTGTAGACAGCATGGCTTCCGTTATTCCAGAAGTATTAGTGGATAACATCAAACCTATCAGGCTGGGTAGCTTTTCCGCTTCGAAAATACGTCCGATTGAAATAACATTGGAGAATGAGTTAGATGTTGGTAAATTCTTGAAGAACGCAAAGAAACTAAAAAGTCAGCAGCTATACAATGGTATCAATTTAAGTGCTGATCGAACAAAGAATTGATTTCTATAAAAAAGTCAAGAAAAATTTGAACGATAGATTAAATGTTGGCATATCGAATTTGAGAATAAAATTCATCGATAAAGTGTCAGGAATCGTCTCAGAAAACTGAATGCCCCCAACAGTGACTGTACAATATTGATTTACTACCAGAACGTGAGAGGAGTTAATGGTAATGTAGACCCATTTTATTCTAATGTGTGCGATCGTGAGTATAACATAATTGCTCTCTCTGAGACATGTCTAAAACCAGAAGTCGTTTCTAGCGAAGTATTTCCAGACTCTTATAAAATCTATCGAAAGTTCAATATCTTAGATAAGACTGCTGGTGATGGTGTATTGCTCGCTGTTGGGGCTGCTATCCGTTTAGAAGTTATCGACGTTCCTTTATTCCGAGAAAATTTTCCCGAAATCGACTTTCAGTTTGCAAACGTTACGCTCAAACGACATAATTGTATGTAATAGTAATTTATATTCGACCTTCCACCCCTGTAAATGAATACGATGGCTTCTTCTTCAAAACTGGGAGATGGCAATTTCGAACAAGATTTTCGTCGTAAGTTATTTCCATTGTACGCAATTCGTTGAGAACAGCTTAAAGGATAGGAAAACCTGCATTGTTAATAATTACTTATCATTATTACATTATATAATGAAGTAACAAATTATTATAATAAATTGTTACATTTAGTCATAAGCAACTTAAGTTGTCATGTATCGCATGTGCATTTCTCTTTTGCTCTACCATCCATCTTTGTCGATTGCAGTTGACGAGCTCTTCTCTAAGAAGAATACGTTTGAGTCTAACAGTCATCAGAAAGCTTGTGATTTCAAGAAAGCTGAGTACTTGTCACTCTATAATGTAATACACAGACTGGACATTTCTCGATAGTATTATTGAAGATATTAACTTAGCTGTTGATAATTTTTATAGCAAACTCTATGAATTACTAGATACGCATGTTCCAATAACTTTCAAAAATTTTAAGCATAATTATCTTGTATGGTATAATAGTGAAATAATAGGACTCAACAAGCAGAAGGCCAAATTCTGTAAGAAATTCAAATATAGTCGAAATCAATTTGTTTGGATTGAATTCAAACGTCTGGGACCAATTGTGAAAAATAAAACTAAAATAGCTCCTGATCAGAGTTTGATAAAAGTTCAAGAACAATTGAAAATCGATCCAAATTATTTTTGGTAATTCATTCATCAAAAAAATAAAACTTCGGGAATAATAGGTACAATTTATCTCGGAAATGAATTATATAATAAACATCGTTTAATCATTAATGGATTCAAGGAGTTTTTTCAAAGCGTATATTCACCAAACTAACATATATCCACACAATTTTTAATTACTTTATGATAGTAACACTTTACCTCTGCCACAAAAAAAGACGAAAAAACAATAAACAAACGTTTTTACTCCCAAACAATATAAATAATTTCAATAATGAAATTGCCAGAGAACTTACATCTGATGATTATACTAAAATCTCTTACACAGATATATAGGGATGAAATTTGATACATTTATCGACGTTCTGGAAAAAAAATTCGCTCTCCTCTCGAGTTAGTGGAAAATAAAACAAAAAAACACTGGATAACCAAAGGAATACGTAAGTTCTGTTTCCATAGACAATTGATAGCGTTTTGTAGAGGAGTAGATAACGATATATACTGAACAGGTTCAAAAAAAAATACTGTCATATACTAAGAAATGTTGTAATCGATGTTTTATTATTTTGAAAGGCCAAAATTAGAGTATGCCTCTTTGATATGGAGTCCTATTTATAATCACCATATTCAATCCATAGAAAAAGGTCAGAAAAAATGTTTGTGTTATAAAATGAATGGAATATACCCACCTAGAGGTTCGAATTATATTGAGCTGTGGACAGATTTGGATTCATATCACCAGAGAAACGCAGGCAATAGGCTGCCATATTATTTTTACGCAAACTCCTCACAGGGAAAATTGATTGTCCTGATTTATTGTCTTCTGATACCAATTATTTTGCGGACCGACATCACAGACCATTACTGTACTATTTTGCAAATAATTATGCCTGATGTGAAACAAAATAAAATAGAATCAGCAAGATTTATAACACAGATAAATAAAAAACAACTCTTGAATAAAATATCCCAAGTCTCCTGGGACCAAGTATACTCTACATCTGATATAGAAACTAAAACAAGAAACTTCCTGAAAATTGTGCAAACGTGCATAAATGAATCCACGAAAAAAATTAGAATAAAAAGTAAAGAAAAGAAACGGAAAAAATGGATAACCCAATCTTTAATTGAATCTGTGAATAAAAAAAATTCAATGTATGCAAAGTTAATAAAAAACCCAGAAAATATACAACTTTGGCGTGAATATAAAACATATAAAAACGCATTGAATAAAATGTTGAAAAATAAAAAAAATTAATATTACAAATCAAAAATAAACGAAAATAAAAATAACGCAAAAAACCTATGGCAAAATATAAATGAAATATTTGGTACCAGAAAACAAAACGAAATAACGCACATAAAAGATGAAAAAAATAACCCTATAAGTGATCATCATCATAAGGCGGATATACTCAATGAAACGTTCATAAATATGGGTAGAAAATTAGCGGAAAAAATTAATAAGGACAGTTCTCCTAATTTCCAAGAAGAGGTTTCAATTAATTCTATATATTTAAGACCGACGACAAAAAATGAGGTTATAGAGACCATATGCAAGTTGAAAAATAATAAATCTCCGGGATCCGACTGCATAAAAGCAGAGACAATGAAGGATATTGCATGTCATATAGCGAACCCTTTCACCCATATTGTGAACAAATGTATTGAAATAGGACATTTTCCCCAAGAATTCAAAACTTCTGTGGTGAGGCCTATTTTCAAAAATGGAGATGCAACAGATGCAAAAAATTATAGACCGATATCCCTCATAACGAATTTTGCGAAAGTTTTGGAAAAAATATTGAAATACAGACTATCTGGCTACTTAAATAAGTATGGTTTACTATCTGATATGCAATACGGCTTTAAGGAGGGTAAGTCAACGCAAGACGCTATAATAAAATTAACAAATTCGATATACAGAGCCTTGGATGAGAGCAAGCCTTGTCTTGCTGTTTTCGTAGATCTGGCAAAGGCATTCGATACCGTGAGTCATACGATATTGCTAAAATCACTAGAAAATATTGGAATAAGAAACAACTGCCTAAAACTTTTCAAGAGTTATCTGCAAAATCGGAAACAATGTGTCAAAATAAATGACAGTTCTAGTAGTTGGAAAGTAATAGAGTGTGGTGTACCTCAAGGTACAGTTTTGGGTCCTTTACTTTTCTCGATTTATATAAACGGCCTGTTTTCGATTGAAAGAAGGGGCGAAATAATTAGTTTTGCTGATGACACTGTGGTTTTTTACAAGGGCGAAACATGGGGGGAGTTGAAAACTGAAGTGGAAAGTGATTTCTCTTTGATAAAAAAATATTTTGATAATCGGTTATTGACCATAAATGCAGAAAAAACATTCTTTCTCCCATTCACAATATATGAGACCACGGTACCAAACTTACAGTGCCTTACACTTGTGAACGATCTGAAAATATCTTCGGTAAACCATATAAAATATCTGGGGATAATTATTGATACACACCTTCGTTGGGATCAGCATGTTAACTTTCTTTTGAAAAAATTACGCTTTGTCCTCTATAAGTTCAGGCAAATGAATGATATTCTTGAGATTAGTCAAAAAAAAACTATTTACCATAGCTTAGTGGAAAGCCATTTAACTTATGGACTACTGGGATGGGGAGGATTATCTAAAACTCATCTGCGCCCATTAGTGGTATTACAAAGACGTTTCTTGAAATTGATGCTGTCAAAAGGTTCAAGATTTCCAAGTGATCGTTTGTACGAAGAAAGTGGCATTTTAGATATAAGGCAACTTTATTACAAGCACAGCAACATAAGACAACATCAAAATAGAAATAAATTACAAAAACTCGCACATACCTATAATACCAGAAATCATAATCAGTTTCAATGCCCTCGAACATTCAAATCGATTGGACGAAGAAGTTATAATTATTTGGGGGTTAAATTGTTCAACAGTCTACCTGCAAACATTCAATGTGATATGTCCCGATATTCATTCAGGAAAGAATTGGAAAAATACATGAAAAATAATTCACGGAATTTAATCGATAATTTATTCAATTGAAATACCCACAAGTATCTATATTTTGTTCACCTGTGCCAGACCTATGCATCCTATAAACCCAATAATATATGTATTGTTTAATGTTCATTATGATGTTTATTATTAAGTCAAATTTCATGATCTCATCTAGTGTTATTGTTGTTGTTAAATTTGGTTTTTATTTATATTTATATGTTTATTTATAATTCACGTGTACCTTCTCACTAACAAGTGTAAACTTCAGTGAGTGATCTTGTGTTTAGCTTGCTAATTATTCAGCTCTACGAGCAATGTACCTGGAAAATATTTTTTTCTTTCGTATTGGCAAAATAAACACTATTCTATTCTATTC
>JAVJAQ010003716.1:0-322973 GCA_032362365.1 Zygogramma bicolorata
GAACGGAAGTCGATTTGTGAGCTCTGTTTAAAATCGAGTTTTCGAAGTGAAAACAAACGTTTAAAATTTGTTTCTTTTTGGTTCTTAGTGAGAACAAACAGTGGCCGAAGTGGAAAACTCATTTTCGTGCTGTTGATGTGCTGCAATTAGTGAATTTTAGGCAGGAAACACCCAAAACCTGGTAATATTTTGGCATTTCTACTTAGTTTCCTATCAGTAGAATATTTTTTGCACAAAAAACTTGGGCGATAAGCTATCTCGGACGCTACATTCATTCATATCTATTTATTGAATATCTCATAAATCTGCCAGAGGCGGAGTGGTCAGTTTAGTATGGGAAACAAAGATATATCCAACAAAGACATTTACGCATTATTAACGAAAGTGAGTAAGGACGCGGAAGAAACGAAGGCTGAGATAAAGAGACTCAGAGAGGAATTCCAGGATAAAGTCACCGCCTTGGAGACATCTGTAGAAAATCTACAGGCTGAAAATAGCTCATTGAAATTAAAACTACTTGCAACTGATAGGCGTATTCGTCGAAACACATTTCTGATATTTGGACACAATACGGATCCTTCTTCTGTGGTGGACTTCATTATCAAATTAGTTAATGAAAAGTTGAAAGTTTCTTTGAGTAAACACGAAATTAATAACTGTTTTATTAACAATAAGATAAAAAACCAACCCATTATTCTGGAACTTGTTTCTAATCTGAAAAAATCCGAAATATTCTCGAAACTTTTCCTGCTCAAGAATTCTGGATTGGTATTCGTAGACGATTTACCATATGAGGACAGGCAAGAGCGCAAATCGCTCGTTGCCCATTTGAAAGAGGCTAAATCTAAAAATATAGACGCTAAACTAAAAAAAAATACACTACTGATTGATGGAGAAACCTTCACTCTATCGGAACTGGCCGAAAATACAACTCTAGAAGCCCAGAAAAAAACGTCCCGCACCAACTCGATCTCTACAGAAAATACTTCGTCTGGCAGCAGCTCTACTCATGGTGAAAATAACCGAAATTCCACCAAACATGCTATGATACTCAGACGTCTACAATCTTAATTTGATTTTTATCAAAATAGTAGCCTTTTTGTCTTTTTTTTTATCTAATTTGTTATATTTGCATCTTTTCACAATACATGTTTTTGTTTTTCTTCATATATATAATTGTAATAGTTCATTCACTTACTTGCTTGGGTATTCACCTCATTGTCTCGAGGAAGTATGGGTAAATATTTTAAAGTAGCACACTTGAACGTTCGATCACTGACATCAAACTTTCCAGATTTCAGTACCTTGGTACACAACAAATTTGAAATTATTGCTGTTTCTGAAACATGGCTTTCGAGGAACATATCGAATGACTCTATCTCACTCGATGGGTATAATTTATGTCGAAAAGATCGGGCCGTTGGCAGGGGTGGCGGTATAGCTCTCTACATCACAAACAAACTCAAAATAAAACTTTTAACTAACGTCACGCAAAATAACAACAACTTTGGCTTTCTTTCAAATACGATAGTAAAAATATTGCTCTGGGAGTTTGTTACAGACCTCCAAACCAACCTGCTGATGTATTTCTGAATGAACTAGAGTTAACTCTGAGTATAATTGCTCCAAGTTTCGATGAAATTATCTGCGCGGGTGATTTGAACATAGATATACTTGATTTGGAAGGTTACTTCACCAAACGCCTGCTGAACATACTCAACACCTTCGGACTGCTCCAAACTATATCGGAGCCTACTAGGTACGGACCAACAAGTGTCAAAATAATTGATTTAATAATGCTGTCTGAAACGCTACCTGTTAAAAGCTCGAAAGTTGAAGATGCCTCTAGTATTTCCGATCATTGTTTGGTTTCATGTGCACTCGATTTTTCACCTATATCAACCAAACCTTTTTTATACACCTTTCGAGATTATAAAAATTTTAATCAAAATAATTTTATTGGTGACTTAGAAGCAATTGATCTTACCAATATTCTCGAAATTCATAATATAGATGATAAGGTAAATACACTGAATCAGTCACTAATAGCGATCTTCGATCTACATGCACCCATTAAAACAGTGAAAATAAGCCGCCCCAAAGCACCTTGGCTAACGTACAATGTAAAATTAATGATATCCACTAGAGATAAAGCTCTCATCAGATACAAAAAAACCAGACTTGAAAGGCATTGGAATTTCTACAAAGAGCTGAGAAATCATACTAAATACGCTATAGAACGTGAAAAGAAAGCGTATCTTGCTTTCAAACTTAGAACTAGCAAAAATAACAAGACATTTTGGAAAGAGTTGAAAAACCTAAATATCCATTCAAAAAAAAATCACAACGCAATTCCAGAACATCTCTCTGACGTCACAAAAATCAATAATTTTTTCATCGATTCTTCCAAATCTGAACTTCTGCCTGACAGAGAAACTGTTAATCATTATCTGAACAATATCCGGCCAAATGTGAATATTTTCAAATTTTCGTCAACCAATGAATCTGAAATATATAAGACACTCTTGACAATTAAAT
This sequence comes from Zygogramma bicolorata, assembly GCA_032362365.1. Classification (NCBI taxonomy): domain Eukaryota; kingdom Metazoa; phylum Arthropoda; class Insecta; order Coleoptera; family Chrysomelidae; genus Zygogramma; species Zygogramma bicolorata. The sequence continues at coordinate 2,539 of JAVJAQ010003716.1, forward strand.
CAAAAGCCGTTGGAGTCGACAAACTGAGCATCAGCATGTTATTATACTCCTGCCCTCTAGTGCTTCCCATAATCACTCATATTTTTAACTTTTGCATCGTAAATAATGTTTATCCATCAATCTGGAAACAATCCTACATTATACCACTACCCAAGGTACCTAATCCTGATGACATTAAACTTCTTCGCCCCATAAGCATTCTTTGCACGCTTTCCAAGGCATTTGAAAAAATTATTTCTACCCAAATAAAGCTTCACTTAGAAACTCATAAAATTCTTTCATCCCAACAGTCCGGCTTCAGAACTGATCACAGTTGCACCACGGCACTTTTGAAAGTAACCAACGATATATATTCCGCCTTGGACAAAAAAGAACTAACTCTTCTGGTCTTGCTTGACTACTCTAAGGCTTTCGACACAATTAAGCATGACTTGCTGCTAGCCATTCTGCATTATATTGGATTTTCAGAAGAATCCAGTTCTCTGATGAAAGCTTACCTCCTCAATAGACTACAGGCGGTGACTCTGGGTGATATTACTTCTGACTATATGTCAGTGGAAAATGGAGTTCCCCAGGGATCCATTTTAGGGCCCACACTTTTTGTCATCTACACTTTCGAATTTCAAAAATATATACAGTTCACTGATTGCCATTTTTACGCAGATGACACTCAGGTATACATTTCTTTCCACGAGACTGATCTTATAACTGCCACAAACCGACTCAATACCGACCTTGATGCGTTGGTCGAAGTGTCACACAAATTCTGCCTCTCAATCAACCCCATCAAATCCAAAGTTATTCTGTTTGGCAGCAAGAAAGCTCGAAATCGGTGCGTTGATCAATTGACAGTCAAAATAAATAATGAAACACTCGAAATCACAGATAGTTCAAAGAATTTGGGTTTGATTATGGATTCTTCACTTCGTTATACACTGCATGTCAACTTAATTACTAAAAGAGCATTTTGCAATTTAAAACTCATATATTCCAATAGAGGAATTTTGGATAGAAAAAGTAGAATAACTCTATGCGAAGCATTAGTCCTATCACACCTGAACTACGCTGATGTCGTTTATGGTCCTGCTTTGTGTAATTCAGATAAACGGCGTCTACAACTCATTCAGAATTCATGCATACGTTTGATTTATGGACTGAATAGACGTGATCACATTTCTAATTATTTAAAAGACGTTGGTTGGCTGAATATTGAAAATAGGCAACTATTACACTCTTGTACATTATTCCATAAAATAATACAGCCACAAAAACCTCCATATCTTTATAGGACCATAACATTCCGCACCGATGTTCACCATCTTAATGTTCGTTTTAAATCAAGACTAACCCCACCTCTGCATACAACGGCTCAATTTCGATCATCTTTCTCTTATCAGATAACCCGGCTATACAACATGGTTCCCGACGAAATGAAAACCCTACCAATTTATTTATTTAAAAAAAAGATACAGAAGCTTCTGTTCAATGAAGAAACGTTCTTTAATTAGTTTTTTATTTATTCACACTTTTTTCGAACTAATATGGGATTGTTATGCACCGAATATAATCTATTTTTTGTATGTATTTTTAGGATCGCCCTCTATGATATTATGTCTTATAAACGTTTATTTTCTTGTGTACGGTTGAGTGTAAGAGAGTACTAACCTGTCCTAGACGGGTGAAGCGCTAACTCTGCCTTTTGATAGATTCTGTAACCTTTCCTTCTATCAATAAAAGCAACTTATTATTATTATTATTATTATTATTATAATATTGAGAGAAATCAAGATCATGATGGGGATCATTTAGAAACTCATTGAGTGATCACTCTTCAGAATCGGTTCCAGAGCATTAATAAAAAGCATATCTCTTTTTCTTCGATTCTGCTGGGTAGCAGAATATTGTATGTTTTTGGTGATTTTTTTACTTTCCTTCAACAGTTCAATGATAACTCATTCCTTTGCGTATTTTCTCGTTTTTCGAATAAATAAATGTTCAAGTTTTCCAATGGGTTCTTTCATTATTTCGAATGAATAGGGGTTAGGTGAAACAGCGAAAAATCCTCTCGAAATAAGCAAAGCGATTACTGAGTTGCGACAATATGTAATCAAACGCCTGATGAATACTGGTTTATCTACTCCTACATGCTCCATTATACCTCCAGTTTTCTTCAAAAATATTACACCATATCAGCCATTAATCTTAAGATCGCATCATATGGAATATATTTTGGAAATTTCGAATCACCCTTCGTACCCGAATGGATATTATAAAAAATGTCCATCTTGATGAAAACTCAAACGATGAAGTGAGGTTTGGAAAAGTTGGAGTGGGAGTAACTTCGGGAAGCCCTGTATAAACTATATGTAAATTGTGCCCAGGTACAGAATGATCTTCGTCATTGTCGTATGAGAGCCGACCACCTATGAAAAGAGTCAACAAAATACAAATTTACCGACTAAAAACTGTTGAAACTATTAGAATCGATTCCAACATTACCTTTGAAAAACGTCAATAACATGTACTCATCTAAATGGTCGTTAATTCCTTATTAACAAAAAACTGTAGAATTGAAACAAAGCTCAATGACATTATAGAAATAATGATCATGAGTGACCTCAGCCGAATAAAACCCTTTGTTATTCAACATTTTTTCGAAAACGGCCCCCCTTTCAGAATTCCACGAGGACTCTCAAATATTTTTTGACATCCTTACACGACAAATAAACCCTGAAAGTTACTCACACCTCATATATACTTACCTTGTGAATCATGCAATTGAATTCATATAAAATATTGCAAATTTCCATAGGGGTTGGTGATAAAGGGTCGAACTGACAACTACACGAATATATTTTAAGGCAAGAATAAGCACACTTTGTCCATAAGGTTTACCCCTTCTGAGTTACAAGTGATTGAATATCGTTAAATGTCTAGAAATTATTATTTTCTGAGATTCATATCTTCACATCTTACAAATATTTGTCATCAATATTACGCGCAAAATGATCTTTGAGTATTGTACTTGAACGTCATATTTTTGGGTGAACTGGAGTTATGATCTTATGAAAATTATAAATCTGAAGCATTTTACGACATTTATTCATTTGAAATTTAACTCAAAAGATGTCGAAACATGAAGAGTCTTAATTTCACCTTCCGAATATATTTATGTAGTTGTCAGATTGAAGGTTTGTCATCCGAATTTACCAACCCCTATGGGATTCCGCAATATTTGGAAGAAGTTGACATTTGATTTGTAGAAAAATGTGAATTTTGATCATTTTTCGATCTTCAATCATTCATATCTTGAAAGGGGTGCCTTTTTCGAAAAATGCCCAAGATCTAGATATTTTGGCCAGTGAACCAAAAGAATCATTCTCGTAATCTCTTCAACTTTGTTTTGATTTCACAATTTGTTGATAACAATAACATACGCTACATTTTGTTGGTTAGAATTATTTTTAAACTTTTTTTAATTACATTTCATGTCATTACTTTGCAATTTGACCTAATTTTCGGGACTCGCCAAACATTAGTTTTCAACATGGATAAACTAACGTATGGTGATTCCTATTTGTTCATATTTTTTTGAAACTATGTGTAATATATGAATAAAATTCCTGTCAAATTGCAGTATGTAGTGGCATGCACATTGTTTCCTTATTAAATTGATTTATCGTAGAGCACTGATGATGGATTCAATGAAATCCGAAACGTTGACAAAACACTGAATCGTTCATTTACGAAATCTTCGAATCCTTTTCCAACGACAGCATTTGAAAAAAAATTCATGTGAAAACTGAGAGTTCAAAAAGTACCACAAATGCACAAGTCTCTCTTTACCTGTAAAGAGTCTGTCATCGATACAGTGTGACTCACTTAGGATGAAAACACCCTCATGAAATCTACATTTTCCGACCGATTGTTTTTTTTCCTTTTTTCAACTGGAAGTGTTGAAGTCTACGTTTGCACCGAACTCGCAAAATATATTTCTAAATTTCAGGGCATGGTATGATTTTTGTGTGTTTTGAATTGTTAAATTTCATTTAGCGTTTTTTTTTGTCACATTTCGACATCCCCACTGGAATCAGCATCCTTCATTCACAATTCTAAAATTTCATTTGAAAATATTTATGGGCCACAAAGTCATAACAATGATAATTTGGATAACATAGCATTATTTGTGAATATTTCAGATAAATTCTGTAGGAGATATTAGCCATCGTAAAATAAGGAATCAAAATCAAAATAAAGTTTTTATTCCATTCCAAAATTATTAGTTGACACAATGGTGGATATCATGTGAACCCGGTTTCTCGACGTTATGCATATTAATAAATTTATAGAAAAATACAATTCTACAATATGTTATACCTCGATTACAATTAATATTATGAATTCGAATTTCTACCAAATACCCCCAACGATCTCCTACATTTGTGTTGACAGTGTAACCAATTCTCAGAATTTGTCTGAAATATTCATAAACAATGGTTTGTTATCAAAATTAATATTGTTATAACTCTGTTGCAAATGAATATGTTTACATGAAATTCTAAAATTCATTTAAATGAAGGATGCTGATTCCAATAGTGGTATTTCAAGAAAAAAAATGCTAAATGAAATTTTACAATTCACAACAAAAAAAATATTAGAGTACGCCCTGAAATTTGAATTTTCATTTAGCAAATTCGCTGCAAACATAGACATTTTAACGCTCTTCCTGCTGAAAAAAATTCAATCGGTCGGAAAATGTAGTTTTCATGAGGGAACTTCTGTCTCACGTGGGTCACACTGTATGAAATCAGCATCCTCCAAAAAATACTCCGTGACATCTCTCCTTTTTTTTCAGTACTGGCGGTCACCACGATGGTGCCACAACGCTGCCATGAAACTCCTGTGGTGGCTCCTGCTGTGCGCCGGCTTGCGCACGGGCGGCGGCAAGCGCTCCTTCGGGGGCGGGGGGGAAGGCAACGTGCTGCACATCGGCGGCATCTTCCCCATCGCGGGCGAGGGCGGCTGGCAGGGCGGACAGGCGTGCATGCCGGCCGCCCATCTCGCGCTCGAGGACGTCAACGCCAGGAAGGACTTGCTGCCCGGATACGTGCTCAAGTTGCACAGCAACGACAGCGAGGTGAGTACGATTAACGACCGATATTATAAAGATCTTTTGGAGTTCAATTTCAACAGACAAGTCAACTTTCACTTCTGAATGTCAGTTTTATAAAAGTCTAATGTTTGAAATAAACAGAAGAAGAAGAAGCCAAAGGTAAATGGTAACATTGGTACAGGCACGTATACAAAGGGGGTAAGGGGGGTAATTACCCTCCCATGATCAGTCAGTCACATAACATATTATAATATATATTAAAAAATATAGGGAGATATCAAAAAAATATATTGAATGAATGAAAAATCAATCGCAATTTAAACTCACCTTCACTCCCTGTAACCCTGTAAGATCGCATAATCCAGTTATTTAATTCAAAATTATCATCAAAATTATAGAATATCTCAGAAGATTGTATAGTCTCTGATATTTCGGGAGAAATTGACAAACCTAAATTTATATTTATTATTTAATTTTTCTGTTGCATAATCTCGTGTTCAATAACTATATACTTTTCATTCTACTCATATCGATATGTAGTATGATGAATACATGAATGAATATCATTATAACGGTTTATTTTTACTTACGTTGACAAGACAAATATTATTTATCTCTGAAGTCTGAAGTTTAATTTCATCAAGACATATTGTTTTCTGTACTTTTCAATTTTATTTATGAAAAAATAAAAAAAATAAAAAGATTAAACAAATCTGACGTTTTCCTAATCATTCAATTCATTGTGGAAGGTAAGTTTGTGAAAAGGCCAATATGCATTTTTGTTTTGATAAAATGGTGGAAACGCATAATTTTCTCAGGGATTACCCCCCCTATAAACTTGAGCTTTATACGCACCTGCATTGGTAACAATGATATCTAGAATTTGGGTATGTATTTGAAGGGAACCTAAATTTTTCGCTTGAATTTTGTACTCTGCGTTAGAGCGTCGGTGAAAAGTTCTTCAAAAATAAAGTTGATATCGTTTGCCAACATTATTGCGAACAAACTGAGAACCACAATACAACCACTAACCACCTAATAATGAACGATGAGATTGGAAACTCAGTTGGTGTAAAAGTTCAAAAGTTTCCTAGGGATTAATCACCCTAACACCAAACTGATATTTTTGCACCCGACGCGCGTTTTGCAAACAAGGTAAGCATCTTCAGGAGAAGTATCAATTTTCTTCTTCAATTTTAAACTGAAATATTATTTATAGAAACATTTTGACTACCCATAGACCCACTCTTGGGTGACAGCGGCTCAACGATACTTCAGGAGAAAAAAATTATCCGTTACCTCCCAACTTTCACATCAGCTATATGAGAGGAGGAATAAATATCATTCACATTCGAATAATGAAAGTTCCTTTTCGATTCATTCCAAATTGTGTCTGTTTTTCGTTGTACCAATCCATGTCTTTCAGTGATTATATTCATTGTTTCAAACCATTTTCTTTTTATTATATATTTTGTAATTTTAACAAAGAATTATCGCTTTCAAATCTACTGACCACTACTTTCCAAAACAATTGGTTAAGTATACTCACTGGGTGATATTGCACAGAAGTTTATCTGATAATACTTGATGTCTGTATATACTTACAATCTTATCCGTCTTCGTAGCCCTGAGGATGGCGAAAATCAATCGCCAAAACGTCGGCAAATGAAATGGCCAGCACTGAGTAGTGTATTTCTATTCCAACCGTTCGTGAAAACAATTAATACTATATATGAAACCTCCCACAAACAAATAATAATTGTGAGAAACAATTATACTACGTCGATCATGCCATACAAAGAAACTGCCGACTTTTTTTATACGTATTCAGTTCTTATGCCTTACGATTTGACTTTTCATTGACTATACATAGTATACATAGGAAACAAGTCATATAAAACATGAAATTAGGTACAAAGTCTGGAAATAATCCAGTAAAATGAGAATCAGACTACAGACGTTACTTTTTTTCATCGCTAGGAAGCAATACTTGTACTGATCAAGAAACATCAATGAATACTGTTTGAATGTCATTATTTTGTGGTAGATGGATTCTTTCTTCTTGTTTTTCTAAGTTCTCAACCTACTGTAATGCTGAGCATTTTTAAGTGGACTCAATATAAGTATTCGTACCCTGTTTATGAAAGCATCATATACAATGTATCAAATTTCATTTGAGAATTCCTTTCACGAAACACCCAATGAAAGAAGTCTTTGTTTCAGTCTAGACGAGATATGAGATTTCAATGTGTGAACTTTTTGATAGACAAAACATCGCCTTCGCGTGTGACGGACAGCGCTGTGTGGGCGGCAGGCTCGAAAATGCATTATCGCAAATTAAGAATTGGGCGGACGAAAACGTCTAAAAGAGTAGTTGATCGGGAGACACGGTTAAGAAACAAACTCGCGAACGCGAGGGAACGGCCCTTTCAGGTTCGTCCCCGACCAAAATTATGGGGGCGCGTTTCATTACGAGAATCTAATTACGGTCGGAAAAATCGCGAAAATGAATAATGTCAAGTTGATTCGTGTGCAAAGTGCCATATTTTGGAATACCAAGAAATCTATGGAATGGAAACAGCCAACCAAGATAGATTTTATTCACTTTTGGGAAGAGAAATCATCTTCAATTTTATATCTGTTGTTTGAATCACAAGTTGAGAAATCTTTCTGACTCTCTCTGACATCGAGTAGTAATTGAGATGGGCCGTAGGGCGGCCTATAATATACATTTAGCCAATAGGGCAAATTTAGGGGCATTTATAGATATAAGTACATCAGATTTTTGTGTTCTGAGTACACATTTTTCTGTTTGTGGAATTTACATTTTTCTGTTTGTGGAATTTACATTTTTCTTATGCATAGAGAAGACCATTGCCGGTCTTAGTAGTTCATATTTCAATATTTTGATTAATCTAAATAGTACGGTAAATGTCATTTTTTTGTTATAAATTGTTTTAAATGCATATTTCTTTTGATATATATATATATATATATATATATATATATATATATATATTTTTTTTTTTTTCTAATCTGTTTTGTGAGTTCCTATTTTCATTTCGTTGCTGATATATTGCCTGAAGTTATCAGAGGATTTCATTTCCTACAATTCCCATTTCCGCCCTATTTTAAAATTTCAGGTGACAGCCGCTGCCTTAATGAATTGAAAAGCCTTTAGCCAATTATTCCATCTAGTAACGTGCAGAGGGATTGTTATCTGATATATGATATTTTTGAGAAAAGCACGAAGTATTTGTTGATAAATGATTTACATAAAGAGAAATGAGATATTAGAAGCGTTCATGCAGAATTACAATAACTCTCGCAGCCGTTACATCTGGTGATATAGCGTTGGAATTATTTTTGCTAAAGTGTGAACTAGTTAAGAAGTGTTGATAAGCAAATGACAATGTTGAAATAATACAAAAATAATACCCTTTCAGCAATCACCACACTAGTAACAGAGCGGTGGGATTGTAAATTGTGAAGTTGTATATTCTGTAAACATAAACTGATATAGATAAGTTGAAATGGAGGTACACAGAAAGAAAGTATTGAGGGATTATTGTGGGTACCTAGAAGAGCAACGGAAGTGAAACAACAATTGCAAACCCTACCGTTTCTTACACTACCATAATCTGAAAAAAAGAGAATTGATATTGGAACCTATACAAGTGTTGCAGTACATATTTTCAATCTACCTCGATAAGTTGCTGCGATAATTCAAGAATAGTTCATTCTGAATACAACCCTTTCAATAAGTTAGCAACTTATCGTATATCTCAAATTTGCCTATAAAAAAAGTTCAAGAACAAATATTTATTGAAATACTCATCGTTGACGTTTCGGAAATCAATTCCATTCAGAAGGAACTATGTTGTATAGATTTCAACATTAGTTCTCATTTTTACAGATTGTAGTAGGTTAACAACCAAAAAAAAGCTAGAGAAAAATGAAATTGACTTATTTTTTATCGTTGTCCTGCAACTCTCATGTGCCCTACTCTTGAATCATTGTGAAAGCGTCGTTCTGCGAATCTTATCGCTGTTTATTCCTCGAATCAGTATTCTGGAGTTCATTCTAGAAACATTCGCAAGCAATCATTCCTCTGAACTCGGAAACGCTATAACTTCGAAGTTTTATTATCGACATGAATGGCGTTTCGAAAGAATAAAATTAACATAATATAATGAAATCGATGAAACCGAGTAAACAACAAAAATGAATCACAGGAAGATGAATGAAGTAGTTGAGCATTTAAAATCAAATACCTAATTGTGTTGTGATTCTCAATGATGTATATATAAAAGTTGTCGGCTATTTTTTTCCTATCAAACATAAACATTACGGCCTGATGGGTTGTTGAGTTATGAAGGAGCGAGTATAACTGGCTCACAGAGGGCATGAAAGAGAACTGCATAGGTTTGATTCATATTTCCTGGTTTCCAAATTCTCATGTGTGAAACCGGACCCCATTCATCTTTTGATAACAAAAATCGGCTTTCATTCGCATCTTGTGGAAGTTTTGATTGAATGAGGGTTTAGTGAACACACAATACATAAACTTGGTAACTATTGCTTCAATGATTCTACTCATCTTGCATAACTCAAATTAGGGAATGTCACATCTACAGCTGAAAACTGCCACTCTGATTCACTAGTATTAGATGTCGATTGTGAATAATGCAGGTGACCTAAGTGATTTTAATTTGATTTTCTGTTATTCAAGTTATGCCTTTGAAATCATCTCCGATTTAAGTAATCCCGCCTTTAAATTGTTGGAGAGGTGCTTATCAAAATTGGTTTTTCCAGATCAAAATAACAAGAAATATAAGAGGTTGATCATTTTTCAAAATACAGGAAACAATAGTTTAGAACAAAATTCATCTCATGAGTTAACACTACATCGATCGGGTTAACGTATGTCACAGTGACAAAAACAATAACTTTTTTATAGGACATGAATCCTTGATTGAAAAATATGTTGGCTCTTCGAGACTAATTTGCAATCATACTTTTTATGCCCTTTTTCCATACAAAGGTAGAGAGGCTTTCAAGTGGAAATACGGTTCACATCCAACATAGCCTTGAAACTTCCAATATTGAAAATATAAATCCTGCAATTAGTATGCTCGCTGTAGATAATTCAGGATTCGGAATCATCGAAGCCCTCTGACTCCAAGAAATTGCAGAAAGATGATTATTTTGTCAAATACGTATCAAAATAGCTGTTCTCCGAAGAATTCTGTTCACGAACCATGATTCATGCTTGTCGACTGTTGTGGGGATTTTGCATCTAGATCTTCGTGCATTTAGTTCGGCATTTCTCAACTGCTGATAAATCATCCGGATTATTTCAACCATTAAATTTTATGAACTTTTTTGATATTTGAACACCAATAATAAAATTACATTCACCTTACAAACATAAATTTTTAGCGAAAAAATCACTCGCAGAGCTTCAGCGACCGCCCATACCCATTCGTTGTTCTGCGAATTAAATTCACTCGCAGCTACCGATTATTTCGAATCGTTCGCTGTGACAGCACCTGCGAATGTTCTGCGAGCGACGAGTAATTAATGAATATGGTCCCAGAACTCTTCGTAAGACTTGAGAAAGCTAGGCTTTGGGGTTTGGTACTGTTTTGATCTTTTCTCAAGATTAGCATGGTCATTCGCAGACTAGTCAATCATGAAACGTTGTAGTCATATTCCAATACGACACACAAATTCTAGGCAATATATTTTTGTATCAGTAGAGAATCCGTAAACCGTAAATGGAAATAATACATTTGTTGGAAATGGTTGAATGGTTCCTCTCATTCTCTTCCTCTATATAGTTTTGCCGAAGCTGTCATTCAACAGAATATTGAGACAAGACTTTTTAGGATCGTATTGAATTTGTGAATTGTAATATCAATGAAAACATAGAACAGAACATATTATGGAGTTCAGCATGTTGGTTACCCATTATTGTCTATTCCAATCGTGTCTCCATTGCAATCAAACCATCGCTAATATTCTCAACACACCTTGTATATAACATCGGCACCGAGAAGGAAAGAAAAGTCTGAAACTTCTGTACGAAAATCATGAATATTGATATTTTTCGTTTTCAAATAATTTCAGTAAGCGTTGGTTTCAGAAGTGACAGTTTTATCTGAATTTTGTATGAATACGTTATATAATCCAAGTATTATTGTTGGAAGTTCAAATCCCCCGAAAACACCCTGTATAATTTGTTCTCTGGTGACCCTTGAAAAACCCATTTCTTCAGCACAACTATATGACCTTCGAGACGCTGAGTCTAGTAAAGCCGTCAACATTTTACTTTTATTACGATTGACAAGACATACTATCAAAGTTTGTAATGAGGTTTCATAGTGACGGTAGGTGGAAATACTAGTCAAAACATTTTCTAACCTTTCAGAAGTACATGCTTGGTTCGAAGACTGTTTACAAGTTTTTTCTCAATTTATTGGAATCGAGTTTTTGACAAATCTGGAAACATTATAGCAAAATGTTTTCTACCACGAATGAGACATTTCACAAAATTTCTGCACTTTCTGAAAGTATGATTTGCTTAGAGGTATCCTTAACAACAATGCTTTTTAACAAATAACTCCTTTTTTCTGTCATAAGTGAGATAAGAAGACTTCATCTTGACGCATGGAAATTATTGAAAAAAATACAAAAATAGTATCAGTTTTTTTATCAACTTTTTGTTTATCTGAAGAAACAGAAGTAGTTGTTGTACATGGGTTAGATCCAATATCAACATGACCTCTGCTGTGTACTTTACTGCCTTCTTTGCATGAAAAACTGTTGTGAGCCAAATTTATACGCTCCTCACTTTCCACCTCTGCTTTCAGGAAATATAATAACAAATTTAAATAAGTAGTGGAATTCTCATCTGAGGAAGATTTTTCTGTTGTTTTGCCTGCAAATGAGTTACGATGTCTTTCCCATACCCTTGAAGTCTCTTCAGGAAGAGCAGACTCTACTGAAGGATACTTGTGTGACACCTTATGTTTCGAGTGCCCTCAATGCCTCAATTGAGTTTATAGCTTGTCATACAAATTGAACAGAGACATACTTGTAACATTTTGCAACGATTGTTTCAAAACAAGCCCTGAAAGCTGCCTTACATACACTTCGATAACAAACTCATCTCTACCAAATCTAAAATTCAGGTTCTCCACAGCCTTGTCGAAATTGGCCCCTAACTTCCGACTATTCCCTGTGCAATCGAATCTTGTTCCATTGACTGCAGAAGATATTGGAATTTGTCCTAGGCAATTTCTTCGTCATCGTAAATTTTACTTAATTGCCCCCAGAAGCATATCCAAGGCTCAACGCCGTTGAAATTCTTGATTTCCAATCTTGAGAGTTCTCTTTGTTGTCGCTGACTCTTCTTTTATACTCGTTGGACTGATCGATTTGGTCTGATGGTTGAGAACAAAAAAACCTCTGTACTTGCATCTGATGAGCTTCTTTCGGTAATTTTCACACGACGTTAGTTCCTGTTCAATCTCTTCATCGCCGACCTTCTTTTGAAATAGTACAGGTAGCATTTGCTCATCCGAAGAAACTATTCGTTCTCCTCTATCTTCAATCTGCTTTGATAATGTCGTAAGATATCCTTTCTCCACAACACCTTCGACCAAAATGGCTTCGAGATCTTCCATGTCCTTTTCAAGCATTCGCCTGAGAAAGGTTCTTTTCTTTTGAAGTATTTTGAAACCCATTATCTGTCCTGTCATGATCGACATGTGATGTAAGGAATGGGAAAGCTAGGGCGTAATACGAATGCTTTCGATGTTTTATTGAACGTTTCATAAAAATATCGACAATACAATTTACAAATTCAATACGATCTTGAAAACCTCTGCAAAAACTCAATACAGGATGAGAATGAGAAGAACCATTCAACCGTTTCCAACAACATTATTATCTACTCGAGGACAATTTTCTTCGAATGGAGGTCATCAAACTGCTGACTAAATAGAGTAAAACATGTATTCGAACATACTGCTTCAACAGCATTTCTTTGCGGTATACCAATGCTTTATATTCAATTCAATTGTTTATTGTTATTCAAGACATGAATCTTACAACAAGGGATTTGAATTGGACAAATGCAAAAAATAAAAGAGAAAAAGAATATAAAATAATAAGAAAACACTGGTAATGAAATATTAACATAGTCCTGAATCGAAGTGATTATCCCATATTCTATTCATTAACAATGAAGGATCGTAGTTTAAAAACTTCCATGGTGAAGTCGGTCAAAATTTTTGCGTTGTCACAGTTTTCAACAAGCCAAAATATTGAGCATCCATGGAGTTTAGCTAACTACGACCCCTTTTGTTTACAGTTTTATCGAAACTAAGCCTTTCGAGGTAAAGGTGTGTGCCCTCAAGAGCATCATCACAGATACATCTACCAAGTTGTGAACTCTACGGTAAAAGTCTCCAAGAATCACAAAAAATACAACTATTATATTCGAAGGTTATTTTGGTAAGAGAGACCTTAAATAATTCGAGAAGAGCATCAATGGAGAGTGAGAGCCTAAAATAAACAGAACATATTACGAAAAAAAGTTATGTCTTGTTTGACAAAAGATCCAATACAGCACATGAAAGCATTGCTTGATAAGCATTAGCAATTCGCCACTATCACGAACCCTAGAGTTATTGATACCTCAGGACTGAATATTACATGACAGTCGGTTAGTGAACCATGGGCAGAGTTCAACTCTATAGTCAGCCAAGTATCCAAGAGACAAATTATATGAAAATCAATTGAAAGAATTCGGAGAAATTCCTGAATCCGTGCATGTTCCAGGCAACTATGTTGAGTGGTTGCTAAAACTCTTTGAACACTTTATATCCATTATCACGCTTCGGGAAATCATCTTGCTTCACGCGATCTTTTCTAATTAGCTAATGTGACATGCCCTCTAGTCCACTCCAAAAATTTGATGAGCTGAATAAATATGGTTGCTCTGAATGAAAAAAATGCAAAAATCGTCGAACAACTGTATTATTTGAAATTTTCACTTAGGAAATGAAAAATGAATACCAGGAAAGATATAGATTTCAAAATATGTTGTTAACGTTTCGAAAGAAAAATCTGCATTCTTTATCAAAACTCCTCTCGATCCAAATACACTGCCGTTCTAAGTCGAATATAATATTTCAAAAAATATTTATTATTTTGTTTTTCTATTGCTTTTCGGATATCGAGATATTCTCTAACAGTAACATCAGTAATAAATATGAACACAAATATGCCGATGGAAATCCAAACCTACAAAAAATCAATATGCTAATATTAATTATTAATTAATATTTCTCTCGTAGGTGGGTTCGACTTGTATTTGGCTTCGGGCGATATGCCAAAACATTGTTGGTATCGAGAATAGTTTTCATAACGGAAGCAGATTTGGCTACAGAAACGTTGATGACGATATATTCAGATAAGTAATTTCAATAGATATTATTGACTTAATTTCTGATTTTCTACAGCAAATTCAAATAATATAGCAAGTTTGTGAGTAACTCTTCATTTTTCTCATTCAGAAGGAATATTTTCCTTCAGCCCAGCAGCTTTTTGAGATGAAGTTAAAGAAGAATCCAACATCATTTTTTCAAATTGTGGTCGTTGAAAATACTGATATAGATACTCAGAACATCACAAGATCACATTATTCGTGGGGATCCTCATCCGATGTCCCGGTACGTGAATAATATTATTGGGAGACAGTTGTCGATTTCGCAACAGATAATATTTTTGATGCGATGAGTAAACATGTGTTGGGCTTCCAAACTACTTTTATCGAATTCCGATATTGGACAAATATATTCGTATTTATAGTGTATGCAATTCGAAAACTATTTTATCATCGATGACGACATGATTAAAACATAGTGGCACCTAATCCATCGATGAACATGAATTGGAACATTGTCATTGAATAATGTTTGAATGTCATTATTTCGAGGGGATAGATTCTTTCTTTCAGTTTCTTGGGTTCTTAACCTACCACAATCTGACAAAATTCAATTCAATATTTATTTATTCATTTACATGAGTAGGCTACTCAACAGATGGTTTGACCCATCCAATTACAGAGTAGCACGAAATAAAGCATTAAAATAAACAGATTGTGAAAGTTGACAATAAACTAAGGTGTGATACGCAAGATTTATGTCTAACAGGTAAATAATAATAATAACAATTCAGAATAAATGTGACCATTGATTGACAAGATTAATATTCAACAAATTTGGTTGTATCCATAACAAGAGTCAATTCCTAACATCATTCATAGAGTTAACCTAGTGATACCATGTAATTGAGCACAATCATAGCAGTTTGAAAAATAACAAAACCAGTACATATACCTAACTGTGGTCTCGGCCTTGAAGGTAAAATAACAATGAAAGAGTATTTGAATACTTATGATTGTAGAAGAATACAAGGGGTAACATAGGAGTAATGGCAGAACTCCAGGGTGATGTAAGCGATCAAATCAGAGATGTCAAAGTACTATAAAGACAGATTTGCTTCAATAGAAAATGGAGGTGATTCAAGACATTATCACCTTCAATCGTTTCTTGAAACTGATGATGGAAGTGAAAATAATATCCAGATCAGAAATATTATCAACAACAGAATTATAGGATCTCAGGCATCTAATGATTGGCGAATTCAGGTGTGCATTCGTTGAGCTTTGACCTATCACAAATAAAGGCCTGTTTCTGAAAAAGTGCTGTGTACAGTTGAAATTGAGACTACTGAGGAGGAACGAGGAATGAAGCGTATTGTTTACTATTTTAAAAATCATACATATATCTAGAAACTTCCGTCTCGTATCAAGTTTCTCGATTTTATTATCTGAGATTCTGTTCGTATGAGAAGTAGTGACGGGGTTGATTGAATCTGAAGTTCAGTATATTAACGAATTTTTTCTGGATCCTCTCAATACGATTAGAGTGAACATTATAATGGGGATTCCAGACGATCGAGGCATACTCTAAAGTCGATCTCACTAAGGAATTATATGAGGAAATTACACCATCAGGTTTAGAAAAACTTTCAGTTGCTCTAAGAATAAAGCCAAGATTTCTCCGACTTTTCTGTACAATGTTCTTAACGTGGCTCTCAAAGTTGAGTTTGGTATCTAAAATCTAAAAATGTTGGAATCTATATTAGTGTAGAAGGGCAGATTTTCAATCTTCAACCCCGAGAAGTTGCTGCGATAATTCAAAAATAGTTCCTTCTGAATGGAATATGTTCAATTGGTTAACAACTTTTCGTATATCTCAAATTTGCCCATGCGATGTGCAAATTTTGCACCTGTTTTCCTTTAACATTCGGTTGGCAGCACTCTCGATGTTGCCGCACTTCATTTCAATTTGTTAATTATCAATTATTGACAATTCTTATTCAAAACTGACAGATCTGTATTTCGTCATCTTGGTATTCGGTGATATTGGGATCGAAAACTGTGTATTTTGATCATTCTATAGCATGTATCAGTTTCAATCTCTTCGTAAAAATCTTAAAACAGTTGAACAAGCGCTGCCAAAATTGATGGCATCTTTGATTTGGTGGAAGAGAACGAGAAGATTTTTGGAGACTTTGTTGAGTTAGTTTGTTGATATTGATGAGCATAAGGATTTGGAAGCAGTGTTGCTGTCAAAATTGTTTGTTATTTTGGGCCATACTTTTGATTTGGCCATGGAAGTGTTGAAATCCATTTCTTCATTTTCCAATACACTTTTATATGTCTTTCATTTGTACAATGATACGAAAAAACAAATTTTCTTCCCCGGTAGTAGGGCTTCGATTTTTCAGCTGTTCACCCATTTTATTCGAAAAACTTCCCAAAACTTTGTCCAAAACTATCTTCAAAGCAATCAAAAACACAAAATAGCATGACACACGACCGTTGCGACTTCAAACGTGAGCTATATGAAATAACTTAAAATACGCTGGCTCATTCGTTATCTCGACTCAAACTCGACTTGGCCTTTCCTGAGAAATACCTCATGAAATAAAAACGCTAAGGATTCCCAGAGGCCGCCTCGAGAAAGGGCGGTCTCAAGGCTCAAATATGAATTCAACCCTGAATCATATACACCTAGAGTAGTATTGGTTCAGACTCTCATTGTCATATTGTCCATATTCAAGCAAAAGATATACACGTACCTATCATGATAAATACATCACATTATAATCTGAAATTACATAATTCCATGATTTATATGTCGGTTCCAAGAAATGAGTCATTTCTAAAAAACCGATTCGCAACCATTAGGCAAGCAATATGGGTATCTACTTCCTTTCAACTCATGGTCTTTGCACATAAACAGTACACTGTTGGTCTGAACACAGATAACCAGAGTAGCTAGTTTATGAAAGCCATTTCTATCAAGACAACACTAGCATATTGTTAACAAAAATCATTCAAGTGTTATTAATTTGGTAGTATGCATTCTTTTAGCCGAAGTCGGATGCTCGTTTTCCTTCACACATGCCTCAATTATGACTTTACTTTGCATGAATGATATTGCTTTATTTGTATTCTATTCTAGGCCTATTTAACACCTTCTAACTCATCTGGAGTTTCAACTAGAGTGATCCTCATATATGCAAAATGTTCGCCCTGAGAGATCGATATTAACCTGTCTCATATAACTTGTTCAGAGTGGAAGTTGATTGAGAAATTTCTCATTAGATAGCTGCAATTAATTATTCGTGAATCGTTAGCTGAAATACGAAGTAATTGATCAATCGAGAAGCTCAACCTACATGCAAAATTTCCAAAAACACAACTTTTCATTCAATCAAATCATATCCATCATATCCAACGAGGATTAGAAAACGTCTTGAACAGAGGTATATTTTTGGAATTAAGTTCGTAAAATGGCTGGTATTATAATGGATGTCAAATAAGGTTATGGTCTTCAATTGAAAGATAGCTCCACAGAAAACCAACGCACACTGGACAATATCTGAATGAGCAAACCAACCACCATAAATCTTCGAAGTGGCGAATCTTTAAGACTCTGATTGATCGGACAGTCAATCCCTGCAATACGAAACTCTCGAACTGAACAACATAAATGAGAATCTTCAGGAAAAGGGCTACGAATTTGAAATTAGTGGATCAGATATTGGCCCAAACGAACCAAAGGAGTGTCGAGGGGACATTGGAATAAATACCTTTTTGTATAACAAGGGACCAAAGTGCTACTTTCCCTCCCGAGGATGAAATTTACTGCTCGACGCGTAGCGGAGGGTTGTAATCATTCAAGGGAGGAAAAGGGACTTTACTCCCATCTTATACATATGATTTTTCGCTTCCCTCGAATAACAAGTCATTTGAAGAGAAATATTTATGGAACTTACAAATGAAATTTAATAAAGAGCTAAAACTAAGAAGTAGTTACAGTATAGAATGCTCTTGGAATTCCCAAATTTAGGAGAACCTACAAAACAAACAATTAAAAAAAAAGAGAAAGAAAAGCTCTTGACCACGGATTCGAACCTTCAATTACCTTCATACAAACCATAAACAACGTCTGTTCCATCATCACTTGCAGCAAATTATTGCAGAATCATGAATATAGCATATTGCTGAAGTTCCATTATAATATTTGACGTCTTACTTTTATTTATTCTATATATTCACTTCTTGAAAATATCTTATATATAGTTCAGGTCGTCAATGCCGTATAAGTTATTCGGTGAACGTATGGACAAACCAACACATCAATGATCTGAAGTCGAGGTCATACACAGGAAAGACCACTAGCTCAACAGAAAATTCATTGAAGCTGCCTACATTCTCAACAACAATGAATACAATCAGTCGATCGTAGAAATCTGGAATGTGTGGAATTCACCATTCAAAAGATGAACCAACTCCGTCTCGACGAACTAGAATCTAGCATCAATACATCCATTTCCCACCGAAACAGATCAGCGCACTACATCAGTAGCACCCCTATCCACTTCCTAATTAGGGCCTTTATAACCGACCATACCTCGAAATGTTGTCAGTCATCACCTGAAGACGATTGCGGATACCAGCGATAAACGTCATGAGTACACTCACTTCCATACTTGGTTTCAATATTTGAACTCATTGATCAATATTGTATTAATAGAAGGGCTTTCCAGTCATTTGGTATACAACAACCCATAGGTGTATTCAGTCCAGATATCCTACCTACCAAGATTGGTATTGAAGCAACTAACAATTGCCTATCGCACCAAGCCGGTCAGAAATATGATGTCCCTACCGCGGTACAAATCAGCAGTGAAATAGCAAAAGTGAATACAAGGACCACGCCTGAGACCGCTTGACCACACCGACCGACATAACCAGTTCACATTTTGTTATTATTTGTCGGTAAGATAAAAAAATATTATTCATATTTCATCAGTATGTAATTCGTCTCTGAAATATGATTCCCAAAAAACACGATTAACAAAAAATAATATTAATTCAATTCCATTATTCGTAATTCATTGATTCAATTCTTTTTATTCTCATAAGTTTTTTCAGCAGGTTTCAATAATCATTTACACAATGGAAGTCAGAAACAATACCAATCAGCAAGTAACATTGCCAATCACTATCAAGTAAAAATATGACTTTTTGAAATATCTTCTCTTATTGAAAACAATTCAAATAACATTTTCGAATTACGACAGTAGGAAAGTGAGCTATAGAGAAGTATAAAATAAAATTCTCAAAAGAAAGAGAAACAACGGAACTACTCAGAAATAATGGAAATTAAGACATATTATGTAGCCTAACCTATAATTTTATTTCTTTATATACAGATTCACACGAAAGGGAAGCCCTGTAATGTTCAAAGAACACCGCGTGAATCAAGGGACAGCAGATACGAATGAACATTCACTTTGAATTTTTGAAGTTTGAAAGCCTCAGGAAAATCCTCTCCCGGCAAGGAGTTCCAAAGCTCAGCTGTTCTATTGAAAAAAGATTCCCTAAGCAAAAGAGGATCGATAAACAATCAGAATGGATAAGTAATCAGCTCAAAAATATTTCACGTCCTGAGTTCAACAGTTTTGAGGAAGTCAAGGGGCTCGACAGGTATCCAAGCTCACAACAGAGAAAACTGATCAAAAAAAGCAAACTCACCAGAAATTTGAAGAAATCACGATTATCTAATTCAAAATGAAAAAAATGTTTCATTTGCCAATTCATTTCTAATATTTGACACTTTGGGTACAGGTGCTACAAGAAACAAAAGTGCACGTGTCCTTCATGGCAGCTTTCCTTTCACCTCCCAGATTTTTTGTAAAGTATTGGAGATTCTGAAGGTGATGATGTTTGGGTTTCGGTTCGTTATTTTACTATATAAAGAGACGGAGATCTCAATCATCCTCATAATGGTGACCACAGGTGTATGGCCTTTGTTCAAAATTTGAAATGTTAATTTACTAATATGATCTCTTGTCTAAAGATATATTGATGTGATCTAGAGTTATTTTGGCATTCCTACAAGATAAATATATTAATTTGATTAGAACGCTACATAGCGAAATCTCTCTAAGGTCGTCCCACAAAGTTGAGTTCATTTTACAAAATTGAACTTCTCACTCAAATACATAAAAATCACCCCATAATACATTTCATTCTATGTGCGAATGCTCCAAACTTCGATTAGAACTATTTTATGATCAACAACTAAATCATACCTCAATAGTTTTCTAAATTGAGTTTGTTCAATTTCTTCCAACTCATCTGAAACTGCAACTGGCCAAGAGCCTCATATCTGAAACAGATTTATCGTGAGTGATGAATATTAACTCATCACATGTACTCTGTTCGGATAAATTTGATTGCAAAACTTCTCATCAAAGAGATACGATTAATCATTCCTAAACTATGTGATGGCTGAAAGCGAGCTACTGGATCATTGGAGAAGCTCATCCAATGTAAGGTGAACAAGTTTAACTATCGATGCGATCATAATCTATAATTATCTCAAACAAACCAGGTGAAGTTCGAAAACGTTGTTAGAACGGAGTGATTTGGATCTAGTTATAGAAGATGAATTGTTGAAGATCATTTTTATTTGAATCAAAATGCCACAACTGATGGAAAGCGCTATACAATGCATTTCTTTAATGTTCCCTCCTTTTATTTTTCGAAAGGGTTGACTCTGAAAATTGCAACTTGGGATAATGAAATTGGTACAGAAATACTATATTTTGGAGTAAAATTGACAGATGAAAATTTCAAGATGGCGACTGGGCGACTGGAAAAAAAATTAAATGGAAAGGGAGGATTTTTTGATACATCATTTTGAAGCTTCTGAAGAATACTTTACAACCCTATAATATGAAGTCAATATCTTCACCTACTACAGAATGGCGAAACACTTAATAATTTCCTGAATACATCGACGTTTAACTCATACTTTGAGGAAATAAGCTAATTTCAGTTCAGTAGATGCTCGGAATGGTGACCTCGAACGTATTGACATAAGAACAGCCTATTTAATATTTCATGTCGAACATTTTCGAATACAGCAACGTCGATATTTCTACAAATATTTATTATTCTCTGCCGTATATTCAATATTGAAGCAGGTTCAGTTTCGTAAACCTTTTGCTTCGAATAGCCCCATAAAAAAGTCTAAAGGTGTCAAATCTGTCAAGCGGGCTGGCTATTCTGTAGGACTTCGATGACCAATCAAAACACCAAAGAAAGTATTATCCAAATAGTTTTTTACTCGTCTGGTAGTGCTCCATCTTGTACTAATGATATCCATATCGAATTCATTAGGAATCACTAGGACGATTTCGGTGATTAGAGAATTAAGAGTGGTTTCCAGCATATTCAAATAAAGTTTCCCTGTTAATGTTCAATTGACCATTCTGAAGATTAGTTCACGTGGTACCTATCTACCTGCAAAATCGAAAACAAAATGAGAATATTTGAACTAAACAATGATGTTCCTTGTCGTACTGACATTATTTGGTCTTTTTTTATAAACAAATAATATCCTATCAACTTTATCGGGTTGTTGGGATTTCCATATTGCAGAGAAAAACTAATATTTTCAGAAATATAGATATTTATGTGTTTGTATTCAGGTATTGACTTCATATTCTAGGGTTGTAAAGTATTCGCCAGGAGCTTCAAAATGATGTATCACAAGCCCCTCCTCTCCATTTATTTTTTTCCAGATGACGTCCAGTCGCCATCATCTGTCAATTTCATTTCAGAGTATAGTATTTTTGCATCAATTTCATTACCCCAAGTTTCAATTTGTTGAGTTGACCCGTTCAAAAAATAAAATGGGGGGACATTAATAAAATGCACTGTATATCAAGGAGAGCTGAGCAAATAATATATTTGTCAAAGTCTAACATACTTGTATTCAAGTTATTTGAGAGTTTATGAAAATTTGCAGAATGTATATCGTATACGTTATACCTTAGCGCTATATATCGATGTACGTACGATGTTATACCTTTACAAATTTTATTACTATTGCGCATGCGTACATGTCAGTGAAAGGCATACCGTATACTCTAGATGATGTGCAATAGCTATCTATTCAGAAAAATATAAAAATCAACAAAGCTGGTGAAACTCTATAATCTCACAATTGGAGTTATTTAGAAGTGCTATTATTTAGTGAAATACCTGTACTGTTCTTTTAAATTGTCTAGTGGGTACCGCACGTTTTATATGTGTTATTCATTTTGACAACGATACATCGTATTATTGAGAACGTTACTCTGATAAGCTATCCATTATACGCGTAGTATAAGAGTAAGTAAAACGTATTTCGGATTGACTTTTTTTTTGATATAAGATGCTATACAACCCAGGACTCGGTAATCAAAGAAAGCTACTGTATAGTTAAATTCTATATGTCGAACTCCATTCTCAGATTCACCTCAAACATGTGACGTTTTGGCAAGCCTAATTGTTATTGATAGACCGGTGTGAACTTGGCAGCCAATTTTCAGCAGCCATTTTACGACCAGCAGCCAAACGGTCAGTGGCGTCGGTAGATTTGAAAATTGATCTAAATATTTCCCAATGTGTCCAGTTAACACAAATTGATTGAACATTGTCTTGGGGCGTATTTTCGATCTGAGGATGCCCGAATGTAATGTCGAATATGATGCTATTTCAACTTTCTAAAGGGGTAGTTTCAACCCTCCGAAATTTGAAAATATTCATTAAGTATCCACCGAAATGTTTAGCCAACTTGAAATTCAGCAAAAACACTTCTAGTAAGAAGAATAACTATATACTCTGAGATGAATCACTCGCAGGCCGTCAAAGGGGTAGTTTCAACCCTCTGAAATTTGAATATATTCATTAAGTACCCACCGAAATGTTAAGCCAACTTGAAATTCAGCAAGAACACTTCTAGCAAGAAGAATAACTATATACTCTGAGATGAATCACTCGCAGGCCGTCAAAGGGGTAGTTTCAACCCTCTGAAATTTGAAAATATTCATTAAGTACCCTCCGAAATGTTTAGCCAAGATGAAATTCAGCAGGAACACTTCTAGTAGGGAGAATAATTATATACTCTGAGATGAATCACTCGCAGGCCGTCAAAGGGGTAGTTTCAACCCTCTGAAAATTGAAAAAATTCATCAAGTACCCACCGAAACGTTTAGCCAACTTGAAATTCAGCAAGAACACTTCCAGTGGGATGAATAATTATATACTCTTGAGATGAATCACTCGCAGGCCGTCAAAGGGGTAGTTTCAACCCTCCGAAATTTGAAAATATTCATAAAGTATCCACCGAAATGTTTAGCCAAGATGAAATTCAGCAGGAACACTTCTAGTAGGGAGAATAATTATATACTCTGAGATGAATCACTCGCAGGCCGTCAAAGGGGTAGTTTCAACCCTCTGAAATTTGAAAATATTCATTAAGTACCCTCCGAAATGTTTAGCCAAGATGAAATTCAGCAGGAACACTTCTAGTAGGGAGAATAATTATATACTCTGAGATGAATCACTCGCAGGCCGTCAAAGGGGTAGTTTCAACCCTCTGAAAATTGAAAATATTCATCAAGTACCCACCGAAACGTTCAGCCAACTTGAAATTCAGCAAGAGCACTTCAAGTGAGATGAATAATTATATACTCTGAGATGAATCACTCGCAGGCCGTTAAAGGGGTAGTTTCAACCCTCCGAAATTTGAAAATATTCATTAAGTATCCACCGAAATGTTTAGCCAACTTGAAATTCAGCAAAAACACTTCTAGTAAAAAGAATAACTATATACTCTGAGATGAATCACTCGCAGGCCGTCAAAGGGGTAGTTTCAACCCTCTGAAATTCGAATATATTCATTAAGTACCCTCCGAAATGTTTAGCCAAGATGAAATTCAGCAGGAACACTTCTAGTAGGGAGAATAATTATATACTCTGAGATGAATCACTCGCAGGCCGTCAAAGGGGTAGTTTCAACCCTCTGAAATTTGAAAATATTCATTAAGTACCCTCCGAAATGTTTAGCCAAGATGAAATTCAGCATGAACACTTCTAGTAGGGAGAATAATTATATACTCTGAGATGAATCACTCGCAGGCCGTCAAAGGGGTAATTTCAACCCTCTGAAAATTGAAAATATTCATCAAGTACCCACCGAAACGTTTAGCCAACTTGAAATTCAGCAAGAACACTTCAAGTGAGATGAATAATTATATAATCTGAGATGAATCACTCGCAGGCCGTTAAAGGGGTAGTTTCAACCCTCCGAAATTTGAAAATATTCATTAAGTATCCACCGAAATGTTTAGCCAACTTGAAATTCAGCAAAAACACTTCTAGTAAAAAGAATAACTATATACTCTGAGATGAATCACTCGCAGGCCGTCAAAGGGGTAGTTTCAACCCTCTGAAATTCGAATATATTCATTAAGTACCCTCCGAAATGTTTAGCCAAGATGAAATTCAGCATGAACACTTCTAGTAGGGAGAATAATTATATACTCTGAGATGAATCACTCGCAGGCTGTCAAAGGGGTAGTTTCAACCCTCTGAAAATTGAAAATATTCATCAAGTACCTACCGAAATGTTTAGCCAACTTGAAATTCAGCAAGAACATTTCTAGTAAGAAGAATAATTATATACTCTGAGATGAATCACTCGCAGGCCGTCAAATTGGTAGTTTCAACCCTCCGAATTTAAAAAATATTCATTAAGTACCCACCGAAATGTTTAGCCAACTTGAAATTCAGCAAGAACATTTCTAGTAAGAATAATAATTATAAACTCTGAGATGAATCACTCGCAGGCCGTCAAAGGGGTAGTTTCAACCTTCTGAAATTTGAAAAGATACATTAAGTACCCACCGAAATGTTTAGCCAACTTGAAATTCAGCAAGAACACTTCTAATAAGAAGAATAATTATATACTCTGAGATGAATCACTCGCAGGCCGTCAAAGGGGTAGTTTCAACCCCTCTGAAATTTGAAAATATTCATTATGTACCCTCCGAAACGTTCAATTTATATACATTTTATAATAATATTTTTTAGAGTCGACATGCCTGTTATGGCCACCCTAACTGTTATGGCCACCTCATTGAACAAACTCATAAAATAAAATCCCTTCACAGGTTGAAAACATCCTTAATGCATAACAGTAAACTGTTATATATAAACAATTTCTATCCATCACCAAATGGCGATATGAAAACTACTTTAATTTATAAATGGCGTCAGAAATGTGAACGGTTGGTGTCGTGAAATTCCTTGGCAAATTTGGTAAGAAACTTTGATTTTTTTGAGTTGATTTATATAAATATTTAGTAAACCCATCAAATAACATTATTATATGTTTATGAAGTGAATTTTTTGTTTTTTCTTCCTGAAAAAAAAAAAAACCTATTCATCATTTTCCTGAAAGTGGCCATAGCAGGAAAGATGATTTGAAAAATAAGCCAGTTTTGACCACTACCTATGTGGCTATTGGAAAAATGCATAACCGGTTATAGCCACTGCGTAAATAAGCTCTAAATTCCATCTGTGCTTGTGAAATTAGAAGGAATTGTTCGACTGTTAGTGATTCGTTATAATTATAAAGAAACAAAAAACAACTAACACAAACAGATTTCAGTATACTCAAGATAACTTAGATCGAGCATATGATGCTGTTGAAAAAGATAATATGAAAGTCGCCGCAGCTAGTGAATTGTATAAAGTTCCACGATCCACTCTCGGGAGGAGGTCGTCAGGAGAATATTCTCTGAACATGCCTCGAAAATGTGGGCCAACTTCGATATTAGGCAAGCAAACAGAAAAATGTTTGGTCGATTGGTTGCTGCAATGTGCCAAAATGGGATTTCCGGTCCATAAAGAAGGATTGCTATTTACGGCCAAGAAGATCATTGAAGAGCTTTATCTGAAAACTCCTTTCACAGATAAAAAAACCGGCGATAAGTGGCCCTACTCTTTTTTGAAACGCCATCCCGTAATTTCCCAGAAACGTGCTGAATATGTGAACCGTGCTAGAGGCACAGTTACTGAAACAAAAATCAAAGGCTGGTTTTCTGAGGTGAAAGAAACTCCTGGACCTGATGCTAATATTCTCAACCACCCAGAGAGAGTATTCAACATGGACGAAACGTGCTTCTGCCTCGCTCCAAAGGGTGAACTGATAATCAGGCCTAAAGGTCAACATGTCTTTAATGAATCCTCAAGATCTGATAAGGGAAACATTACCACCATATTTTCGTGTAATGCTGCTGGACAATTTTCTACTCCAACTACCCTTTTCAAATATGAACGTTTGAATAAAAGAGCTACAGAAAATGCTCCAACTGATTGGGGTATAAGTAAAACTGAAAATGGTTGGATGACATCACAAGCGTTTTTTGAGTATTTTGCCAATATATTTGATACGTTTTCAGATAAACATGAAATTTAGCGACCAGTTATTGTATTTCTGGATGGCCCTAAGTCACATCTTACTCTACCTCTGAGTCGTTTTTGTCGTGAGAACCAAATTATTTTGATTGATTATACCCTAACAGCACACACATCATGCAACTACTTGATGTGGCATGTGGCCATAAAGCATTGGCGTATTGATCATAATAGAGTAGAAATTTCCAAATTTGATGTTCCAACACTTTCAAAAGTAATCAAAGAACCTACGATGCCTGCCAATATTCGATCTGGATTTGAAGTTGTAATGTTGATTACTCCAAAATTGTTTTACGTTCTGTGGATAATAACAGCAACGACAACACCTATGCTAAAGATAAAGATCATTTTATTGAATCCAGAATCGAGATGAGTTTGTTGCAGCGATTCAAATCCACCAGAGAAAAGAGAAAGTATTGGGAAGGCAACCCTGAAGCATTGATGCTTTACGAGTTTTGGTTATCAGTTCCAGATGAGTTGGGGGGCCCAACAGAATAAATTAAATAATACTCAGAACTTAAGAGAGTTATCACCGATGAAATCTATGAATCAAACCAATTTTCTATTGACTGTGGCGA
Source organism: Zygogramma bicolorata (assembly GCA_032362365.1). NCBI lineage: Eukaryota > Metazoa > Arthropoda > Insecta > Coleoptera > Chrysomelidae > Zygogramma > Zygogramma bicolorata. The sequence continues at coordinate 30,203 of JAVJAQ010003716.1, forward strand.
CCAAAGTAACCCCTACGAAAGATAATTCACTTATTCAAGTCACTATCCTTACAAACATAACTCCCCTGAGTGAAAGTCAGTCCAATCAAAGAGTTATATCTGAAGAAAATAGTTCGGGCAAGTCATCAGCATCCTGTTTTCTAATATCACCTGAAAAAAACCCTTGCAACCGTTTTTGAGGAACCATTCTGAACCATCTACATCGAAGGCAGGCAAGAGGAAAAAGGAGTATACTCCCAGCGTTGTTACTTCAGATAAGTGGATAGAGTTTTTCGAACTAAAAGATAAAGAGAAACAAGACAAAATAAAACAGCAACAGAACAGAAAGGCGGCGAAAAAAAAGAGAGAAGGAGCAAGAACAAACAAGAAAAAAATCAAAGAAATTGAAGATATGCAAGGATTCCAGTTCTGAGGACAATGAAGAGGAATGGGAAAAAAGTGGCATCAGTTTAGATGACATTGACTGAGAAATGGCTATGGATCCTGTTGATCTCTTGTCAAAAGATGACTTGAGATCAGGAAATTTAGATGACATTGACTCAGAAATGGCTATGGATCCAGTTGATCTCTTGTCAAAAGATGACTTGAGATCAGGAAATTTCATTTTGCTGGCTTTCGAAAATCTTGGCAAAAGATCATCAGCGACCTATAAATATGTAGCTTCGATAACAAAAATAAATAACGAAAATGAGGTTAAAGTACATTGCCTGAAAAGTATAGATAGCGAAAAACGATCATTTGCTTACATTGAAAATGATATATGGCCAGTTGACACCTAGGATATTTTAGGCGAGCTCCCTGAGCCAACATTAGTTCACGATGGCCGATCTCTAAAAACAGTTTTTCCTTCTTCCGTAGAAGTCTTTGAAGAGGAATATATGAAATTGAACTATTATTGCAGTATTATTTCATTTTTGACCCTTCACTGCAATGTTGTTAGCTATATACAAAATTAGGCGTGAAGAGAGATAAAACACAGAGAAATATTAGGAGTGGTCATAAATGGCAAAAACAGGTGACCACATCATTGCAAAAAATGGCCATGAATGGCAAAAACTCACACTTTATTTAAATAAATTTGAATTAATAGTCCCCTTTGATAAAAACTCCTTTCTTTTAGAGGGAATATTTTGAGAATACTTCATAGGATAACATGGAATTCTTCCAGATTTTTTACACCCAAAATTATTCAATGAAAAATAGCTAAAGTTGTGATTTTTTCCTAAAAGTGGCCATAACTGGCGTGCCGACCCTACTCCTAATACGGTATACTAATATTAAAATAACAAAAAATGGGTAAGGTACTATCGTTATTACATATAGACATGAAAAAGCAGGGATATTCATAAATAACCTTCACTATTTATCACTTAAGAATTTTCGTGCATGCGACTTACCAGCATGCCGGTACCTAAATGAAGTTGATTCATTTCATTTAATCTAGAGGCAAGTAATTCTGCATTCGTTGGAGAGTTTCAGGTCTCTAATAAGGTCATTTAATTCTTGTCGATTGAATCGATAGGGATTTGCTGAATCTGCTTCAAAATCACTGTCTTTTTTGATTGCAACTCCCGAACTTCTTCGGACGTTGATCTTGATCTTCTGAGAGTGTAGATATACTGGTATAACTACTTTTCTTCGGGCTTGAAGGCCGTCGTTCTTTGGAATTTCTTCCTAACGTTTCGCTAGCGCGAGTGGCCAGCTTCTTCAGAGGCTTACTCATTTCTGATGACTAAACGTTTCGATTTCTTAAGGTGTATTTATATTGATGCAGTAGTCTGGAGTGTTAATTACTTCTGTCGGGTTCGGGGAATAATCATCATTATTAGTTGCCGCACTACCTGCCGTGATTTCATTCGTGATTCTTGATTTCCTCAGAATGGGATTCCAAATTCTGTTCAGACTTAACGCTTCCTCTTTTCTGTTGAAATTGTCCGGATGTTTTTGGATCTCTATTGCCTCCCGTACCAGTCGGCTATAGTAACCCTGGTTGGGGGCAATCAGTTTAGCATTTTCAAACAGAATTTTGTGGTCACCCTCACTCAGTGCGTGTTCCGCCACCGCCGATTTGTCGGTTTTCCCCAGCCTGCAGTTCCTTTCATGCTCTTTGAGCCTTGTTTCCATGGATCTTTTCGTGGTACCGATGTAAACCTTCCCACGAGTGCACGGTATGTGATAAACCCCTGATGCTGACAGTGGGTCTTTTTTGTCTTTAGCCGACCTGAGGCTTTCTTGGATCTTCTTGGTCGGCTTGAGAACCGTTTTTATGTTATATTTCCCCAAGAGTTTCCCAATTCTGTCAGTGACACTCGGGATATATGGCAGATATGCATTTGCAACCACCTGAGAGTCCTCCCTGTTAGGAACCGTGGAACTCTTCAGTTTCATGGACCTGTTGATCTCAGATACACTGTATCCATTTGACCCCAAGGTCACTTGAAGATGTTCCAGTTCATGCTCTAGATGCTCTGGTTCACATATTTTTTGAGCACGATCAGTAAGGGGAGATATGACTCCTCTCTTTTGGCTGGGATGGTGATTCGATAGTGCGTGCAGGTACCTATCCGTGTGTGTGGGTTTTCGGTATACTTTGTGGGTTAGTCTAGCACCACATCGTTCAATCAGAACATCTAAGAATGCTATCTGCTGGTTCTGTTCGGTTTCCATGGTGAATTTGATGCTGGGGTGTTGAGCGTTCAGGTGGTCCAGAAAAAGGCACATGAGGCTGGAGGAGTGAGGCCAGATGTTTTGCCAAGTGATAGGTAGGTGAGTCTGGGGCACTGACTATAGGTCTCAGTGGCATGTTGAGTTTATGCACCTTCGGAAGACCGTAGAGCCTGGGTGGAACGGCTTCAGTTCTAAGAACGGTTTTCTGTAACGTTTCCGACAGTGAGGACGACATGATGAGTTTGTTTACATTCATCAACCTTGATTGTGTTGGATCCCTTCTAAGTTTGCGGAAGTTCGTGGGTTCTAGAAGTTCTTCAATCTTGCCATAATATTCCTCTTTTTTTAGAAGGACCGTGGCGTTTCCTTTGTCCGCTGGAAGGATCGTGATACCCTCATCAGAGTTCAAGCTTTTCAAGGCTGCGATCTCTCTTTTTGTGATATTGCATTTTGAGAACCCGGTCTGTTCGGTTTATCACCACCCTGGACACGTCTAAGCGTGGGACGGCTGAAATTCTAGTCTTGTTCAGTTTTTCCAACTTCACTGTGTTGTTCTCACTTACTCTGTCCCGTTCATTTTTTACTTTCGAGTAAGATATGCCATCCAATTTGTTCCAATCTTCAGGTTTCATTCGGTTACTAAGCTCTAGGTGTAGCTTCAGCAAGGCTTTGTCCGTTTCTGGTAGCTGGCTCCTTGTATGAACAAGGCTCAAAGAGCATGAAAGGAACTGCAGGCTTGGGGCGAACCGACAAATCGGCGGTGGCGGAACACGCACTGAGTGAGGGTGACCACAGGATTGCCCCCAACCAGGGCAACCATAGCCGACTGGTACGGGAGGCAATAGAGATCCAAAAACATCCGGACAATTTCAACAGAAAAGAGGAAGCGTCGAGTCTAAACAGAATTTGGAATCCCATTCTGAGGAAATCAAGAATCACGAATGAAATCACGGCAGGTAGTGCGGCAACTAATACCTACTGATAATAATTATTCCCCGAAACCGACAGAAGTAATTAACACTCCAGACTACGTTCATCAATATAAATACACCTTAAGAAATTGAAACGGCCTGCCGGAATTGAACGGTTTGCTAAACGTTTCGGTGGGTACTCAATGAATATTTTCAAAATTCGGAGGGTTGAAACTACCCCTTTGACGGCCTGCGAGTGATTCATCTCAGAGTATATAGTTATTCTTCTTACTAGAAGTGTTCTTGCTGAATTTCATCTTGGCTAAACATTTCGAAGGGTATTTAATGAATATTTTTAAAATTCGGAGGGTTGAAACCACCCCTTTGACGGCCTGCGAGTGATTCATCTCAGGGTATATAATTAATCTCCTTACTGGAGGTGTTCTTGCTGAATTTCATCTTGGCTAAACATTTCGGTGGATACTTTATGAATATTTTCAATTTTCATAGGGTTGAAACTACCCCTTTGACGGCCCGCGAGTGATTCATCTCAGAGTATATAATTATTCTCACCACTAGAAGTGTTCCTGCTGAATTTCATCTTGGCAAAACGTTTCGGTGGGTACTTGATGAATATTTTCAATTTTCAGAGGGTTGAAACTACCCCTTTGACGGCCCGCGAGTGATTCATCTCAGAGTATATAATTATTCATCTCACTGGAAGTGTTCTTGCTGAATTTCAAGTTGGCTAAACGTTTCGGTGGGTACTTGATGAATATTTTCAATTTTCAGAGGGTTGAAACTACCCCTTTGACGGCCCGCGAGTGATTCATCTCAGAGTATATAATTATTCATCTCACTGGAAGTGTTCTTGCTGAATTTCAAGTTGGCTAAACGTTTCGGTGGGTACTTTATGAATATTTTCAAATTTCGGAGGGTTGAAACTACCCCTTTGACGGCCTGCGAGTGATTCATCTCAGAGTATATAATTATTCATCTCACTGGAAGTGTTCTTGCTGAATTTCAAGTTGGCTAAACGTTTCGGTGGGTACTTGATGAATATTTTCAATTTTCATAGGGTTGAAACTACCCCTTTGACGGCCCGCGAGTGATTCATCTCAGAGTATATAATTATTCATCTCACTGGAAGTGTTCTTGCTGAATTTCAAGTTGGCTAAACGTTTCGGTGGGTACTTGATGAATATTTTCAATTTTCATAGGGTTGAAACTACCCCTTTGACGGCCCGCGAGTGATTCATCTCAGAGTATATAATTATTCATCTCACTGGAAGTGTTCTTGCTGAATTTCAAGTTGGCTAAACGTTTCGGTGGGTACTTTATGAATATTTTCAAATTTCGGAGGGTTGAAACTACCCCTTTGACGGCCTGCGAGTGATTCATCTCAGAGTATATAATTATTCATCTCACTGGAAGTGTTCTTGCTGAATTTCAAGTTGGCTAAACGTTTCGGTGGGTACTTGATGAATATTTTCAATTTTCATAGGGTTGAAACTACCCCTTTGACGGCCCGTGAGTGATTCATCTCAGAGTATATAATTATTCATCTCACTGGAAGTGTTCTTGCTGAATTTCAAGTTGGCTAAACGTTTCGGTGGGTACTTGATGAATATTTTCAATTTTCATAGGGTTGAAACTACCCCTTTGACGGCCCGCGAGTGATTCATCTCAGAGTATATAATTATTCTCCCCACTAGAAGTGTTCCTGCTGAATTTCATCTTGGCTAAACGTTTCGGTGGGTACTTAATGAATATTTTCATATTTCAGAGGGTTGAAACTACCCCTTTGACGGCCTGCGAGTGATTCATCTCAGAGTATATAATTATTCATCTCACTGGAAGTGTTCTTGCTGAATTTCAAGTTGGCTAAACGTTTCGGTGGGTACTTGATGAATATTTTCAATTTTCATAGGGTTGAAACTACCCCTTTGACGGCCCGCGAGTGATTCATCTCAGAGTATATAATTATTCATCTCACTGGAAGTGTTCTTGCTGAATTTCAAGTTGGCTAAACGTTTCGGTGGGTACTTGATGAATATTTTCAATTTTCATAGGGTTGAAACTACCCCTTTGACGGCCCGCGAGTGATTCATCTCAGAGTATATTATTATTCTCCCCACTAGAAGTGTTCCTGCTGAATTTCATCTTGGCTAAACGTTTCGGTGGGTACTTGATGAATATTTCCAATTTTCATAGGGTTGAAACTACCCCTTTAACGGCCTGCGAGTGATTCATCTCAGAGTATATAATTATTCTTCTTACTAGAAATGTTCTTGCTGAATTTCGAGTTGGCTAAACATTTCGGTGGATACTTAATGAATATTTTCAAATTTCAGAGGGTTGAAACTACCCCTTTGACGGCCTGCGAGTGATTCATCTCAGAGTATATAGTTATTCTTTATACTAGAAGTATTCTTGCTGAATTTCAAGTTGGCTAAACATTTCGGAGGGTACTTAATGAATATTTTCAAATTTCAGAGGGTTGAAACTACCCCTTTGACGGCCTGCGAGTGATTCATCTCAGAGTATATAGTTATTCTTCTTACTAGAAGTGTTCTTGCTAAATTTTATCTTGGCTAAACATTTCGGAGGATATTTAATGAATATTTTCAAAATTCGGAGGGTTGAAACCAACCCTTTGACGGCCTGCGAGTGATTCATCTCAGAGTATATAATTAATCTCCTTACTGGAGGTGTTCTTGCTGAATTTCATCTTGGCTAAACATTTCGGTGGATACTTTATGAATATTTTCAAATTTCGGAGGGTTGAAACTACCCCTTTGACGGCCTGCGAGTGATTCATCTCAGAGTATATAATTATTCATCTCACTGGAAGTGTTCTTGCTGAATTTCAAGTTGGCTAAACATTTCGGTGTATACTTAATGAATATTTTCAAATTTCGGAGGGTTGAAACTACCCCTTTAACGGCCTGCAAGTGATTCATCTCAGAGTATATAATTATTCATCTCACTGGAAGTGTTCTTGCTGAATTTCAAGTTGGCTAAACGTTTCGGTGGGTACTTGATGAATATTTTCAATTTTCAGAGGGTTGAAACTACCCCTTTGACGGCCTGCGAGTGATTCATCTCAGAGTATATAATTATTCTCCCTACTAGAAGTGTTTCTGCTGAATTTCATCTTGGCTCAACATTTCGGAGGGTACTTAATGAATATTTTCAAATTTCAGAGGGTTGAAACTACCCCTTTGACGGCCTGCGAGTGATTCATCTCAGAGTATATAGTTATTCTTCTTGCTAGAAGTGTTCTTGCTGAATTTCAAGTTGGCTTAACATTTCGGTGGGTACTTAATGAATATATTCAAATTTCAGAGGGTTGAAACTACCCCTTTGACGGCCTGCGAGTGATTCATCTCAGAGTATATAGTTATTCTTCTTACTAGAAGTGTTTTTGCTTAATTTCAAGTTGGCTAAACATTTCGGTGGATACTTAATGAATATTTTCAAATTTCGGAGGGTTGAAACTACCCCTTTAGAAAGTTGAAATAGCATCATATTCGACATTACATTCGGGCATCCTCAGATCGAAAATACGCCCCAAGACAATGTTCAATCAATTTGTGTTAACTGGACACATTGGGAAATATTTAGATCAATTTCAAATCTACCGACGCCACTGACCGTTTGGCTGCTTGTCGTAAAATGGCTGCTGAAAATTGGCTGCCAAGTTCACACCGGTGCTCTCAAATATGAAGCTGAAACACACATGCTTTTTCGAATTCAAAATGTTGAGTTTCAAAAAGATGTGAAATTATGACGAAATTCCCATTCAATAAATAATGTGTTCATGAAATGATCACATGAATTTGCTTCTATATCATAGTCATCAAACTCACCTATATTATGTATGATGATCGGATTGCTGAATATCATGGGTCAAATATTTGAATTTATTGGTCATAATTCGGATACTTCCGATAACGATCCATCATATTGGAAAGTACAATCCTCGTTGCCAAACTGCGTTGGTTTATTATGGAAGCAAACAAACCATGACCCAAAATAACATAGTATCACGTAATATTCCTAGGTAAATAGATGTCCAACGGATAGAGGATAAGTAGATATATTCCGTTCTGTCCACAGATAGGAAATTGGAATTCGGTTAGTGTATTGGGTCGTCTGACGCCTTCGGGGTACCTATTGAGAGAGATGAGAGGCTGGATGAAATTGCTTGCTTACCGGCTCTTCGAGAACTTTGCATAGTATTAAGAGATCCCTGTCACTTCAACCAACCAACCAAATATACAAATTGTGGAGGGGGAAAATAGAAACTAGATTGAGATTGGGTCGTCTGTGATAATTATAAATCACCATGCTTATAATCTCATGGTGGTATAAAGTCAACTCATTCAAAAATTTTCATATATGAGAGAGCGTTGGATCTCTGAATTTTCGAAGCGTCCATCGTTGTACAGAAGCTAGGTCTGGAAAAAAAATAATTCAAAAATGTTTATATAATTCAAATAGTCGGTCAGTAGAAATTTTAACCTCTGAATCCAGCTACTATGGATGTATCAATATAAAAAGTTCTTGATAATGTTTCATACATGTAACAGTATACAGTTCATCAATTTTTCTGGGTGGCTCTTATTCAAACACGGAAATGGATATTTTGGCACATTCTGAGTAGAACTATTCCATGAGCTTATTCCGTAATATCGATATTTCTCAAAATGATCGAAATCTGATTGAAACTGATTTTTCAATATTATATTTCGGTTCTCTATAACAGTGTTTGTATATGTTTTTTATTTTCAATGACGACAAATCTGATGTCAAAGCATTCGAGAGGTATGGCCGTATTGCCCTACAAAGGCTGGAGAAGGGGAATAAGGCTTGCGGATCTGATGGAATTCCAGCAATTGTTCTGAAAGCATGTGCCCCCGAATCGACACCAGAACTTTGCGAATTATTCAACCTTTCATATAACTTGGGGTTTTTTGCTAAGTCCTGGAGGACAGCAAGAGTCCAGCCAGTTCCTAAAAAAGGAATGAAAACTTTACCTTGTAATTACAGACCAATAGCATTCTAAACTGCCGTCTTATGGTTTGCCTCCGCAGTTGTGTGCTTTGTTGAAGACTTTCTTGTCTGATAGGTCTCTTTATGTGGTTGTTGATGGAGTATCATCTGATATTCTCCAAATAAATGCTGGTGTTCCACAGAGTTCAGCTCTGGCGCCCACTTTGTTTCTGCTTCATATCAATGATTTGTTACAGAAAACATCTTGTTCAGTACATAGTTTTTCGGACGACAGTACTCTTCATACTAGTTTCTTTTCCAGAGTCCCTATACCAGTTCGAGAAACAAAAATTCAAAGAAACATTCACGTCAGTAAAATTAACGATGGCTTGGTGAAAATGATGAAATGGGGTAATGAGGAATGAACTTGGTGAAATTTAATGCTAAGAAAACCCAGACATGTCTCTTCTCAAGGAAAGCCGATCTATCATCATCTAGTATTCAGATGTCAGGAGTGAACTATTCCTACAAAGATAAGTATCTCGATGCTGGGAATTACGGTCAGTGATAATCTTTCATGGGAAAACCATGTGTGATCGATCGCTAAAGGTGCTTCCCAGAAACTTGGATTTCTGTTTCGTGTGAAGAAGTACTTCACTTCTTGTCAGATTCTACTGATCTACAATACGACCTTCTTGGAATATAATTCTCATGTGTGGAGTTCGGCACCAAAACATCCACTGAGGCTCCTCAAATCTATTCAGAAAAATGCAATCCATCTTTTTGGTGTTTCTTCGCTCACTTCATTGGAACATCGTAGAAGGGTCGGAGACTTGTCTCTCTTCTATAGATATTTTCACGGTGGATGCTCTTCTAAATTGTTATCAATCATTCCACCCTTGGCAATATCTACACGGATGACTCGACGAGTACAGAATTCCCACCCCTTTGTTGTGAAATTGGAGACCCATCAAACCTCTCTTGCTCAGGGATCTTTTCTCAATAAAACAGCTGAGCTTTGGAAGTCCTTACCGAAAGAGGTTTTCCTGAGGCTCGCAAACTTCAAAAATTCAAAGTGAATGTTAATGCGTATCTCCTGTCCCTCGATTCACGCGGTGTTCTTTGAATATTACAGGGCTTCCCTTTCGTGTGAATCTGCATATAAAAAAAATTAAAAACATTTTCTTTCTTGCATCTGGCAACCGAGTAAATGTGCATATGTGTTACTATTGTTTATGGGAAAATAGTTAGTCAATGCCTGTGTAAAAAAATCTGAAGCGTTTTCGTTATGCCATCTACAATATATAATGACGATCTTTCCGTTTACTTGACAATGCACGACAAAGTTTTCTATTTTGAAGATGAAAATAAGTGCAGAGTTATGTCTGTTAGTTTGACTGAAATGTTGAAAGAAAGATAATGAAGCTTCAAAATAGAGTTGACGATAAAAGTTTATGAATGAGATGAAAGTTTAGGCATCAAAATAATCTTCAAGATGTGAATGACCTACCACATTGACAAAAAATTCCACATCTGTTTCTGAATTGATTGACATCTTCTGGTATCATGTATAACTAATCTAGAAAATTTGTGATTCAGGCTACGACGCCCGTAAGAAAAACGAAAGAAAAGATATGACTTGGATACGAACCCACTTGTGCCATCTACCCGTAGTATCCATCCCTTCAAATGATATTTCCATAAGTTTACTATAACTCTATAAACAATGGTGTAAGCTCTCAGTTTTCTCAGCGAAATTATTCATTACAATAATCGAATTTTTCATGAAGTATTAAAGCCATTTTCACAACTACTCAATTAAACGAACATTACCTTGTATCGTCTGTATACAATACACCCAGGACCATTATCATTTTCAATATTCGTTAGCGATATAATGAATATTTCCATACTTTGTTCGTATGCGGATGATTGTAAATTGTAGTCGTATATACCAACTCAATAAAGCCAACTTCTCAATGCGACAATTCCTTTTCGCCTATTTATCTGACTGTGAAATGTGGGGAACGTACCTTTCAGCGCAATCAAAAGTTGTACTCTATTCGTCTGAAACAAAGTTTCTCGCAACTAATAAAATTATGAACTTTCTCCCTCTGCCGCGCCGTAGGAAATGGGGACAACCGAGCAATCAAAGTGGGAGTTCAACAGAAGAAAACTCATTTCCTCGGTAAAACTTTTTCATTAATAAACGTTATCTATCGATTTCAAAGATTGATTGATAAACGCAACTTTATGTTTGCCAGCAAGTTCTTCGTATTCACTAGTTCACTCAAGAGTGCAGTATTTTGTCCCTCAAATAAGTCATAAAGTTGAAGTTGAGTTGGATATGGAATCGATATAAATATTTTTTCACGAAATGAAAGCAAGTTTTGAGAACGGAAGCGGATTTACTTTCCGAATATATATATATATATATATATATATATATATATATATATGTTATATATATATATATATATATATATATATATATATATATATATGTTATATATTTATATATATATATATATATAAATATATAACATATATATATATATATATATATATATATATATATATATATATAACATATATATATATATATATATAAAAGTAATAAATCTTGGAGTTGCAGTCTTGTACTGGTCTTAAAGTAAACTCTTTGTCATTTTGTCAAGCTTTCGGAAAATATTCATTTCCTTCCTCAGGACAACTACTTAAATAAATAGTGGAGATTAGCACAAAGGAATATAAAATAATGTAGAAATGTTGGACAGACATATATATATACTTCAAATTTTATCTTTACATTGTCTGTCCAACATTTCTACATTATTTTATATTCCTTTGGTGCTAATCTCCACTATTTACTCAAGTTATTTGTCCTGAGGAAGGAAAATAAATAAATATATATATATATATATATATATATATATATATATATATATATATATATATATGCTGGCTGGAACTTCCGGTTGATCCGCGTCTGGAATGATTTACTTGTCTACGTTTCGGCTCCCATTTCAGAGCCATTTTCAAGACTTAGTGACCTTGCGTCTAGGTCTGAGTTTTCTTACTAGCTGGCTATCATCACTGGAGATCGAGGATTGAAGGTTGGTGGGATTTAAGGGTTCATTAGTAATTATGGTTGGATCAGGGATCGGACGGTCGATGGGAGGTTCGAACGGGTTATTTCCCAAGTCGGAGCAAATAGAAGTATGTCGGACCAAGAGTGGTTTCCTTCGAACACCCAAAGACACAATCCCCAATGAAACCCAAGGAATATATGAAATACCATGCTCTAACTGTCCCAGAACATACATCGGCCAGACCAACCGACGAGTGTCCTGTAGAGCATATGAACACGAACTAGCAGTCCGTAATTCTGACACAAACTCAGCAATATTCCAACATCATTTAGAAACAGGCCACAAAATAGATTTCAAAAACACCAAAACCATTGCCACAGCCAAAACCCTCCAAACCAGAGTTACCCGTGAAGCCATTGAAATCGAAAAACGTCCCAACTGCCTCAATAAACGCGACGATTCTCGAAGACTCCCCAATACCTGGAAACCACTCTTGGTCCGACATACTTCTATTTACTCCGACTTGGGAAATAACCCGTTCGAACCTCCCATCGACCGTCCGATCCCTGATCCTACCATAATTACTAATGAACCCTTAAATCCCACCAACCTTCAATCCTCGATCTCCAGTGATGATAGCCAGCTAGTAAGAAAACTCAGACCTAGACGCAAGGTCACTAAGTCCTGAAAATGGCTCCGAAATGGGAGCCGAAACGTAGACAAGTAAATCATTCCAGACGCGGATCAACCGGAAGTTCCTGCCAGCACATTTCTGACCGCGGAAGCCTAGCCGATCGAATATATATATATATATATATATATATATATATATATATATATATATATATATATAGTTCTTACTATATTTTGATGGGCAGAATTTGAGTAGTACGAGAAGTTGCTGACTAATTGGACTTGTTCTATCCCAAAAGAAGTGTTTTTCAAAGACGCAGCAACTTTTTGGGGTAGATTGAAAATCTGCCCTTCTACACTTGTATAGATTTCAATATTAATTCTTATTTTTTATGATTGTGGTAGGTTACAAACCCAGAAAACTACGGAACAAAGTTTGTTTCTTGATTTTGTTAGGATTCGCGGATCGATAGGGATCTTCGTGGATCGATAGGGATCTTCGTGGGTCGATGGGGATCTTCGTGGATCGATAGGGATCTGCTCTCCCAATCGTTCAGGAAAATTCTCACACACTTTTTGGAGCATAAGCGGCAGCTGACAGTGATCGTCTTATCTATTCGTTGTCTCGAACAGAACTGCGTCACACTGTCAAACTGTCACACATAATTAGATATATGGCCTGGGCCTCTGAGAGCTGTTATACAATTAGCCAGGCTTATCCGGTCGAAGAATTGTCATCTACGTGGCCTGCTGTTCATTCCAAACTGAATGAGCCAGCAATGCTCACGTTAACAGATTTGAATAAATGTTCAATATGATTATTTACAAAGATTACCCAGTATCTGGATTTGCTTATCAAATGTGTTGTACGGAAATGGGTAGGATTGATCATGTTGAAGATATTGGATTAGTTTTTTAAGATGAATTTTGCTTAGACTCACATACATATTAGTAAGTGTAGTATTGTCATTCACTTCTCGTATCTGCAAACTGTTTTGAATAAGTTGTGGAAGTTCTGATGTGCTGATCACAGGGATGCATTTCAATTTGATGATAACCGCTCGAAAGGTCTTAAGTTGTTAAATATTTGGAGTACCCGAATTTTTCAATTCGGGTATATGTCTGCAATCTTCTGCATTGGGGAAAAATAACCTATTGTATTCTCATTTATCCTTCTATAATCTACAACCACTCCAATTTGATTCCCCCATTTGCATATCTCTTTCTGGGAACAACCAGAAGAGGTGAATCATACTTTCGACAATAATACTATCTTCAAGCATTTGTTGCTTTTGCTTTTCTATTCCCTCTCTTCGTCTGAATGGCAACCTATACTGCCTAAAATTTACCGGTTCTGAATTTCGTTTCAAGGGTATTCTTTGCTTTACAACATTTCCATTTCCAAAAATTTCGCATCTGAATCAAATGAATGTCTCGTATTATTTCCAGTAATGAGCTTCTTCTTTCTGGATTCAAATGTTAGAACATCAAGGATTCAATGAATCTTATCTCGACCTCTCATTATTTTCAAAATTATACACAGGTGTCGTCGAAATTTCATTAAATTTCTCCAATTCTCTCGCCTCTAATTTCAATATGGCTAGTTCAATTTCTGAAGGCTTTTCTGTACGTTAATTAAACTCACTACATACATAATCTCTCCCACATGGAATGAACAATCGCCAAAGTAAACACCTTCCATAATTGTTTCGCCGTAGGCCTGCTTTTCTATATCAACTTCCCAATCAACATTAAATATTTGTTCACATCTGCTGTATACATAATTTTCGGTTTATTTTTTCACACAATGGTATTATTGGCTTAATCTAGAATAGGCTTATTTCATCCAAATTATCTCCATCTGACATGAAAACTGTTTCCATCACTGAACTTTCTGGGTTCGCAAACACTTCACACATCTACCACTAAATCTAAATAATCAATTTCTGCATATTTCAGTTGAAAGAGAGCGTCTCTTATAATTTTTTCACAATCCGACGGGAACGAAAAACCTTCACCTTCACATTTTTTTTTATTTTCCCAGTGTTCAAAAACGATTCCTTTCGTTTTGATTGCCGGTAATAGAAATGATGATACTTTTACAAATCGGAGAATTTTCCTTCAATACTTAAATTTTTCAAATGTTTATTGATTTCCCGCTATCTACTTAAAGTCGAGGCTTCGTTGAATTCGCAATATTTGAGCTCGACTCGACATATTTCAAATCTGGACAGTCTTTAAAAATATCTGTACTTCATTCCTTTTTTTTGAGCTCATTTTCAAATCTGAATTTCCATCAAATTCCATAGCACTGTTTAATTTTTCGTAGCCGGTTGGCCACTTCCCGACGGGCGTTTTCCGACTAAGCACCCCGATTTTCTTTCCTCTGAGATTTCTTATGAATTCTTTGCCGACATTCTGCATTTGCAATAATTACACGTGACATTTCATCAGAATATGGTCTTCGCCCTGAATTTTGTCTGAAATTTTTACCTCGTGAGAAGCTATTCTATTCTCTTCTGAAAAAATAATCTTCCTCAAAATGACAAGGTTTCAACAAAACGAATGTTACCAATTATTCTTGCCTGGCTTGCAAAATATATATTACCTCTAGCGTTAAGTATTTGTCTTTCCTCTGCACGGGCTAATTCAATAGCATCTTTTCGCATTCACGGGATTTCAGGCTTTCAATCGCAGCTCAGGATGAACTCCCCCCATGAATTGATGAACATATTCTTCGGAAAGATCAGTGAGAAACAATCACATATGCCGATTTGGCATGTAGTAAAATGATGTAACACATATAATACCACTCTCAGTGAAAGCAACACAAGAATGAAGACTTCGTTCATTGTTGCATCACATTTGTTGTTGCAGTTGTAGACGAAACGTCAGATCTGAAACCCTGCAGACCAGCCGTGAATTATAACACTGTTTGGAGATAAAATGGTTTGTGAAGAACTGGCAACAATCTATACCGATTGCTCAATGTTGCAGAAAACAGGGTGATCTCCTTTTCCCATTCTGCACTCAAATATTTGTTCAGCGGTTCAAAATACGTGAGAACTATGTCCAGATAGAATGGAAGAGTGGATGAACGTAGGAAATTCACATTTGAAGGTGGATACGACTGATATTGTTGTTAGGGGATCCAGCAGTTCAACTTCAAAACAGATATCTGCAAGAGAAGCTGTGTTTGTTGTGAAGTGCATTCACATGAAGGACGAGTTACATAAACCACCTCAACAAAGAAAACTTCCCAATGCGACAATTCCTGTTCTTTCGCTTATTTATCTGAGTGTGAATTGTGGGGAACGTACCTTTGAGCGCAATCAAAAGTTGTATTCTACTCGTCTGAAACAAAGTTTCTCATAACTCATAATCACGGAGTTTCTCCCTTCGCCGTAGAAAATGAGGACAACCGAGCTATCAAAGTGGGAGTTGAACAGAAGAAAACTCATTTTCTCGGTAAAACTTTTCCATCAATAAACGTTTTACACCGATTTCAAAGATTGAGAATGCAACTTTCTGTTTGCCAGCAAGAGTTTCTTCGAGTTGACTTGTTCACTCTGGTGTGCAGTATTCTGTCACACAAGTCATAAAGATGAAATTGAGGTGGATATAGAATACTCCCAAGCTTTTTTTCAGGAATGTTTCTGCAAGCTTTCTGGATCTTTTAATCATTCTGATGGTCAATACTTAGGAGATCTTATTATTTGCAGTAGTTTCTTCCGTTTCATTCATAGATTTGAATGCCTTGATGAACGGTGATGGAACATGTAAATTGATCTGATGACCATGTATAACATTAGTATTGTTGTTTTTCATGTATTTCATTCAGAGTAAATAATAAAAAGCTACATCAAAATGTATACTTGAGGAACTTTGATGTGAAAAATCTTCAAAATGAAGCTTATCCAATCCATCCTGGCACAAACTTAGCTACTTTTCCTGTTGCACACTGGTAGTGCAGACTATGACGAAAGGAAAACACCTACTAGGAATGAACTTCAACACAGTGAACACATATAATAGGTGTTTTTTTTCCTTACTATACTTCACAGAGATTGCTGGGCATAAACGTCATCAACTTTGTGCCAAGATGGATTGAATAAGCTGTACTTATAAAAACTTCCTGTAGATTCGTTCCATATTCAACGTGAACGTTGATACCATGTTTTACACTTACATATATGTTACCGATATTATTCAATAGAGAGCATAAATGTAATTTCAATGTTGAATTGGGAGTTAATTATATTCTCTTGATGAAACGTTTATTCAACGTGTTTCATCAAGCAGTGGTGTTCATATGTATCCAATAACTTGTTTCGATGTCGTTTCCTAGTAACGAATGAACAAAATATAGTAATAACAAATATACCAACATAATGGGATAACAAGATTGAATGGTTGTTTGATAGCGGTTTAAATACGTATCTTTATTCACCTCCATCAACAATGAGTTAATAATTAGTTGATATGTCCGTTTTGAAGTATACATTCAAAATGAAAGTTGATAAAATGTTCAACATTATCATGTTTCTTGTGTAATTCATCAACTGGGAGCACGAAAAATATGTGATATAAACGTTAAATGTGAACATGATAACATCGTTCATGTATGACGTATAATCAATGAGGCCTGTCAACTAGTGATTGTTGAAAGCATTCAATACAATGTTGAAATAACGTATGGTTATGTGAAAATCACTTTTGAAAGAAGTGCATATTATAAAAGTCATTCAATAACAAGAATATAACGTAGGTTCATTATCGATTTGAAATGTATATTCTATTATAACTATCAACCAAATGAGCCGAAGAAGGTCGATAAGTCGTTTGAGAAATATGTTCGATGTGAACGTTGATACCATGTTTTACACAAACGTGTATGCTATCGAATTAATCAACAGAGAGTATGAATTATACGTTACTTCAACGTTAAATGGAAATATATAGATATCGTAGTCATAAAACGTCTAATCAACGAGTTGTTCCAAATACTGGTTACTGAATGGTTTCAATACAATGTTAAAATAACGTTCAATATCATAACATTCGAATCACATAAATAAACAACGTATTCTCACCAGGTTTCAATAATAACTATTACATAAATACGTTGAATTCAATGTTATTGACACGTAACTCGAACACGTAAGAAGTTATAACCAAAATGACAACGTTGACCATTCAACTGGTAACGTATATTTCAACGATGCAATGTTGAAAAAACGTTGAATCAACTCACGTGTGCCCATTGGGTTAGTCTGAAGGTGCAGTTGCAAATGATGAGTTATTATTTTAGGTATGCACTAATTTGGCATCGAGTTTGGCACAAAGTGATATACATTACCAATAACAAGTATGAATTCTAATTTATAATCAACTTATTGATCTTCAGCTTATGAAAATATTTCTATATTCATGTTAATATGAAACATAAAATGGCCAGCAAGATCTCTAAATTCCGTCCAGTAAGATCATTTCAGTGAGAGTTAAATCTGAAGTTCATTTCGATGAACAAGTCAATATTGAAAAAATAATTATCCGATCAAATTAGGAAAATCATACCTGAAATATTCTCAAACGTTTTGCAAGATTTTCGACATACTCTTTGCAACCAGCAAGCAGAAAACGGCAGATAATTTGAACATTCAATTCAGTCATTATCAACTACATTGAAAGATCAATCAATCAATGCACCGATTCTTTCATGATCGTTTTTACCAGTCTGTATAAATTTGAAACATATGAGTGATACGTTTCTGAAATCAGCATTAAGGTATTCGAAACACCAGTAATATACTGGGTGGCCATTTACAATTACTCAGGTCAAGAATATATATATATATATATATATATATATATATATATATATATATATATACAGTGTGCCCAAGATAAGGATGAACAGCATGGGGATCTCGGTAACCGTAAGAGTTACACGGTAGGTCAAATGGACAAAAAGTTGCGCAATTAAGGGGTCAATAAATAGATGTTGAGAAATCCCAAAAATGTTGTTTACTTCCGGAGATATTCGGGAAAAACCGAAATTTGGCGATTTGGTTTTTATTTTTTTCCGAAGTTATTTGAAAAGTTTCGAAAAAACCAAAGGCACTTTCTCATTGCCACTTTTTTACCTCTACAAAATGGCGCTCACAAAATCTCCGTTCAACGTTTCGTTTGGAAGAAATCATCATCAACTTTGTTTTTTTATATGGCACGTCCCCATGCTGTTCATCCTTATCTTGGGCACACTGTATATATGATTTTGTGAGAATAAAAATTATTGCTATCAATTCCTTGGCATTACTCCCTAAGGAAATGATATATGGCATTATACTGCAGAAACCAAAGGAAAAATACTTATATTATGTAGTAGTCGTGAATGAAAACGATTAATCAATAAAAACGACTTCAAACTTTTTTAAATGTTATATTTTCTGCTCTTCTGATAATATCTTGAAGATGATTGAGGATTTTAGGTCCAATGCATCAAGGGAAGAGATAGATATACCAGTGAGCACAGTTTGGAAACTAGCTGGTGACAGTGAGAAATCCATTTAAAAAATTCATCGATTTGTATACTTACCCAAGAATTCTACCGCATCATGGGTGCTATGTAAGGTGGTTTTATTGCGATTCAATTGGAGTGCTTCGCTTTTATTTTGATAGTTATGAGTTTTTTAGCATTGAAGAATAAATATTTTCTGTTGAAGTATTCAGAAATTAATCTCAAAATATCCGTACATGTGTGTTTAAATGTCAGTTTGCCTATCCGAGATCAATATACTGATATCATCTGCATATGCGGTAAATAATGGGTATGCTATTCTCTATTAACATTATTGATGTATAACAAAAATAAATCCGGCCCTGAGATATATCCCTGAGGTACACCAGTCCGGACCAGTTTCATTTGAGATGTACTCCTGAATTTCCGAGGTTTTCCTTTGAAGCTGACTCGCTTAGAAATGATGAAATGTATTCGCTACTTTTGCAATATGCTGTATATCTCTGGTGGTATACAAATGACATATGCTAAAGGCTGTTATAGCTGACTTGCATATTATGATATTTGTCAATTCGTGAATTCTGTAATGTACTGCTTTGTTCGTATCTGGATATCGAAAAAAGAAAAATATCACAAGAGAATACCCATAGACGATAATTTCCAGCACGAAAAGAAACAAACGACCTGAAGTAAATACTCGCTAACTATATTTCTCAAAGTAAAATGAACATCTAACAATATTTCATAGTTTCTCCCCCATCAAACATTCTGAGCATATCTGTAGTACTTTTGCTATTCACAACGTCAACTAATGAACCACTCACTCTCCAACTATTGTCTCATCATTTGTACCTAATTGACAATTTTATATAATAACTGATTTGACAAAGGATCGAAAAATGAAAAGGGTGATATGAATCTTCAACAATAATGGACGCCACCCTTCAGAATCATCTACACTTTATGACCTTGACTGTTTCGAGAAAGCCAGCTTCTTCCGTCAGAGACACCAACAAATTGAAAGAACTCCTCCCCAATATCCTCCGTAGCTAGCATCCTGGCATTTCAATTATCGAAAATCTTTCAGCATGAGCCACGAGATGACATCTAAGACCCTATGAACCTATTTCATCCCCAAATGTGTGTTACGGTAGAATGGAATTGAAATTCTACCCGCCTATACTGGCGTGGCGTCTTGCAAGGGCGATTGATCCCATTTTCGCAGTGAAAAGATGATTGATCGATGAAGCAGTTGAGGTTTCGTTGAGAAAGAAATGAATTCGGGAATGGACTCAATCAACTACGGATTCATCGGTATTCGTGAATCCTGAAGAATTTCAGCATCTCAGACGATGAATTGAATGTACGTGAATCATGTCCAAAGAAAGGTTTCATTTCATATAATTTATCTATCTGTTCATCAACTGACAACTCGATGTAGGGGGAGATGATGTATCGCTTCATCAAAATGTTACACTGTTGAAACATTTTGAGATTGAAACAAGGTTTGTCAACGAAGTTTAAGATTGTGGTTATATGATTATAATTTTATATTTCATCAGGTTCTTGTAACTTCATGTGCTATTTGAAAGTCTTTGTGGTGAATACATTTTTCTCCTTCTGATATTTTTCCTGCCAGAATATGAAGAAATGAAGAGTTACTAAAAAAAATCTATCTGAGATTTGACTGTTCCTTCAGGATAAAAAAAAACAGAACAGAAAATTTTTCAGCAACTTGTATTAATTGAAAGAAACCTTTTTGATTAGCACACCAAGTTTTTGAAATATATCACTTGAAGTTTGCGTTTCTACCTTCGAATATCATGTCTTCAGATTGTGGTAGAGTAAACATTCAAGAAATGAAACCCTTTTCAGATTAAAGAAACTTCGTTAGTGTTATTTATATAGTGAAACTTGTCAAGCTGTGTGCACGTACCAATACACTTGGAAAAGAAGGACTTTGTATTTCGTGCAGAAAATTATTTATTAAATTTGTAGCAGAGCGCTTTCGACTGAAAAGTCATCATCAGTGCTTACCTGAAAGCAAGTAACGCTTGAAATTTGTGATATATAGATAGAAAACTACCAGTATACTATAGTAACACGTACCAATACACTTGGAAAAGAAGGACTTTGCATTTCGTGCAGAAAATTATTTATTAAATTTGTAGCAGAGCGCTTTCGACTGAAAAGTCATCATCAGTGCTTACCCGAAAGCAAGTAACGCTTGAAATTTGTGATATGTAGATGGAAAATTGTTTATAATTAATTAGCAAAATGGTTGAAATGTAAATTTGAGGTTACTTACTCGTCAGGTGTACAAGAGCTGTAGCAATAAAAATAAAAATGTTTCTAAGGAACATAGATCTGTTCAGTACAACTTGGACGTATTAAAACATTCAATCCTGAACAGGATTGTTCTTGATAATGAAAATGGTATCAATGGAGTCCATTGAAATGTTGTGGCGTGAACTAAAATTTTTGAAAATTTGAAGTTTATGACAGATTGACATTGGCAACTGAGCACAGTGACATGGAGCATGAAGCTTAAAATACAGAAGGAAATTTGTACTATGATATATAATGTGAAACGACAGAACAAGAAATTAGATCTTATGTAACCGTAATGAGGCTTGAAGATGTCATCAGTCTAATGAGAACCTACCATCTTCTCACTTGTCGAGATAAACCATAAAACCTGATAAATGAGGTTCAACCCAACCTACAAGAGAAGACGGTAACCTTGTTAGCGAAACGGTCTGATGTCAATGCCAAGTAATATCAGAATGGTGTTCATGGTAATTACTTTCCACAAAAAGTCGAATTCTTACTCCAAAGATTCTAATGTCATCATTTGGAAAGTAACTTTGAAAATCACACTGGAAAGCAACTGAACAAGATCGACCTTATTCTTCATTGATAATAGAAGATTTTTACACAAATGAGGATGCAAAAAAATACTATGATTCAAATTAGAGGAATGAAAATCTAATGTATCAATCTTTCAATAATTTAAAAAGAAATATTCATTCTGAACTAATTTACTCTATGAGTATGTATTTATATCTTTCTTCAGTTGTGTCTCACCTCTTCTAGGTCTCATCATGGCTGCCTCTAACTCGAAAATTTGAATTTTTCCCACTCCCACAATTCCAAACCGTTCACTAAGTGTTTGACTGCTGTTTGGTAATTAGAGCGGGCGCTGCGAAACATTCCGTTTGAAAAAACCAATGACCTCATTCTGATTGATGATTTGAGTTGAGGAATACTTGATGAATAATATTTTGGAGGTTGTCGGACGGAATTATGGTCCAGTTTTTTTTTTCGGCCCTATAATAGGAGTTTTCGATTCCATCTCTGTAGTTGTGAAAAAATATGTTGTATAGAATGCAAAAACCATTGACCGCTATTTCTCGACTGGAATCTTTTTGCAAAATCCTTTCAATCCTGGAACTGAAAGTTGCCAGAATAGCCCGTTGTCAGTTTTATCATAAATCTCCTTCCCAGCGTCACATACCTTCTCTCGAGTTTTGGAGCGGGCCGCGCTCTTCTCAACAGTTTTTGTGACTTCAGTTATAGCTAAACTTCATCCATTATTATAACACATACATTTTTCATAATTATAAAATAGCAGTGCTTCGAATTTTGTGATAACTTCTTTTGAAATGAATAAATATCGCTGTAATTAAAAAATTAAAAAAAAAGGCGAACAAAAAATTATGGTGAACTGGTGAATGAACCAACAGAAACTATTCAAATGCAGCAAGTCGACGCAAAGACGAAATTTCAGACAAATTTGAGAAGTTGTTTGACCCGAATGCTGATGAAGAACACTTCTCGTTGTATAAAAGTTGCATGGCCAGCTATATCGGCGAAGAAAAAATTCCTTATCACTGCATAATAGTGCTGGAAGAAAGATCTTCATCATCAACACAGGGCGTAGCTGGCCCATCAACTGACCCGCAAATCAAAAAGAAGCAACAGCGATTCGTCGAGTGACTCATGCTGTTCCATTCGTGGTAATACGACAAAAACCAAAACAAATAAAAGGAATCTTTTAACTGAAATTTCATCAGCTTTGCTGTTTTTCAATACTTCGCATAGAAAATATTATGAAATTTTCACAAAAATTTGTTATACGAAACACCGGAAGATTCGTTTGCAGAAACTTCCAATATCATACATCGTGTTACAGAAATTACGTTTTATAACCAAAAGACGGTGTTTCGACGACCGCTTTTGAATTGACATACTTGGCTCAACGCATGACTGTACTCACTGAAGTAGAGGATGTAGTTCTAATCGTGATCTCAAAGTGATGCTGATATCGATAAATTTGGTCACAAGGTTTTATTCTCATATCTTACTGAGAGGAAGCAATCTTCTTTGGTTCTCATGGCAGGAAGTTCATTAAGGAAATAGCTGAAAGTGTACGTCGGCTAGACTGTAGCAGAATCGTCATGTGTGCTAAAGAATTACGGAAAGAACTATCCACTACTGAACTTACACCAAAGGACAAGTTGTGTGATGAAATTCTTATAGAAGATGTCGCGAAGAAATGCACATTTACGCCGAAATGGAAGACTTTCATACAAGCCTCATTTAGCAGTCAAAATCTAAAATTGTCAGGCAATTCACTCCATGAAGCATGAGCGGTGTTTAGTGATATGTATCAGTGTAACGAACAGAAAGACACCGCAACATACAGCTCTGGCCAAATTCATTCACCACCTACCTAACTAAATCGAAACATATTTTACACTGTTGAACAATCTTAGACACTGTGACAATGACTTTCAAGGGAACATTAAGTGGCGAAGATTCTATGCACATTACAATCATGATAGTTAATCAACAGAAGAATGATGAAAAGAATACCTCACGGGCATGGCCTAGCTCTTCAGGTTGACTAGTCATTCGATATCTCAAGCTGAGCAGCAGAGAATGACAGCGTCGAAAGCTCATAAAACTGCAGCAAAGTATTATACCATAGCTCGCAGGCAATATATCAATGAACACAAAATATATTGAGGATATGCTGTCCTTCGGAGGAGACGTAAAGCCGGCGGTCCTGAGTCCATGGTTGTTGGACTCGTAAAGGATCCCTACCTCTGGTTGGAATACCAGAGTTTTCGGCAAAATTTCCGGTTGGGGGAAATGTGGTCACCGGCGTCGATGATTGGTCTTCGTAGGGGGAACAGGCCGAAATTGAATAAATCATTTAAAAAAAGAACACCTCACACACACTGCTAAACCGAAACTTATGAAACGGACTGAAAATGTTTATATCAAGTCGTTCAACCAAAATCCCAGCTGGCTACAAGAGGTTTTTTTTTCGTGTTTGAAAAATAAACTGCAGCTCGTTTAATTCCGCTGCAAGTATTCTCCAACTTTTCAAAAATCAATGCTGAAACATAACTTTTTATTACCGGTGGATATGAAGACTCCAAAAACTCTTCAAGCTCCAAGGTAATAGGTCTTCTGAATTGCTAGACTTGAAGTCCAATCACCTAGAAGCAGATTGAAGGATTTTCAGCCATATTTTTGTTGCTGTTCGTGGGGGAATTGAACAAGTTTTTAAAAATTGTGCAGATTCCCATGTTTTCGTACTCAACATCCACTTTTGGCATAAGCTATCGAATAGTAGTTGTTGAGGGATTCGGTTCGAAGGATCGGACAAAAAAACTCTTTTAAGCTGGGATTCAATTCAAATGTATCTGAAATTATTAGAACTTTTGATGTTTTGTATGTACATTGCTTGAGTGCTGCAATACATGGGCCTCCGAACTCAATCCAATTCGGTTATGAAAGAAGAGATGGAAAGTTGTACCCGGTGCAAATGGCAAAACCACTTATGCCAAATTCTTTGATCAGGTTTTGCAAATATAATGCTGAATGCCTGATAATGTTTTGCACTTGTAGAAAAAGCGATATCAATTGTATTTCCCTTTGCAAATGCATCGGCAATTATTATCAAAACTTACCTGAATGAATTTTTCACTACTTATTGATAGGCAAACTACCTATTTTATCAAATTTGTATTGAATTAGATCATGCCGTTTTTTCCATACCTCACCTATACCAGGTGTTAATAGTCAATAACAATTTTTTTTTCGCAGCCACAGCGATGGAATCGAAAACTATTATGGGGCCAAAAAAAAAACTGGACCATAATTCCGTCCGGCAACCTCCAAAATATTATTCATCAAGTCTTCCTCAACTCAAATCATCAATCAGAATGAGGTCATCGTTTTTTTCATACGGAATGTTTCGCAGCGCTTGCACTAAATGGATCATTTGAAATTCATGTGTAATGTAAATTGATGGAGGCCACTTCCGTGACCAAATTTTATTGTCCAAAAGCCAAATTCAACGAATTTTTTCTAAAAATCATTTGTAAAATTGAATTGAGAATCATATTTTTGGAAAATTTATAAAATGTGGATTGGTACTTATCCAGTTATATCCATGAATCGACAGGCAATTGTTTTACCTACTTGCTGTCATTCAGTGCTTCGTCGATCATCGAAAATGAGTGATGACGAAGAAATTTGTGTTACAGCACTTAAAAGTACCGCATAAGAACGGTGGGAGTAGAAAAAGGCCAGGATAAGGCCAATTACTTGCACCTGCTAATTACCGCTCTTGGATAACGCAATCGTGCTCACAATTTTTCACTCGTGCGTATTAGACTACTTATCCTCGTCGTTACGTCGTATACCATTATTACACTTGGTTATTGAACATTATTGAAAATTGATATAAGTGATATTCATATTAGTGAATTTTCTAATGGTTTTTCTAGCAAGATATGTTCCGTAAGTCGGAGTCATTTGTCAACATATTTTGTTATCGAATGGGACTGCAGTCTTAATGTAAATGACTTTAAGGGCCAGTTGCACCGCTTCAACTCAGCAGAGATTCAACTAAGCTTGGCTCAATCGTTAAGGAAGAAAAAAGCTGATTGGCAAATCCATAGCAACAAAGCCTGGCTTAGATAAAGCACAACTCAAGAAAAGCGGTGCAACTGGCCCTGAGCTTGTCCTATTTTTTAAGACATGTTACATATATTTATATAGTGTTTTACAATTGAAGACATAATACTGTTATATTGTAAATATTAGATAAAAGATCGTGACCATATATGATTTTCACGTCAATTATTGGTGAAGGTATATAACGCCATTATGCGGGCTCTCCGCTCGTTTCGCAGAAATCCTGGTCCTCACACAAAATTATTCTTCTAGTTTTTTAACATCATTTCGACATTCCTGTTATTCCAACAACTTCCTTCTCGATCCTATCGAGTACTTCCATGCCCCTGACAATTTCGTTCAAGGATATATGAATAAGTTCTATTCTGGAAGTCCCTGGCGGCGTACTAAGCTTGGATAATGAATCCTTATATTCGAATAGCGTGTTAATTTAGGTCATTATTTTCATTACCACAAAGTGTATTTGTATCCAGCCGAACTGAAACCTGGCTCGGGTTCAATTCCGGAATAGCCTATGGCTCGATTAGGTCGATGGGGCTATTAAATTAAGTTTAATTGGTATTCTGTATGAAGCGATGGTGGATTCAACGATATTCAAGCCGGATACAGACGGTGTTTCTTCTGTATTGTGTGATGATTCCTTTACAGAATTTTGACATCGATAGAATTGTATTGGGGAGTATAGAAATCACAACGAGAGAATTGATGAAATAAAATCATTGAAGTAGTCATTTCTCAGATTATGGAAGACAATAATGGCTAGGTTTGGTCGAGTTTCTGAAATCAAGCAGCATTCATCGTAGCTATAATCTGGATACGCAAAGATGTTTGGTGCCTGTATTATGACCATTCCAAAGGTTTGCTTTATGGTCACAAGGCAGCCTTACCCCATGAGACACGAATCTTATTTCAATTCTGGCAATGAAGCTCCTTGTCAGTTTCACATTCGAATCAAAAATTCAAAATCCGAACTGACAGTAGGTAGATAGTTTATATTCAGTTTCGAAATATAGAATTGGAAAAACATTATGTAATATTTTTTCGATTCAAGAAAAATCTGATTATTTGAGGATTTACACGAAAAGGACTCAGATAGCTTCAAAACAATTGCGATGCAGGATTTTGTTTCTACCTGTCATTGATAAAAAATCCCTTATGGTGGAATTTCATTTGATAGTATGTTTGAAAGTATTATTTTCATTGTATATATTATTCAACCCTTATTGCATCGAAAAATATAATGATAGTGAATACTTTTCCGATATAGGATAACGAAGAAAAAATTGCTGTGTGTTATAGCAAAACAGCGCTATGCCGCCGTCCTAACCGCAGAGGCGGTTGCTGAATGTTAACGAAACATGAAATTCCATATAATTGTGTGACTCCAAAGCTATCTAAAACTGGAGTCTCATAGCCTTTCTATTTTTATTTTGAAATTTTGAAAGCGGTATCAACCAATTTCCCAAATATTAATGGAAATCACTAGGTACGGCATTGATATTGAACGGTAACTAATTGCTTTGCTTTGACATTGAAGGGGTAACAACATACCGCACAAATCAATTAGCGTTCGTCAATTACGCCTTCGATAACTCAGATTGTTTGCATTTGCCGCGCAAACAGCTCAGTAAAATCAAAGTGGTTGAAAGATAAACATCGTTGATTATCACGAATTATTTCCAATCAGGACATTGATTGATTGACATTCCATCATCAGGTTGAGGTGTGTTTATCAAAAAAGTCAATGGAATATTCGATTTCGATGACTTCAAAAAACTTGTTTGAATTGCCAATTCTGCAAATGTTTCAGTGTTAGAAATAAAACTGGAATGATCTTATTTCCGAATATGAATTGTAACAAGAAGGAATATATCAACTCCACTCATGTAAATATCGAACATCCTGATATACTGTCGCTTGCAGCTCATTCATGCCCAGTATGTGGAATTGTTATCAACTATGACAAAGATAGTGAAAAAGCTTCTCAACACTTTGGATCACATTTTCCCACTAGATCTTCTCAACCTGGTGAAAAGGCAGCAATTCGTCCTGTGGTAATACCAGTGAAAGTAATGACGATGTTCCAAGCCATGGCACAGAGCAATACTTCCAAAAACATTGAGACATGCGGCATACTAGCAGGAACACTAGTGATGGATGAGTTGATCATAACTCATATGATTTCACCGAAGCAAAAAGGAACATCGGATTCTTGTATGACAATGAACTAGAAAGAAATATTTGATTACCAAGATCAACATAATTTAATAACATTAGGGTGGATCATACTCATCCCACGCAAACAGCATTTCTTTCAAGCGTGAATCTTCACACTCATTGTTCCTATCAATTACTGATGCCCGAAGCTATTGCAATAGTATGCTCGCCAAAATATGATGAAACTGGCTTATTCAAATTAACCTCAACTCATGGTTTAGAATTCATTGCAAACTGTCCAAAGAGTGGATTTCATCCACATCCCACGGATCCACCACTTTGCAAAGTTGCTGAACACGCCCGAATTGAGAACAGTGCACCATTAGAAGTTTTGGGTTTACGTAACGCTTAACAATTTTGTAGTATATATTTGCAATAAAATATATATATATATATATATATATATAAATAGAAGAAAGTAATCTTGGAGTTGCAGTTTTATGGTGTTCTTGAAAAAAATTCTTTGACATTTCGTCAAGCGTAGTACATTGATAGAGATTAGCGCCGATGAAGGAATATAATATGAAGTTGAAATATTGGAATGACAATGTATAGATAAAGTTTGAAGTATTTGTCAGATTCAATTCGATAAGAAATTATCGAATTCTATAATATATAGATACTATATGAATCAGCATTACTATAATTTTCTGACCTATCTCTGTTCAATTTTAGTAATGAGTGCAATTTCACTAAGATCATTCAAATCAGCTTTTTTATTAAGCTGTTACACTCTTATTTAATTCCTAAAATTTCTAAAAACGTTCTTTTGAACATGTTATTTTCTATATCGAGTAGTCTTACATTATCAAAACCCATTCTATGGTCAAATTGATTAACATGTTATGGCAATGCACAGGAATTGATATTTCTTCTTCAATCACTTTCATGTGAAATTATTCTACCCTTCAGGAGTCTGA
Organism: Zygogramma bicolorata; assembly: GCA_032362365.1. Lineage (NCBI taxonomy): Eukaryota > Metazoa > Arthropoda > Insecta > Coleoptera > Chrysomelidae > Zygogramma > Zygogramma bicolorata. The sequence continues at coordinate 59,157 of JAVJAQ010003716.1, forward strand.
GGTTTGACTAGTGTATACTTTATCACAGTCGTTACAAGAAATTTCATACACAATATCGTGAAATTTTGGGTGGTTTCGAGATGGGTTTTGAAATTGATCAATGTCTTGAGAAAATCAAATATCGAAGTAGCTCAAAAAAACGTTGGGATCGTAAGTGATAAAGTATACGTTGGTCAAACTAAAGGAAGACTTATTTCACATAAAAATGATTGTAGAAAAGAAATATTAATTCCTGTGCATTTGCATAACTTGTTAATCAATTTGACTATGTTAAATTTTTAAGTCATAATAATATAATATTCCAATGCATCAGTGTTTTCCAGAGAAAAAGCGACAACTCTTGAAATATTTCAGGCGATAGTTCAGTTTGGGCATATTGTAAGGTTTTGTGCATGGATTTTTTGTAATAGTTCGAATTGCTATAATCATTTCATAAAAAGTTCTTGTTGTTATTGTACATTCATCAAAAGGTTCAACTGACAAAAATATTTCTTGGTGAAGTATGAAATAAACTTTCATTTTCAAGTGAAAATCATAATATCTAACAAAGAATTAGCGTATATCTAACTGTTGCTAAATATTTGTTATACCTCGAAATACCATTTTTATTCTCAGGTAGATTGAATCGGAAATCATACTGCAGATACGTCGGAATAGCTTTACAATGAAGCTGAAAATAAATCAGTAACAGCCGGTATTCATAGTTCAGAAAATGAAGCTGAAAAAATGGTAAAACCTCTTTCGTCCAGCACCGATTTGTACAAAAACTTAGGATTAGACTTATTTTACCCTCTAGTTCATTTTCTATATCTTGCCGTTGTCCGCTTTTTGTTTTTTAGGGATGAAAACTACCCCTTATTGTCAAAAATTATGAGATAACATTAAAAACCTAAATATGGGTAAAAATAGTTAAATAATGATTGGTTCACGCTCAAAGAAAACAATTTCATAATGTTTCCTACCCTTGTTAAAAACTAGCCTTGAAAACATTGAAATTTTTGTAATATCTTCGAAATTTAGAATACACTGGTGAGAAATCAACGAAGCATACACTTGAACAGATGTTTCTTCTCTTCCAATATAAATGAAAAAAGTGGATCACATAACGAATAACGTTCGAATATACCGGTTATGTAGATTACTTCGCTCCGAAGCGGGTAATTCGAATTTTTCAAAAAAAAAAATAGATCGGTTTTATAAGCACAGCTCCTTCATTTTAGGTGAAAGAAAATTGTTTTCAGAAACGATTTTGTGGGTCTTTTCAAGAGCTATAAGATTATGTGAATTAAATTACTGAAGGTCCCTTAATTCTCAAATGGGGAGAGTTTAAAGCGCTTGAATAAGGTGATGTTCGATTGTAAATGTAGGTGTTAAACGGCTATATCTCGCCAAATATTCACTGTACAAAAAATCTGCATACAGGAAAATTTTTTTCATTAAAAAAGCTACAATTTAGTAATTCATCGTCTTGACAAACTTGCTCATACAGGTTGTAAGAAATCAGCTTTACACCCTTCGAGAAAACGTTCGTCTTGTTCAACAGATTTGAGGAGCATCATTTATCGAAAACTATCTAACAAATCAGTTTTTAAGGGAACACGATTCTAAAGCCTCTTTATTGAAAAGTTACATGTTCGATATACTTTTCCGTCTCAATGTCTCCCTGAGGAATATTGACATTAATACTAAAACTACTCGTTATATTGATATGTTGGAGAATAAAATAATACAATGATTTAATCATGAGCTCCAGCTATATTATTCATCAATGTATCATCCTTCAATACACCTCATTTTAGTATTGAACTATCACTATGCTCAGTGTGCTCTATGAATTGCTCGATATATTTCAAAACTTGTCCCTCGGATATTTTATTATAATTCATACAAAAATAGCTATTGCGAGAACATATAATTCAAATATGTTATCTAAGTGGATTGATCGTTGAACTTGGACACAGTTCCACACGTTCAAAAGTGATCCTTCGCCAAATCCTAGGTGGAAAACGCATACTTTTTTCAATTGTCTATTCAAGGTGAAAGATTATCAGAACAGGATAATATAACTTTTGCCGAGGTTCATCTACTTTGTCATCCATAATCATCCAAAAAAATATTATAAGAGGAGGTAGAAATGTTCTGGAATTATTTCTTTGGGATTTCTCTCCCGTGGAAATGATTTCACAGAGATTGCTAGGCATATTTGATTAAGCTGTAAATGCAATATTGAACAGATGCAAAATTGAGTGACTATTTTCATCGGAGCAAATATACCAATTTGCCCTATGAACAGGTATTATAAGAGCTTAAACCTTCTTTATTTTCATTTCTAGAGGGAAAAAGCCTGAAAAATAGATTCCAGAGTATTTTTAGTCAATTTTGTGTTCCAAGTAGGTATTGCAAATGGACAAACTCCATGCAGCTTCCACTCAATATCATTATTGTGATATATCGTTCACTTACGTAGAGTTAAAAATACTAAATAAGTGACATGCCAATCATATATCATGAATCTCAGTGATAGTTCACGAGGATTGCTACAAACGGAGCAATGATAGGATCACCAACTGAAATGTTCTCGACAATAAAAATGGACTAGCCCTGAGCGAGAGCTACCAACTTCAAAAAGCGTTAGAATCTGTGGAGATCCAATCACCCCCTCAACCCCCTTCAGCAAAATGGGGTTCCGTATGAAAGAATAGAGGGAGATCGGGAATGTCCCAAGAGGTTGGTGAACCTCTTTTCCAACCTCTCGTTCTTCGGGGTGAACAATTATTCACCTGAAATTAGGTTTTCGATGATGATAATTTTCAGTTTTTCTATAAGTGAATGAATTCATATCGATAATAATTACGTTACGATTTCATTATCCCTGTGTGTTTCAGTGTATATAACGAAGTTGTGGATAATTTGGATATTTACTATTAGAAGTATTCACTGTTTTCAAACTTTACTCGTATGCAGGACGATTTAAATACTGATGAAATACCTGAAGAAAAATTAACCATCAAATAATTTCTATGAGAAGAAGGAGGCAAGCAGGATAGCAAAATTGAGTTACGAAAATGGAAGACTGTAGAAGGACGACTCGAAACAATCGAACACAATCAAGCGAGTTATCAGTCAATACAATCTAGTCACTTTTTCCCACCTCTTAATCAATCACTCCTCGGTTCGATAGACTCGTAAGCGCTCGTAATCAACGTTATCCATCGTGGAGCAGGAAATACGAGAGTGGAGATCCTTTAACAAGACTTATTTCCCGTTTTATTTCCCGAAAACTCCCGGCGAACAATATCCAGGGTATGCCATTCATCAAGAGAATGAATGTTACGACTTCTCTGACGCCTTGTCGGTGCAATGTGGCTATTTTTGTCGCTGAAAAACAAACTGACAGGACAGTGGAAATCGTAGGAGGTATTTCCGTAAATTCCGTAGCTATTGACGAGACAGTGAATAGAATGGCTCGTACGGTGTTTGTAGTTTTCCCGTTTCCACTGTTTCCACCTTACATTTCCTACCTGAAAGGGGACTCTTTCCTGGCTCCAAGGAGAGAAAGGAATTCCATTTACGAACACGAAATATCTGTGACACAATAGTATACTCTTGTAGTTTGGAACTGTGCATTTCTTTGTCATTCTCTAGTATCTATCAGAACACTGGTTACTTTGTCGTAGTCATTCAAATCATGATATCTGATTAAACTTTTCCTTGATATAATTTCGAATCAATGATGGAAGCAACAATCGTTACATATCTAATAGCATTGACAGCTTTACATCCTTCATTTAATGAACATCCTCGAATGATAATCATGCTGGATGAATGGTGCAACATAAAGGATAAAGGATCATATGGATCTGTTTTGAATAGATAAACTGGTGCAGTGTGTCTAATTGATATTCTCCAAGAAATTCTTACTATTTTGAATTGTATTGAACGTGCATATGTTCATCAATTTCGAGATCAAGAGTAGTCATGGATCCTAGAACCATGTTCACGGAACACGACGAAAATCACCATTATCAGTGAATATTTACCAGGCCCTCTAACCATAACAGGTACTTTGGGGAAATATACAGAGTCTCAACGTAAGCTATGCCTGTCTTTCTAACTTGAATATATTTCTGAGGAAAGCCACAAGGATATGGTCTAATGGTACGTGTTTCATAGTATGAGTATGTGTTGAAATTTCGATATGACCAAGCAACCAAGAGAAAAGCGAATTTCTCGACTTTCAAATTGTTCTATTTGGCATCACAAAATAATTGATATTAGCTTCATATTTCCTCTTCACGACACAGCTTCACTGGAATTTTTCATTACCAGCCTCTACGTGTTCATCTATCTCACTCTTTATTTCTCTATCTCCCTCTTCAGTCATCGTAACAGATATTATTCAACAACAGTAGAAATCAAATTCGGGATTCATCATGCCACTGCGGTTTGGACGTTCATTATAACAATTTCACGTAAGAAAACCATCTTATAGAAGGGCTACTCCGAGAACAGAGCATGATGGAATTGAAACTACAGCAACAAATTTCTGGAGGTACCGAAAAATAAAGAAATGCTAACAAGTTTTATAAGAATAAAAATAAAAAGCTAGCTGTAGTTGTCAGTCGATTTCACGAAGAATTCGAAGGGACTGATAAATTTACCTCACAATATTGAAAAGCTGTTGCTTCTAACATTCAGTTTCAAGTATTTATAAGGACATTATGTTGGTTTATCAGACAATACTGGTAATTTCAATCTGTCAACATTTCTATCAACTTTATTGTCTATCAAATAATATTTCTATCATTCGTATCTCCTACTCATCTATCTATCTCCTACTACATTTCAAAAATGAAATTTCACAAATAAGTATTGAAAGAGTTGAATTTCGAATTAGTTTTAAGAACGGAAAAAAATTCATTTCCCGAAACGTCAACAGAGATAAGTAGTATTTATAAATATTAGTTCTTGGTGATGGTCAAAATTATAAGTTATGCGATAATTTGCCGACTTAAAGAACGCACTTTCCATACAAGAGAAACAATTTTCATGAAAGCAGCAATATTTTGAGGAAGGCTAGAACTTTGCTCTTCTACACTTCTATAGATACCAACATTATTTCTTCGGTTATTCAGACTGCTTATCAATCTTGAAAACTGCAGAGAGAAAATTCATAGGTAAAAGTTCTAAATCTGTCATTTTTTTGTCTGTATAATATCGAAAATAAAACTAGAATTCGAGAGAAATTGCTAAACATTATGTTGACTGATCGATTTAGATTCGCTTATGTTATCAATTTATTTCCTCATCGATTTAACTTTTCCCATAGTTCCTTCCTCCACTCTGTTTGAAGCGGTTTCATGTAACATTTTCCATCTGCCAATTGAAATAATACTCCCTGAGACGAGATCCAACAAATTTCAACGATAGCAAATAAACTACGCGTGTTTTATTCACAGTACAGACTAATTTTTCAGAGTGCACACATTCAATTATTGATTTGAATTCACAAGGAACTCGTTTACAATTCCTTCTAAAGAGAAGTTGAAAGTTCGTATTCAACAAAATATATGAAAGAATTTTCGAAATACCTGTGATTATAAGATGACGAGAAACTAAAGCTTCCACAGTAGTTCTTTGAACATGCAGTATTTTTTCAACAAGTGAATTATCGAGATTCTGACATAAGCTTTGTTCGCGGACCGCGGATCACATTCGGAACTGATTACGAACCAGGCCAGAACTAATGCAGGATTGTCGTAGAGCGCATGGCCAATTATGAACTTGTTCAGGAATGTATTCTACCGCGAACGATTCAACCGATTTTGAACTGTCATCTGTCATACTGTCTCCGGCAAGTTTGAACGTAACCTTGTTTGTGTATTTGAATCTTATTATTTTTATCTGAATTCCCTTCCTGCCATTTGTATTGATCAGAATTAGCATATCGATTTGCTAACTCCTCGGTCATTTCTCGAGTTAATCGAAAATGCTCTGCATATTATTGCACATTATTGATTGTTACCTCAGGTGGGACTTACATGTAAAAAAAGTTCTCGGCAAAATAAGAGGATTGGCCAGAAAATTTAAGTTATGTTCGGAGTATTGCAGTTTGAGTCAGATGAAAATACTTTACCTTGCTTTGGTTCAGTCACATTTGATTTACGGAATAATTGCTTCGGGAGGTCTTACTAATAATTATCTTCAGAAATTAGAGGTAGCTCAAAAATGGATCATAAAAATAATCTTCATAAAGGAATTCAGATTTTCCACTGACTCGTTATACAGAGAGAGCTGTTTTTTGATATTCGACAGTTGTACTGTCAATCAATATTACTGAAACAATTTAATTCGAAATATGAAAACCTTGAAATATTACATCATACCAGATATCGCCATCTTACATTAACAGTCTCAAAGATGAACAAAACCATAGGTCAAAGATGCCAGACTTTGGTCCCAGATGTGTATCTGGGACCAAAGTTGTATAATCTTCTTAGTCAAGAGATAAAAAGTGTCAATTCCTGGCTTCTGTACAAATCAAAAATCAAAAAATGGATATGCACTCAGGGACGCTCATTCATACATCAAATCATCGACCTAAAAAATAATTGAAATGAATTTGCAAACTTGCCCTAACCCACTTCGATAATTGTGACCTATTTTCAAATTTCATGTATTTGTAATTGTTTATACCAATACTTTGTTTTATATGTCTGAGAATATTTTAATGTGAAGATGCTGTTCAGTTTCGAATGTTTCAAGAGATCGATTGAGAAGCCATAGCCACACGCGGATTAATTTCCTTATGGCTGCTTCAAATGTTTATTTCTTGAGATTTTCAAAAGCCATTTAATCCCATGAGAGTTTTTACAATAAACATTATTATATATAGTTCGTCACTAAACTGTGGCACTACTCCTTCAAAGTATTCTTTACTTCCGGGAACTTCAATGAGTTCTAGCAACTCTTCCATATCCTCATCGCTAGACGATGAATGATCTGACATGGTAGATAGAAAATAGAAACAAATAACCACAACCACAAAATTAGACAAACTCTTACTATACAATTCTTAGCAACCATGCTGTAAATATAGGTTATAGTTTTGCTTCAAAATGAGCTTCAAAACCATTGAATCAAATCATATAACAGCTGACATCGGCATGACCGGGAGAACCGAACTTTCCGTCCTAACTAAAATCCTAGGAACGCTAAAACCAATTCTGAATGAGAAATGAAAAGATCCGATGTGATCCGCGAACACGGAACGGTTACTAAAAATTCGGAACTATCTGATCCGCGAACGCTCTTTCTCAGACTGCTCATGCGAATAGTACCTGAACTAGTTCGGAATCGTACCCGCGAACAAAGCTATTACCTTCAACGATTATTTATAGCATCTAACCAATCCAGCATAGCCCCTGGCAGACGATTTGAAAGCGAAATGGTTCATTGAGATGTTCGAGCTCAAGGGTATGACTAGTTTTGTCCATATTCATGTTCCTTGAGCTCTAGGAATGAAAATAATGGCTATTTTCATGCCCTCAAAGACAATATTCAACGACGCTGATTCAAATTTCTCGTGAAAATAATGCCCGATCAAAATATTCGAAATGTCTGGCATTTTCTCGTAGCAGTAGCAGCTCTAGTTTTTCAGATACAGGCCAATCAATATTAGTTTTGGTAGTTCTTCAGATACAGGCCGATCAATATTAGTTTTGCTAACAGGTATAAATATTGAAGTAATGATATCTGTGCAGGTCAAAACCAAAATATCTTACCGTTTGGCATGTGTATACCCCATTTTAGTTACTTGTTATTGCCCATGATTGTGAAAACCATCTTTTTTTATCATCTGCATATTCCTACCCTTAAATGTTTCAGTTTACTCTTGAGCCTTTGAAGGTGGAGTTTCTTTATTATTTTGTGTACGTTTTCCGAATATAAAATTAAAGGCATGGCATCAACAAGCAGAAGTTGTTTAAATCAACCAGACGTATTTTGGTATATATGTATGTGGTCAATACACTCTCAAAGAAAGTAGGAAACCTCTTCCAGACTTTGAGAAGAGAGCTTATCCGGCCTAATTTGGCATCTACTTGGGAGACTAGGATAAATCGTGGGCTCCACATTTGGTATATAAAACATGCGTTCAACATTTGCGGCAAGGTCAATTGGAAAACGGATGTACTCAAAGGTTGGAGGACCAGTGGTCTGGAGGGAACCAAGAAACCATCACGATGATTGTTATTTTTGTATAAATATCAAGGTAACAATCGAAACAATAGACAAAAATGGACGTATCCTGATAAAGACTCAGCAAGAAGACATGTATCTCATTCAAGAAATACTCATTCCAATATTCCGCAGTCTACCTACACTTTCAGAAGATGATCAGGATACTTCAACGTCTGATGAAGTTCAGGATTTGCAATCAGAAAAAGACAGTGATTCCGATGCAGATACAGTAAATCCCCAAAGCTCTAATCAATTAGAATTAAATGACCGTATTAGAGACCTGCGAACCTCTCCAAGGAGTCTGCTGAATACTACTTGCCTCTAGATCAAATGAAAAAAAAAATACTCTATCCTGATAATCATGTTACCTTTTATCATAAAAGAGATAGGGATCTGTTGCCTAGTTTCTTTCGAAAAAAAAACTAGTTTTCTGTAACGATGTAAAAGGACTATTTGAAAAAATGGTTTTGCCGGAATGCACATCAGACGAATGGCACTTTTTTATTGACAGTTCAAAACGTAGTTTGAAATGTGCCTTTTTACACAACAGGAATAAATTTTGGTCAATACCTATTGTTCATTCTACTAGTATAAAAGAAGAATATGAAACAATATCACTTGTCCTGAACAAAATTAAGTATGAATAATATCAGTGGGTGATATGTGTTGATTCAAAAATGGTTAACTGTCTCCTTGTAAAGCAAAGGGGATATACAAAATATCCTCGTTTTTTTGTCTTTGGGCGAGAGGAGCATGAAACAGATGAACAGAAATTGGTCTTTGAGAAATGTCATGATTCAAGAACAACATAACGTAATTATCAAACCTTTAGTTGCGAGAGAAAAAATCATATTGCCACCCTTGCATATCAAGTTGGGGCTTATGAAGCAATTTGTAAAGGCTTTGGATCGAAATGGAGTCTGTTTTTATTACTTGTCGCGTAAGTTTCCTGGAATTAGCACACAAAGACTGAAAGCCGGAATATTTGATGGACCACAGATAAGGCAGCTTATTAAAGATCCACAATTTACAACATGAACGAGATTGAATTCAATACTTGGTGTTCATTTGTTGAAATAGTACAAAATACCCTTTGAAATCACGAGCCAGAGCATTATATACAATTAGAGAAAAATATGCTTTCCATCTTCAAAACTCTTGGTTGTAACATCAGCATGAAAATCCACTACCTCCACAGCTACTTAGATCGGTTTCCAGAAAACCTAGGTGATTTAAGTGAAGAACAGGAAAAAAGATTTCATAAGGACATTAAAATTATGGAAAGTCGTTATCAAAGAAGATGGGATTGCCACATGATGGCCGACTACTGTTGGAGTCTTCAGCGAGATTGTTCTGGTGACCGGCATGCTAGAAAGTCGTATAAAAGAAAATTCTTAAGTGATAAGTGATGAATGTTACTTACTTATGTATATCCCTCATATTTCATGTCTATATGTGATAAAGATGATTACCTTACTTATATTTTTGTTTTTTTAATGGTAGTACCGTAGTAGGGGTAAATATTAAAATAGAAATATTATGAAATGTAAATAAATCAAAAAATAAGATTAGTTTATCCAAAAAAGCGCTAATATTACGTATCTCAAAAACTATATCTGATATACGAAATCTGACAGTTATTTCGGATTCTGCGCTCACAAACTTACTTGAAGAAACTAAAAATTGCAAGTACGAAATTGGTTGTTGGGTCGTGATTAATGATCAAATTGAATGATAGTGATTTCTACTAATGAGCTGTCCAGCGGCGTTTGGAGAACATAAGTAGCCACCATCATCTTTTTGATCGAAGCCTTCGAGATGTTCGCATGAATGACATCAACTTGGCTATTGTCATCCAAAGCCTCTGAAATATATGGCATAATACTGACAAGATTCATAAGAGTCCAACGATTATAAGTGAACCTATGTTGATGTTAAGAAGCCTGATTGTCAATTGGATATTGGATATAGATCAGATTTTGATACGATTGTTAATAACTATCTCGGAGAACTTACTTGAAATGGAAATGGGTCGATATATAATCTTTCACATCCATCCTGTCGATTTTTTAATACAGAACATATGCTTGCGATATTATATTTTCAGAAATTCATTTGACAACCATCGATCAAACACTTGCGCAATCATCCACCAAGGAAAATGAGATGCCGTCTGTTCCTGATGTGATCACTACTTCGAATCCTTGAAATGTGAAAATATGACTCTTTACTGACATCATCGCAATATTGATTTTCTTAAATGCTGTTTTCTCCATCGGATATTCAATAGACACTCATTGGATAGTTACTAATTTCATTCACAATCTCTTGAGGATTTTCAAATATCTCACCCTACTACCGTGAAATATTCTATTCAAATATGTGGCCTTACGATATCCGTGACCTCTAGGTCTGAAGCTAGTCGTGCATTCATCAAATTCGATCAGATACTGAGTTGGCTGTTTTGAATTCAAATCCAACCGCATGTTTTTGGTGATACCAGTACCAAAGGTTATATAAGGCATACGATTCACTGACACGGGTTATATTTGAAATATTATTTTCTCAGATCTCCACCCTACTGCCCGACTTTTATTTTATTTATTTTATGAATTCCTTGCACTCTCTCTCTATTCATCTCTCCGTGCAATATATCGAAAGTTGATAGCGCACGACAGAATAGACCAGGAGGTGGTGACAGGTGATGTTCTCCCATTTTACACTGCATGCCTTTTTAAGTCTTGATAATTAACTCTGAAATATGAAAAATAGACAGGTTCTTGGCAGCCGAGCATGTGCACTTAATAAGGAAAAACGCTTTTCTTTTTGTGGGTAATTTTCGTGTTTTTGATTTGCATGCCGTTTTGGATTCCATAAATGAATATCATTTCAAGTTATTGACGAAAATGGCATGCCAACAAACAAAAATTGTGAAAAAATTGAATGGACAATTTTTTAAATTCAAGCAATAGTTATTTGTATACTAAGGCCGCAAAATGCTTTTTCGCGTTCCGAGAGAGAGATTATCGCCGAGGCCGCTCCGGCCGAGGCAAGATAATCTCGAGGTCGCGAAAACATTTCGCGGCCATAGTATACACAATATTTTTCGTGCAACCGTGAAAATTACATAATTTCAATAAACATTATGTCTCTTTTGAAAAGACAGCGTTTCAACGCGAATAGAGAAAATTACACCTCAATATCACAATGTTTCTATGGAGATGAAATATTTAGCAATGCAAATCAATTTGACATTTCTCGTGAAGTCGTGAAGATGTCCGATAGCGATAGTGATATTTCAGTTACTTGCACTCCTCCTGAGCTGAGAGATCTCATAGACTCAGCACTTTCTGATTTGATACCCGAAAAATCTAAACGGAAATATGAAAAATGTTACAGCAACTTCAAAGATTGGTGTGTCAACCAAAATGTCAAGACGGTGTCAGAAAACATATTATTAGGATATTTGATGCAGCGATCAAAAGTTGTGAAGAGTTCAACTTTATGGAGCATTTATTCTATGTTAAAGACTATGCTCAACGTACGAGATGGAATTGACGTAAAGAAGTTTTTATAATTGGTACCATTCCTCAAGAAAAAGTCAGTTGGTTATAGAGCAAAGAAATCAAAAGTTTTTACGCACGAGCAAATTGATTCATTCCTCAAACAAGCTAGTGATGCAAATCATCTACTGTGGAAGGTATATAAATATGGAAAAAAAGTGAAGTATGATGTTTTATTCATAATAATTATTATTACAGGTAGTTTTGATAATGGGAATATCAGGAGCATTGCGACGAGATGAATTGGTGAGAATGACCCTCAAAGATATTCAGGAAGACAAAACTGTATTGATAGTAACTGTTCCTGATACTAAAACTGATCAAAAGCGTGTTTTTACCATTACTAATCAATATTATATAAGCATTTACTATAAATATGTAACTCTTCGACCAAAACATACTGCTATTCGTCGTCTATTTCTGAGATATGAAAATGGAAAGTGCTCGGCACAGGTTGTTGGAGTGCATACGATTGGAAAAATACCTAGTATGATTGCAAAATATCTCGGCTTACCAAATAGTGAGGCATACACAGACCACAGTTTTAGAAGAAGTTCCGCCACGCTGCTTGCCAATACAGGTGCTGATATATCTGTTCTTAAACGCCACGGTGGATGGAAGTCCACTACTGTAGCGGAAGGATATGTCGAGGATTCCATCCATAATAAGAACAAAATTTCCGATGCAATTTCTGGCACTGTAGCATCTAGTTCAAATGTAGTCAATCGCAAAATGTTAATGTCCAAAGAAAATAATACGTTTTTGTCTAATGTAAATAATGATTGTTCAGAAACAATAGATTTAGTTGCTTCATCTTCAGGGATGAATATCAGTAATAATATAAACAGTACAATCAAATGTTAATATATATCAAAAATAAAGTATGTTTCTGTTGTGAATTTGGAAATATTTTTTGGTTCAAAATACATTGTTATTGTCATATTTGAGAAATGTCAAATGCTGTAGTGACGTTCAGTTTGCCGGCAGTCACTATGGGAACGGCCGTAAAAATTTTTGTCGGCCGTCACTCTGGGTAACGGCAGCAAAATATCATTTCGCGGCCTCTGTTGCGGCTGCAAAATGCTTGTTTTGCGTCCGGTTGCACGAAAACATTTGAAAAATTCCGTGACCTTTGCGTGTACGCTGCTTATTCTTGTATTAGTGAGTATTATTTTGAGCTTAGATAATAAATGAAAAAACTCGAAAATATCCTCCAAAAAGGGAAGCGTTTTTGTCCGCGTGTTACTCTTCAAGGAACAACAGGTGGTTTATGTGAAAAATTTAAATATCACTTTATTATGTAAAATATTGTTTGTTTGTTAACGTCTTGACGTTTTTATTGTATCTACGCGTAGATGTTGTTTCCGAATTTTTATTCATCCTGCCGTTTAACCTCAACATACACTGTAAGTTGTTTTTGACTGATCTCTCTTTGTGGATTTGACCGTTTCTTTTATCATATTGTAGAATCCCTAATGATAATAAAGATTAAATAACGAAAGCTTGGAATCTGTGTTATAAGAGTACACTGTTTTGGCCTATATATATATAAACTTCTTAATAAAATAATTTTCAATACTGGCAGTAATACAGATTCTGATATAATCAACAAAAATTTATGTAATGACAATTCACCTATCACTTTCTCTTATAAATCTATACCTAATCTTGGAAAATTATCTTCAAATATCATCAAACTTTTCCATAATGAACAAAATATCAAAATATGCCGAAAAAATATCAAAACTATAAAGAACTTGAATACTAAATTGAAAGATAAAACTGACACAACAAAAAAGTCAAATGTAATTTATAAGATTCCTTGTAGCAATTGTGACCTGAATTATATTGGAACAACGTCTAGAATTCTTAATGATAGAATAACATCTGATAAAAGTGATATGAAACTTAATAAGAAATCATGTGCATTAGCACAACATTCTATAGAAACAGGACATAAACCAAATTACCCCAATACCAAAATTTTACGTACAGAAAAAAATATTTCCAAACGCCTTTTTCTTGAAATGGTCGAAATAAATAAATCTTCAAATTGTATGAATGGAAGAAATGACATTGATAACCTCAGCAACATTTACAGTAACTTACTGGAACTACATCAAAAACGTAATAATTAAAATCTTCCCAATCAATACATCCCTCTGTAGAATTAATGATCAAATCATCATAGACGTGAAAAATGACATATATGTGAGGGTATGACATTTGTCAAAAAAAAAAACAATTTTACAAACATGTATACACATTTTTTACCAATTTATGTTTAATTCAATATTTTTACACCATTTTTACTGTGAGTATAGTTAATAATGTTGATAAGAGAAAAAAAAACAATAAATTATAGGCCCTGAAGAAGCTTCACAATAGAAGCAAAAGCTTGGCAAAGTAAAACAGGACTTTTCGTTTGGACTGACTGAGAGACCCCGCTATCCATTACAGTGTACATTTCTCCAGTCGCTATAATAATCCACTTAAAATAAAAATGGGGTTCTTCGAAGAGATTGAACTCAACTATGGTTTCCAGATTAGCAGAACAATGAAGGAATGGAGTAATACCAACAAGAAACTAGCATCTTATCGCAACAGAAGAATTTTTCTCCTTCAATGCAGAAAAAACAATGTGGTACCCTCACATATAGAAAATAATACGAAAAATTTGAATATCCTTTTTGGTTCTACAAGGGGAAGAAATTCTTTCAACATTCATAATTTCAATGACAACTTAAAGCGAAAAATATTGAATCTTGAAATCCAAATCACACATAACGATTTAAAAAATTTGGAGAACCTTTCAAATAAACAAACAAAATCCATAATAGTATCAATTCCTTTCAGTATTTGGCTAGAATACGAGAAGAGACAAACCATCAAATACAAAAAAATCTTCAATGACATAAAAAAGAGAAATATCGATAAAATCAATAAACTCAAATGTGATTCAAAATCAGATATCGAAACTAAAGAAAATTGGATAAGAAATTTATCCGATAGTATTATACCAGAAGATATTAAACATTTCCTTTCCTTAGGTTTTAATTTCAGCTTACCACCAACTACTAAAGAGGTGAGTATACCAAATTTACTCTCAGATATTGAAAACCTAATAACTGGTTTTTGTGATAACAAAAAGAATCTTCTCAGAGCAAAAATTACAAATATGATAACTAATTTTTTCCAAAAACCTCATAATGACAAAAATTATCTTAACTTCCTCTTTGAAAAAACAAAAACATTCCTGAAAAATCATCCTGAGTTAATACTCACAAAATCTGATAAAGGTAACGTGACAGTAATTATGAAAAAATCTGATTATATTGAGAAATCTCTTGAGATTATTAATGATAGTGAGTCTTATGTTGAACTCAATAGAGATCCTAGTTCAACAATACAACAAAAAGCAAATAAGATTATTACAGATTTAAAAAAATCAAAAATGATATCAGATAATGAAGCAAAAATGTACATGATTTATAATTCTGTATCACCAAAATATTATGGACTCCCTAAAATACATAAACCCAATATGAAACTCAGACCCATAATTTCTTCCATTGATGCTCCAAATAGCAAAATTTTCCACATGATTACAAAAATTCTCACTGATGCTTATGATTTCGAAAATGATTTCTATATAAAGGATTCTTTCGCTTTTTCCAATTTTATAAATGAAAAATCATTACCACCAGGATATATTCTGATCAGCCTAGATGTAATTTCACTTTTCAGCAATATACCTATGAATCTAATAGAGGAAAGTATCATCAAAAGGTGGAATGATATAAATAAAAAATGTTCAATTACCCAAAAAAAATTTATTGAAATAATTAATTTCATTTTCAATTCAAGGTATTTCCCTTCTGAAGGTAAATACTATGAACAAATTCTTGGTATGAAGTTGGGAAGCTGAATACACTTTTTGGTGAATGAATCGAAGGTTTTTGTATAAAGTGTATATTTAAAATTTGATTCTATTGCAAAGCGCTTTCGACTTTCGTCATCATCAGTGCTAGCCTGGAAGTAAATACTCTGATTGAAAGGAGAACTATATGAAATTTTTTAATTTTGAGGTTATGAAAATTATGAAACTGGGTAGAGTTCTTACTCGTCAGGGTACAGGAAGCATCTTTGACATAAGAGCTGTATACATAGTAAAATTTGATTTATATAAAATTAATCTAGTTAAACCAGCGAAAAGCATGCTGGGAAGTTCAGGCCATGTGACTGTGTCAATGTCAAATGTGATATGAGTGAAGGACGACTTGTGACAGGTGCGTCAAGTCAAGTGTCATTTTTAAAAAACAGTGTGAAAAGTAATCTGCTGAATATACTGAAGCAGATTGCTGTCAACAATGGCTACCAACCTTCCATCATTCACAAACTCATCAACAAATTTAAACACAGGTCAGACAGAAGACTTGCCTTCAACTCAACCCCAATGATTAGTTCACCTTCAGTGAAATATTTCTCTTTACCTTACTTCAATCAAAACATTCGCTCTGATATTTCCAAATTTATAGAAATGACTATTCCTGGCACAAAAATTTCCTTTAAATCTTGTAATAATTTAAGCAAATCTCTAGTTAATTCCAAAGATTGAATTAATAAGCTACAAAGTAGTGGTGTCTACAAGCTGGACTGCTCTGATTGTTCTGCATCTTACATCGGGAGAACCTGCAGACCCCTAATTACCCGTATCAACTAACACCTAAAAAGACCTGACAAATCCATATTTGGCAACCACTTCAAAATTTATAATCATATTTTTAGCCCTAACAAAAATTCCAAAATTCTACATAAAATTACTAATAAAAATTTCCTTAGACTTGACTTGTTCGAGGAACTGGAGATTTCCAAGGAACTTTCTAACAACCCTCACTGCTTGAACACACAAGTGAATTTGAACAGAGATTTCCTTCCTCTTCACCAAAGGATTAGGAACTTTTAAACTTTTATAATTCATTTAAAATCAATTTTTAACTCATGTTATCATCCAAATTGAAATTTCAGATTGACGTTTTCTCAACTAATTTGATTCTTGATGGACCTCTCCTCAAGTTGGTACCATTACTTCTCACACTGTTTTTTAAAAATGACACTTGACTTGACGCACCTGTCACAAGTCGTCCTTCACTCATATCACATTTGACATTGACACAGTCACATGGCCTGAACTTCCCAGCACGCTTTTCGCTGGTTTAACTAGATTAATTTCATATAAATCAAATTTTACTATGTATACAGCTCTTATGTCAAAGATGCTTCCTGTACCCTGACGAGTAAGTACTCTACCCAGTTTCATAATTTTCATAACCTCAAAATTTAAAAATTTCATATAGTTCTCCTTTCAATCAGAGTATTTACTTCAAGGCTAGCACTGATGATGACGAAAGTCGAAAGCGCTTTGCAGTAGAATCGAATTTTAAATATACACTTTATACAAAAACCTTCGATTCAAATTCTTGGTACACCAATGGGAGCTACTATTTCTCCTATTCTAGCACAATATGTAATGGATGATCTTTTGGAAAATACACTCCCTGAACTAAGTTTTGAAATTCCTTTTCTGAAGAAATACGTTGACGATATCATTTGTGCAATACCTTTTGACAAATCTCATGAAATTCTTGATGTCGTCAACAGTTATAATCAAAAACTGCAATTCACTATCGAAATCGAAAGTAATAACACCCTACCTTTTCTTGATACAAGAGTTATCCGTAGAACTGATAATTCCTTGATCACTGATTGGTATATCAAACCTACTAACTCAGGAAGATATATCAATTACTACTCTTTTCATAAAAAAACAGTAAAAATTAATTTGATAATCTGTTTAAAGAAAAGAATAGAAAAATTAGTACACCCTTCTCTCAAACAAAAAAATCCCAAACTCCTCAGAGACATATCAATCGAAAACTCTTATCCTAAAAAACTTCTTAATAAAATAATTTTCAATACTGGCAGTAATACAGATTCTGATATAATCAACAAGAATTTATGTAATGACAATTCACCTATCACTTTCTCTCATAAATCTATACCTAATCTTGGAAAATTAACTTCAAATATCATAAAACTTTTCCATAATGAACAAAATATCAAAATATGCCAAAAAAATATCAAAACTATAAAGAACTCAAATACAAAATTGAAAGATAAAACTGACACAACAAAAAAGTCGAATGTAATTTATAAGATTCTTTGTAGCAATTGTGACCTAAATTATATTGGAACAACGTCTAGAATTCTTAATGATAGAATAACATCTCATAAAAGTGATATAAAACTCAATAAGAAATCATGTGCATTAGCACAACATTCTATAGAAACAGGACATAAACCAAATTACCCCAATACCAAAATTTTACGTACAGAAACAAATATTTCCAAACACCTTTGTCTTGAAATGGTCGAAATAAATAAATCTTCAAATTGTATGAATAAAAAAAACGACATTGATAACATCAGCAACATTTACAGTAACTTACTGGAACTACATCAAAAACGTAATAATTAAAATCTTCCCAATCAATACATCCCTATGTAGAATTAATGATCAAATCATCATAGACGTGAAAAATGACATATATGTGAGGGTATGACATTTGTCAAAAAAAACAATTTTACAAACATGTATACACATTTTTCACCAAATTATGTTCAATTCAATATTTTCACACCATTTTTACTGTGAGTATAGTTAATAATGTTGATGAGAGAAGAAAAAAACAATAAATTATAGGCCCTGAAGAAGCTTCACAATAGAAGCGAAAGCTTGGCAAAGTAAAACAGGACTTTTCATTTGGACTGACTGCGAGACCCCGCTATCCATTACAGTGTACATTTCTCCAGTCGCTATAATAATCCACTTCAAATAAAAATGGGGTTCTTCGAAGAGATTGAACTCAACTATGGTTTCCAGATTAGCAGAACAATGAAGGAATGGAGTAATACCAACAAGAAACTAGCATCTTATCGCAACAGAAGAATTTTTCTCCTTCAATGCAGAAAAAACAATGTGGTACCCTCACATATAGAAAATAATACGAAAAATTTGAATATCCTTTTTGGTTCTACAAGGGGAAGATATTCTTTCAACATTCATAATTTCAATGACAACTTAAAGCGAAAAATATTAAATCTTGAAATCCAAATCACACATAACGATTTAAAAAATTTGGAGAACCTTTCAAATAAACAAACAAAATCCATAATAGTATCAATTCCTTTCAGTATTTGGCTAGAATACGAGAAGAGACAAACCATCAAATACAAAAAAATCTTCAATGACATAAAAAAGAGAAATATCGATAAAATCAATAAAGTCAAATGTGATTCAAAATCAGATATCAAAACTAAAGAAAATTGGATAAAAAATTTATCCGATATTATTATACCAGAAGATATTAAACATTTCCTTTCCTTAGGTTTTAATTACAGCTAGCCACTAACTACTAAAGAGGTGAGTATACCAAATTTACTCTCAGATATTGAAAACCTAATAACTGGTTTTTGTGATAACAAAAAGAATCTTTTCAGAGCAAAAATAACAAATATGATAACTAATTTTTTCCAAAAACCTCATGATGACAAAAATTATCTTAACTTCCTCTTTGAAAAAACAGAAACATTTCTGAAAAATCATCCTGAGTTAATACTCACAAGATCTGATAAAGGTAACGTGACAGTAATTATGAAAAAATCTGATTATATTGAGAAATCTCTTGAGATTATTAATGATAGTGAGTCTTATGTTGAACTCAATAGAGATCCTAGTTCAACAATACAACAAGAAGCAAATAAGATTATTACAGATTTAAAAAAATCAAAAATGATATCAGATAATGAAGCAAAAATGTGCATGATTTATAATTCTGTATCACCAAAATATTATGGACTCCCTAAAATACATAAACCCAATATAAAACTCAGACCCATAATTTCTTCCATTGATGCTCCAAATAGCAAAATTTTCCAAATGATTACAAAAATTCTCACTGATGCTTATGATTTCGAAAATGATTTCTATATGAAGGATTCTTTCGCTTTTTCCAATTTTAGAAATGAAAAATCATTACCACCATGATATATTCTGATTAGCCTAGATGTAATTTCACTTTTCAGCAATATACCTATGAATCTAATAGAGAAAAGTATCATCAAAAGGTGGAATGATATAAATAAAAAATGTTCAAAAAAAAAAAAAATTTATTGAAATAATTAATTTCATCTTCAATTCAAGTTATTTCTCTTTTGAAGGAAAATACTATAAACAAATTCTGGGTACACCAATGGGAGCTACTATTTCTCCTATTCTAGCACAATATGTAATGGATGATTTTTTGGAAAATACACTTCCTGAACTAAGTTTTGAAATTCCTTTTCTAAAAAAATACGTTGACGATATCATTTCTGCAATACCTTTTGACAAATCTCATGGAATTCTTGATGTCGTCAACAGTTATAATCAAAAACTGCAATTCACTATCGAAATCGAAAATAATAACACCCTACCTTTTCTTGATACAAGAGTTATCCGTAGAACTGATAATTCCTTGATCACTGATTGGTATATCAAACCTACTAACTCAGGAAGATATATCAATTACTACTCTTTTCATGAAAAAGCAGTAAAAATTGATTTGATAATCTGTTTAAAGAAAAGAATAGAAAAATTAGTACACCCTTCTCTCAAACAAAAAAATCTCAGACTCCTCAGAGACATATCAATCGAAAACTCTTATCCTAAAAAACTTCTTAATAAAATAATTTTCAATACTGGCAGTAATACAGATTCTGATATAATCAACAAGAATTTATGTAATGACAATTCACCTATCACTTTCTCTTATAAATCTATACCTAATCTTGGAAAGTTATCTTCAAATATCATAAAACTCTTCCATAATGAACAAAATATCAAAATATGCCAAAAAAATATCAAAACTATAAAGAACATAAATACTAAATTGAAAGATAAAACTGACACAACAAAAAAGTCAAATGTAATTTATAAGATTCTTTGTAGCAATTGTGACCTAAATTATATTGGAACAACGTCTAGAATTCTTAATGATAGAATAACATCTCATAAAAGTGATATAAAACTTAATAAGAAATCATGTGCATTAGCACAACATTCTATAGAAACAGGACATAAACCAAATTACCCCAATACCAAAATTTTACGTACAGAAAAAAATATTTCCAAACACCTTTGTCTTGAAATGGTCGAAATAAATAAATCTTCAAATTGTATGAATAAAAAAAACGACATTGATAACCTCAGCAACATTTACAGTAACTTACTGGAACTACATCAGAAACGTAATAATTTAAATCATGTATACACATTTTTAACCAATTTATGTTTAATTCAATATTTTTACACCATTTTTACTGTGAGTATAGTTAATAATGTTGATGTGAGAAAAAAAAACAATAAATTATAGGCCCCGAAGAAGCTTCACAATAGAAGCGAAAGCTTGGCAAAGTAAAACAGGACTTTTCAATTGGACTGACTGAGAGACCCCGCTATCCATTACAGTGTATATATATATATATAAATATATATAAATATATATATATATATATATATATATATATATATATATATATATATAATAATAATAGACGTCTTCACTACTATAACGAGAAACGAAGAGAACAATGTGTACTTTTTGAATTTTAAACAAATGGATACAGTAAAAGGCGAAGTTCAGTTTTCACAGTTAACAATCCGAGCTGATAATGAACACAAAAATCAAAAGATTCACAGGCGATCAAAGAATAGTGGCCAATAATGTCAGTCATGAAAGCACGAAAGGATAATCAATAGTGCTGAGATGGTACGATCGAAGAGAAACATATATGAACTGAAAATAAATTGGGGGTCTATTATGATATTGGTTCTGAAGCAGATATATATGATTTGTATTTCCATTTAAACTGTGAGGGAAGTAAATATTTGTACAGTGTAGGGATAGCACTGAATGATTTACTAATCTGATAGCTGAATGAGCGTCTGAATGATTCAGTTCTGAAAATGGGCATATATATTTATATATATATATATATATATATATATATATATATATATATATATATATATATATATATATATATATATATACATATATATCCATATAATGATCTTTAGGATGCAGTCAATACATAAACTTTGGGCAAAGGTTTAACGAAAACTCTCGAGCTTCCGAAAATGTTTATTGCCTTTATCGAGACAATCTGAAATGTGTGGAAAAAAACAATTTTGAGACGAAACGATATTAATAAGCGTAAAGTCGTGAGTACTTACAACTTGAGATTTTGAAAAAAGTCAGCAACCATATATCACACATGAAGAACAATTCTTCATTGAACGTCAATTATAATAAAATTGGAAACACTTCAAAACTGTTCATAAACATTATGATGATACTGAAAAATGTTAAAAACTTGCCGAGGAAGCAACAAGTGAAACTTGTTTAATGGCGGTTATAACGTGCCAAAAATCAATAATTTTGTTGTTGGCATTGGAGGAAGATATAGAGAAGCTATTTTTTTATATATACAGATTCACACGAAAGAATAGCCCTGTAATGTTCGAAGAACAC
The DNA here is from genome assembly GCA_032362365.1 of Zygogramma bicolorata. Taxonomy (NCBI): domain Eukaryota; kingdom Metazoa; phylum Arthropoda; class Insecta; order Coleoptera; family Chrysomelidae; genus Zygogramma; species Zygogramma bicolorata. The sequence continues at coordinate 81,595 of JAVJAQ010003716.1, forward strand.
CGCGTGAATCAATGTAGAGGTACGAATTAACATTCACTTTGAATTTTTGAAGTTTGTAAGCCTCAGGAAATACCTCTCTCGGCAAGGAGTTTCAAAGTTCTGCTGTCCTATTGAAAAAATATTCCCTAAGCAAGAGAGGTTCGACAGGTCTCCAAATTCACAAAGGGGTGGGAATTCTGTACTGTCGAGTCATTCATGTAGATCTTGCCAAGGGTGGAACGATTGATAACAATTCAGAAGAGCACCGACCGTGAAAATATCTATAGAAGGAAGACCCTCCGATCCTTCTACGATGTTCCAATGAAGTGAGCGAGTCTGTGAGCGAAAAATTACCAACAAGACGGATTGCCTTTGGTATTGTCTCTGGACTAATCAGTGTTGGTCAGCTGACCAATGAGAATAGAGTGAGCGTTGAGAAAGACCAATGAGAGACTAATATGCTATTGATAGATTTTAATTTGTTATTGACAGATTTTAATCTAGAATTGACAAATTTATATCTGTCAATGTAGATATTTTTGATTTTTGCAGTGACCCTAATACGCCGTCGTATAGCGCTGTCCCAATACGCCAGATAGATAATACCAACCGGTCCTTGCATCGCTATCATCTCCATATATTCATTCATGCGACGAAAACAATATCCTGCGGTGGCTAGTACACTCATGTCATGCTGAAATGAGGTTAAGTTTATCGATTCCTTGATAGCAGAGTATCGATTTCGATAATTCAATTACGGTTGAAGTATGGTATACCTAGGCGGTTAATGTGGTTGCATCGGATTCGTTACAGGAAACTCGTTAAACATCGATCTGTGTTCAGGTATGCACGCCAATTTCCCGGCCGGTTTGTAGTCACGGAATGAACGAAGGTCGCAAAATATTATTTTTGGGGTGCGAGACCAGCAAGAATTAGTACTGGAGGATCTCAAGAATGTAAAACTCGGTTCAAAAAAACTTATCACTACAGACATACGATTCTGCATTTGGTCACTTTCCTCTGTGAAAAGCTTTCAGGAAACTGAAAGTTTCTATTTCTCCTAAATGCACTATAATTTGGGATAAACATATACTTCTTGTATACTCATCGTTCGAATTTTAAAGAGTAAGAGGTAAACTAGTCTGATTTGATGATGCTGAAGAGCACACGGAATACGGCGATAGAGTTTTTTCATTTTTGTTGTCTGCATGTAAATTCTCAATAGCCAATGCAATGTGTCAGTGTCCCAGCGGTTGAATGAGGACAGAAATGGAAGCATCTCATTCAATGGACAATTCTGGGATTCCGTTCACTGAATAAAAAGAAACGTTAGTAGTTTGAATTGCTAACATTTTTATCCTCAGATTCAAACTCTCGAGAAGTTGTCAGAAACTCAAAGATTTCGGTCAATTTTGCGTTATTCCACAAAAATTAATACAAAATATCCCTTTATCTACCAAAGATACTTCCCAGTACCGCAACAATAGGTGACCTTTGGCACCACCCCCAAAAACTCATCGTTTTCTATCAACCTTCACCTATAAAGGATAAGATTGAACCTTTGGTGTGAAAGTTTAAACTTTTCCTAGAGATCAATTAACCTAACACCAAACTCATATTTTTGCACTCGACGCGCGTTTTGCAAGGTTAGCATCTTCAGGAGAAGTAGAGTATCATTTTTCTTCTACTGAAGATGCTAACCTTGATAGCGAAACGCGCGTCAAGTGCGAAAATATCAGTTTGGTGTTAGGGTAATTGATCTCTTAGAAAAGTTTCAACCTTCACTTGTCAAAGAAAATGGGCAAACAAGAGCTATTTGTATAACAAGGAAGAAAAGTGCTACTTTGTCTATGCGACGGGCAGTAATCATTCAAGGAGGGAAAAGACACTTCACTCCTATGTTGTACATACGATTTTTCTGCCTCAAATAACGATTCATTTTCAAATTATTCACTTACGAAGCTAACAAACAAAATTTATTCGAAGGAGTAAAACTAAGAAGTGGGTACGCATGGTCCTGAAATTCCGAAAATGGGAAGAACTTTCAAAACAAACGAAGAAGAATTGAACCAACATCTACAAGCCTTTCATGAACAGTGCACCAACTTGTTGCGCTACCGAGACTCACAGGCAACTTCTGCGGAATCATGCTGTTTAACTGTCATTTTCTTCTATTCACTTCTATGAAATATCTGATCTTTACTGATTTCTACCATTCTGCAGAATACAGGATTTTCTATAAATAAATCGTGAAATGTAAAGTTATATAATAGAATATAATAGTATATTTTTTGAATTTATTTAAGTTTTTCGTTTTGTAAAATGACTCTTCAGCACGGGATGAGTTGTAATACAAGCCATAGGCTTAGACAACTCACCTAGTGCGACAAAATCTTGTAAACATGTCTGTCTGAATAAATATATCATATCATATAGTTTGGGTCGTCAATGACGTATAAGTTTTTTTATTGATGACGTACCATGACGTCACTTTTACTTTCCTTCCCGAGGGAGGAAAAGTACGACTTTGCTTCTTACAATGAGGCCAGGAAATGAACACTTTGGAGGTAGGAGAAAAAAGATTTTTAAGGTGCTTTCGCCATAATTCATCAATTACCGAGATACCTTTGTACTCAGAAGAACGAAGATCAAAATGAAAAAAGTGGACTCACAATTATCTCTAGAAAAAATGAAGGGTTCACTTCAATTTGAGTGTAGTAGATGCAAATAACGATTGAAATATTCAGATCTGGAAATGCTTGCCAGCTTTGGCAGTAGTGCATCAGTCCTTGTAGACAGAATTTCTGACTTTGCCGAAGCCTACATTGAATTCAACTAGCCTTGATGGGAGAAAAGCAGTCACACTGTAATGTGTTTCTCTTTCGAAAAGCAAGGTTAATAATTTCAATAGGAGATTAATTGTTAACTTCTGTAATTCAACTATTTTGTTAAGTTATGACAAAAATGAGTGGAACTGATATCCCAAAATATTGTGTGACCGAATGATTCAGTTTTATGTAGTGTGATTGTGAAGTATTTCAGATGAAAAATAATTTCAAGATTATTTCAAGCTTCAGAATGGAGAAATTGCTATTTTTGTGTTACTGGTTGTGACTGAAATTACTGTTGGGAAGAATTATGTCACAGTTTTCTTATTTCCAACTGATAGAGTATCAAGAAAAAAAAAGAAGAGAGAGAATTCCGCCAGTTAGTGTCAATCGTATCGCCTTCAATTCTTGTGATCTGCCAAAGCAACTTGGAAATATTTCAAGTGTGAGGATAATTTCACTTCAGAAACACTAGCTGCAATATTATGGAGGGAACAATAACATTGGGAATTCAGGGTCGAAAACAATGAAAATATAAATGAAAGAGAAAACATGCACATGAAAATGGAAATACTGTGTCACAGATATCACACAGGTGAACATCTCATGCACTGAACCTACCAACAGATTATATTTCTTTAGTTTGAACTACATTGAATGGATTTTCCGGATATGCTTCAAAGGCGAACAACTCACTTAAGAAGTGATATTCGATTCACTTCGTGTCAGTTTTTCAAACACCTTTCGCTCATACAGTTAGTGTTTGTTTGTCTCGGTCATAATTCAGCGGAGGTGATAGTGAGCAGAAAATTCGCTCGAAAATCAGTTTATTAAGTTGAATAAGTTGATAACTGTTTCTTGAGCCATACATGTCTTGAATTTCACTCAAGGCATTTCTACGTTTCTTTATGTTTATCATTTCCAGGAGTGTTCATTTTTGGAATTTTGAGACGTAACCACTTTTGTATTGTTAGAATCGAAATAGTGTGGATATGTTGCAGCGTGTTCTCTCAAAATTGTTTCGGCCGAGTTATTCGCTGAATAATCCGGTTCTATACTACTTCGATGTACTGAAGTACGAGTGTTGCAATATATTCCTGTATGTCCAATGTTAACACGACATTGCATTCCGTACAAGATATTTCACACACTACACGACTGTATCCAGAAATTTTTCCTTTCATTATTTTTGTAAGGTTTTCTTGATCGGGTTACATAAAAATTCATTGATGGGATCGCGTGGTAAGTGATAAGTTCGCCAAGTACTCTCTTCTTTAGGCCAATGCTACCAGTCTGTATTGATTCAAACATTACTCCCATTTCTGATGGGAGAGATTTGAAAAAAGGAATTGTCTTTCAGTTATAGATTTTAAGAAATTTCGTTACTAGCAAAAATATCTCGAGTTGAATCAATCTCTAGGGAGATTGATCATAAGTGAATATTGACTCCTCCAGTAGTGGTATACCAAGAAAAAGATTCATTTCTTTTTCTTACTCTGGGTGAGGAAGGTTACATCTCAGACTTCTTCCTAGAAAGAGAACTCTGAATCTCGTTATCGTTTTCTGCTAACAGCATTCATTTTCATATCGGAATACAAGATAACATAACCATTTGGTTTCCACCTCACTGACGTACAAAGTTTCCCTAGAAAAGCGGCTTCTCGTGAGCTCCAACATTTAAATAAGAGATCATTTTCATAACGATGGAACTAATGGAGCTTGTCGACTTCTGATCGATGAATTCAGTATTCCAAGGCGGATGAATTAGGAAAGCAAACTCGAAGACAAGGCACGGCTTCATCTGGTTGGAAGTATATTTGATCGAGCATGAAAGCATAATATTTGGAGAGATGAAATCGTATAGTTATGTTGCCAGTTGAAAAACATCCAGAATATTATTTTAGGAGATTATGTTCCATGTATCACCCTTCACAGAAGCACTGACAACACAGTGTAGCTGAAGTTGGTTAGCTATTACGTGATGAAGGGCTGTCAATGGATTTTCTGATTGGAAAAGTTCCTTTGCACATACGTTCAAAACTCCTTTGTTACAAAGATACGTAGTATTTATTGGAAGTCGGAATGGAATATTTCGGAAATTATTGAAAAACACATGTTCATATCTTGGTGAAATGTGTCATATATGTGTTACGATTCTTTTGGGGTTGCAGTCACTTGTGTTGGGCTATATTGCAAAGAACACTCCTAATTCTTCGTCAAGCATTCGGCAATCTTTTTTATTATTATATTATATGATAATATAAAGGAATGGTTACTTACAACCGTGAGATGTATTAATAAAAAAGTGGCAAAAATTGTACATGAAAATATAAAAGTGTCGTATGGTTGGCAATCACTTCACTTTCTTTTTTTTATTCTATAATACGAATTTAGACATATGATATGATCTCCTTTCTAGATTACGGTGGGAAAGTCTAAATACTTAGATGCTGATTTTCTTATCCTTCTAATATTTTATTAATAATGTGTAAATTTTGCTAAGACCTTTCAAATCGGTTTTCTTGTTCATGGAATGGTCATTATTATTGATATGTATCATTTCTAAAAAACACGTTTAGAAAGATTGATTTCACTATCCAAAATTTCAGCTTGTCCGTAATTCATTCGATGAACTTGCCATTAACATGTTTTGATGAAGCAGAAGAATTAACATTCTATCTACAGTCACTTTTATGAGAAATTATACGGCTGTTGAGTGTTCTAGATGTTTGGCCAATAAATGATTCAGGACAATCCATACAAGGAATCTTATATCACATTTGATCTATTTCTGATAGAAATTGGAGTCCCAATTCTACAATGTAATTTGGAAATTGTTACCATAGTTTTCTTTGCTATTTTGATATTGTCATTTTGAAAAATATATATTAATTTTGGGGTTGATTATTGTATGTAAGGTAGAGATTTGTGAATTGTTATGCTATTATCACCTTGTTCATTATTTTCAAAGGGTATAATTGGAATTGATATTGTTCTTTCACAAAATAGTATTTGGTTAACTAGATGCTTTGGATAAGAATTTTGAATCAGGATGTCTTGTAATTTGGATGAGCTACGGTTTCTCAAACTTTGATGAGTGATTTTCTTAACTCTGCTCTTGAGAGATTCAATCAGATTAATTTCGATATTGTATGGATGGTAGGAATGATAGTTCATGAATCTGTTGCTGGATATGGATTGTCTGTACCATTCAGTAATTATTACGTTCGATTCAGATCTTATTAGTCTCATTTCAAGGAATGGTTTATCGTTATCTTTCTCTCCTCCAGATGAAAATTGAATGCTTGGATCGTAGTTGAATGTATTTGTTAATTCGTCTTTACTGTCATACGGTATTGCTAGAATCAAATCATCAACATATCGTTTGAGGAATGGAATATGAAAAAATAATTTTGGAATACAATACTTGAGAAGTTAATTCAAAACATAGTCAGCTAAAATAGGTGAAATGGTAGTTCCCTTAGGTGTACCAAGAATTTGTTTGTATATTTCGTCATTGAATATATGAATAGGTTGAGTCAAATATATAATCCAAAGTTTTCAAGTCTAGGTTGCAATAACCTTCTACTCAATTCCACTTTTCATTTATACAAGTTTTTAATGGTAAATTAATAAATAGTGAAATTACGTCAAGGCTTATCAAACATAATTTTCGGGTAGCTGAAAATCATCAACGAACTCTCTAAATGAAAAAGAATCTTTCACATAGTATGGATTATCTGTTTCATAAGCATTAGTGAAAATGTTGGAAAGAAATTTGCACAGATTACTATTGGGGGCATCAATGATAGACACAATGGGCCTCATTGACAAGGTAGGTTTATGTATCTAGAAAGGGGATCATATCCTATGTTTAAGCTCAAATGATAAAAAAAATGTGAAGAAATTGCCAACCCAACCATACGTCACTTTGATATTTTCATGTACAATTTTTGCCTCTTTTTCATTATTTAATCTCACGTTAGTAAGTAACCATTCCATTATATTATCATATTATAATATATTGTTATGTGTCATAGACGTCCTGAGGAAGGCAACAAAGATTGCCAAGAGCTCGACGAATAAAAAGAGTTTTCTTTGTAATATAGCCCTACACAACTGACCCCAAAAGAATCAGTACATATTGATCACAACGGGGCAGAGATTTTTTTTTGGGAATTTCTCTCTGTCGTTTTAGGTAATGACACTGCTACGTTTCATGATTGACGGGTCCGCGGGTCCGAGGTGAGGCGTAGGGAGTTGGTAACAAGGCCTACTCTTTTTGAATCGTCGCGTTTGTTAGGACGTTTTTCAATTTCGATGGTTTCCCGGGTAATTCTGGTCAGAAGGTTTCTGGTCAGGGCAATGATTTTTGTGTTTTTGAAATCTATATTGTGGCCTGTTTCTAGATGATGTTGAGATAAATCTGAGGTTGTGTCAGAATTGGGGACTGTTAGTTGATATTCATATTATCAACTGGACACTCGTTGGTTTGTCTGACAGATGTATATTCTGGGACAGTTGGAACATAGGAGGGTGGATATTTGGTGGTTCGGTGTGAGAACGGTTTTGATATCATGTCTTGTCGGATTTCGACTTACTTTATCAGCGATTCCATGAATATAAGGAAGGGACGCTTGTCAAATATTGCCTAAAAAAGAATATCACTTTATGCTCAGGATGGCCTGAATGAAATATTCATTTGAAATTTTAAATTCTTGACTCGGATCCAGTTCTGTTGTGATGAAATTGGTTGATTATTGAAAATATCATCTCCTATAACAGGGGCGCACAAGCGGGGATTTTGGGATTTTCTGAAGTGCGGCAGATTAATATACAGGGGGACACCTTGTACCCAGTTAAGTACTTCCACCATATATAAACCCTATATAAATATGGCCGCCCTTCAAGGAAAAAGGATCAGATTAATGAAAAAAGTTGATCATTTGAATGTATATTCCACTAGTCTGACAATTCGAGAGTGTACAAAAAATATCTAATCTGATGATTTCTACAAGCCAAAATAATAAAAATTCATCGAAAAAGTTTAATGTGTGCAGCTACGTGATGCCTATATTCCCCTTCCCGCGTTTCTATTTCTATGTCACCCTTTCTCTATCTACTGCTCTCTCACTCCATCCCCACTTTGGTTTCTGTTGCCATTACAGTTGATCACACAGACTCGTTCGTGGCATGATATTGTTGAAAACGAATATCCAACGTTTCAAAATTTCAAAAATTCAATTGCTTATAATTATTTTCTTACAAATACAAGTAGGTATTCTACTAAAAATATAAACATTTTTTCAATTGCATGCTTTTTCCTGAGATTTTCAATTACTTAAATTCAATGATTAAAAAAAAATTCAAATTGGCAGAATAGGCGAATCCCTCCAGAAATCGTCAGATTATGAGACTGTAAATCGGCTGATGATGAACCTATATATTATATATATATATATATATATATATATATATATATATATATATATATATATATATATATATATATATACATATATATATATATATATATATATATATATATATATATATATATATATATATATATATATATATATATATATATCTTAATCTGACGCGCTTGTGTATTTCAAAATGACGATTTTTTTTTCACATTCTAATAACGACCGCGAGTCTTCGTCACATCCGTCGGATTATTATATAAGAGCTTTTTTTTAGGTCCACTCAACATCCCCTCAGAAAATCTGACGCGCTCGAGAAAAAATTATTTTTTCACTTTCACCCCTTACGTACGAGCACCCCCACCATGGAAATAATCAGATTAACATACGTACATTTTTAAAAATATGTAGGAAATAGATGATATCAATATCTGACTTGCTCGAGTATATCCATGCAACATTTTTTTTTTCACATTTTTGAAAGTCTATAGCCGCTCCCCCCACCGATGAAAAGGTATACATTATTTGATTTTTTTTTATCATCTAAGCTTCGCAACCCAATAGGTCTTTATGACGCTCGAGTAAATACCGATTTAGCATCGTGGGCTCTCCTACTACTATGAACTATACCACTTAACGAACCCCCCATAAAATTAAATGGCAACATATATAATGATTTCGCAGTCACCCAGTATATTCAATCAACCGAAAATGTATTCTCATTCTTCTAGATTCTAGAGGTTTGACAGGATAAACTCAAAATTTAACGTTCATCAACAATTCATATATTCGTCGAGTTCTTGATTGCATTACCCATTCAATCTCTTGTCGGCATAATTATTCCAAGAATTTGGTCTCAGATGAAATTTGCTCGAGTTGAGGCGTCGATGTGATTAGTTAGCTCTACCTAACTCATTGAAACATGACGAATTGATAAGGATGGAGTTAAATGAGACCAATTTCGTTTCGAAACTCGGTGGGTTGATATCTGCAGACGAAATTGTTTCGAGTGCCGCAAGGAAATGAAAGTAATGTAACAAGAGGAAACACGAGCTCCGAATTCGAGCGTACTTGACTGTCTTTGGAAAATTGATTAATGGCTGTTACCGATTGAACTGAAAATTAGCTCTATAGTGTACTCATTAGCTGTATAGTCCGGGAGGTAGTGTCACTTTTATACAAGTCATTTTATGCACAATGCAATTCACTCATTAAAGTTGTTTCCATATACCTGAATACTAAACCGACCGTCACTCACCTGCAGAAGATAACCATTTATTTTAAAAAAAAGTGATTTCATGCACTCCATAATTTTCACAGTTCATTATTCTCAAGGTATATTGAACTAATAAAGTCGTCAGACCCTGATCTGCGGGTGGATTGTTCGTCAGTCACGCGTAGTAACGTATCCTGAATTTTCAAAATAAAAGTAATAGTATGCAGTCTGAAATTTTTTTAGGTGACAGTTTGTAGCATAAAAAGGACAAAAATTATCGTCAGACGTTATGGAAATAGTGGAAAACCCGTCAGTCGAGCAATCGAAGTGGATCTCAGCTCTCGGAAAAATCGGCGCTCGGCATCTTTTGCGGTTCAACTGACGGACTTTCCACCACGTTCATATCGTCTGATGATTATATTTATTTTTTATACTCAAAAAACTATCACTGAAAAAAATTTCGGGATGCATACAATGACTTCGATAACATAAGTGAAAGATAATAGATTTATCATTAAAGATTGAAAATGATTATCAATATTATGAAAATGATTGTAAATTTTAATAGGTTTCGTGAGCAATAATTTATTTTTTAAATAAAATATGAATGAAATCGTATAAAAAAGTAATGAAAATGTGGAAAATTATTATTCTGATTCTTCATATTCGCTATCAGAATCACTCGCGCCTAGTGAACTTTCATCGCTGCTGTCTTCCAACCCGCTTTCATCGCAATCTTCATCTTCATCGTCGTCTTGCGATTTTGTTTCGTCTAATTGATCTGAAAAAATGAATTAATATGAAGTGGAGGTTGAAGATTGACAATTCAATGTCAGAGAAAAGTATGATAAATACCTATAATATTATTATCGTTTCAATCTTCGATTGAGTTCGTGATGCTATTTATCGAAGGCAATTGATCTCCTTCGAACCATTTGAAAACATATCTGTTTTTCTCCTCTTTCCATCCATAATCAGTTGGAGTTGAATGAGTTGGTGTTTGTTGAGATGCGTGAGTCCACAATTGAGCAATATAACTGCTCCTCAATAATTGTTGTTGCAATTCTGAATGACACGGTGGAAGAGTAGAGCCCTCGAATGTTTCAACTTTTAATATTCAGTACATTTTTACATTTCGCAAGAGTGTCTACTGTAAAAGGCCCCAAAGTTCTACTTTTTTTTGGAGCAAAAAACACAAAATGGTTTTGAATCAGCCATGCTTGACACACGTAAGACTTGATCACATGAGCGGCAATGCGCAAATTAACCGAAACAGCTACTGTAGACCCTTAAGATGCTTTGTAAACACGGCTTCTCTAGTAAGGAATATAGAAGAAACGGAGTAGGTAGTCGAATCCTAGCTATTCTCTACTATTCGTTTCGAAAACATCAAGCACCAGTTTAATAAAGATTATGCTGATGATTTTTTTAAATTATTACCTTATACTGAATTGTAATTTTATTTGTTATTATTGATACGACATTAACACAGTCATTGTATGCATCCTAAAATTTTTTTCAGAGATAGTTTTGTGAATATAAAAAATGAATATAATCGTCAGACGACATGAACGTGGTAGAAAGTCCGTCAGTTGGACCGCAAAAGATGCCACGCGCCGATTTTTCCGAGAGCTGAGATCCACTTCGATTGCTCGACTGACGGGTTTTCCACTATTTCCATAACGTCTGACGATTATTTTTGTACTTTTTATGCTACAAACGGTCAACTAAAAAAATTTTTGACTGCATACTATTACTTTCTTTTTCAAAATTCAGGATACGTTACTACGCGTGACTGACGAACAATCCACCCGCAGATCGGGGTCTGACGACTTTTTTAGTTGAATGTACCTTGAGAATAATGAATTGTGAAAATTATGGAGTGCATAAAATTACTTTGTTTTTTTATTTACTGGTTATCTTCCGCAGCTTCCTCCGACTCTACCCACCACGGTCGCGCGATCTGACGCTCGGTTTGGTATTTCGTAACATAAAAACTACTTAATCGATTGAATTGCATTGTGCATAAAATGACTTATAAAAAGTGACAGTACCTCCCGGACTATTATGAGTTAGGCAATAGAAACAAAAATTAAATACTAAAAGTAATCGACTTTCAGAATTGAATTGGGTTCGTTAGTGCGGTACTTGTAATGAATTCTTTTTTGTTAAACGTGTCATAATTTCGAAAAACCCACGGACAGGTCAATACAATTTGTCGTATGATAAAAAAAGTACCACTATTCAGGTTGAAATGTATAGTAATGATGTATGAAACAATTTGTTTTTAATGGAACACCAATATCGAGTTCACTCATAGGTATTGAAGATATACAGCCCAACTAGCAGAATTGTTTTATAATTTCATGGTGCTGCAACAGTTTTATTTTCTTGGTATTTTGTAATTACTTCAAAAGTGCCGATTGATTATATTAGATGTGCCGTTGTAGGCAATGAAAGTGTTTTATAAATTTGTCATAGAAACGCATATGAAATAAAATCAAGAAACCTTAGTAAAATAGTCACGAATTCATCACAGAAACGTTTTTACAACCAACTCATAAAACATATTTTCATTGAAAAGTGAATTGTTTCGTAGCAGTTTTATAGCACTTCTCTGTGAAGTTTTTATTATCTTTATAAAACTATTTCAAGCTCATTTTATAACTGCTTCCTGTAGTTTTTATGAAATTATTTCATTGGAATTCTTTCAGGCACAATTCTGTTTTAATCACCATATTTTCACCTCAATGATAATTCCCCAACTATTTTATAGTATGGTATATTTACAACAATTCTTGGACAATAAAATGAAATTGATTCCGCGAATATATATTTGCTGTCTCCAAGAATAAAATGCAGCATTTGAGAGTAACCAACTGACATTTGAATTTTTAGAGGTCGTGTTATAGTATAACCCAATAATGTCGAGTAACATCGGTCATTGGAAAAGATAAAATACTTTAAGCTCGCCCACGTAGAATATATGCAAGAACAAACAAAAAATGATATATATATATATATATATATATATATATATATATATATATATATATATATATATATATATATATATATTTCTCGGTCTCTAACTCTCTCCTTCTAATATCTACATATAATATACGGTACACAAATGATTTATAATTTAAAAGTGGTCAATTACGGACACTTCATCAAATATTTCATACCAGTGATTAACCACATTAATTTGAATAGAAAAAATACTCATTTCAACAGTAAATATAGAAAGAATGTTCAACTCAATTCATCTGGCAACCAGTACATCAAATATGTTTCCAATAAAACGTTCAACGTGAACGGATGTATCAAGATTGATTAAAGTGGTATACTCACCGTGCTTATTGTCACATCACGTGTTCACTATAGGGCAAAGAGGAAACATGTATGACACGAAAGTGGCCTACTTAGCAAATGAGCGAATTATGTTTAGTGGTGACGTCTACGAGAAAAAGGCCAATTGAATGATTAATACAAATGGCAGTCATCAGAACGCTATAGTTTTCTTATTTCTGTGCATGAATAAGAAATTGGTCAATTACGGGATGCTGGTCAACTACCGGTGCCTCTACCCTACATTTTCTTCTCCTGAAGATGCCAACATTGTTAGCGAAACGCGCGTCGAGAGCAAAAATATCAGTTTGCTGTTAGTGTAACTGATCTCTAGGAAAAGTTTCAAGTATTCGCAGTTAATAAATATGGGAAAATCTCGATTTTTCAAAATAGTTTGGATGTAGCTATTCATGAAATATAATTTGAACCCTCGAAAGGGCATATAACTCTTCATTTCCTATTGGGAAACTAGGAAAGAACTTTCTCATGGATGAGCTTTCATATTTCAATGAATCATATACACGTACCTTTTAACAAAGAATGTTCGTGAAAATTTTGGATTTTTCTTCTTTCATATGCAAGACATCACTTTGCTTTACAACCATAATTCCATTATTTCAAAACAATCCCATGATGACGTGCAACAGACTTGAAATTTTATCAGCTACATATTAGGTCTGTTCTCCCTCCCACGGTAATCGTGTCCAGCCCAGTTCCAAGCAGTGGCACAGAAATGTAGTGTTATTAGAACTGTCCAGTTCATACTTGTGCAACTGCTTTGAAATGTTCTGGACACGATTACCGTCGGAAAGAAAACAAGCTAAATGTTCACCAGAGCTCATCGTTTCCAGAAAAAGTGGTCAGACTTAATAGAAAACAAACATATTCCATTCAGATAAAGCAACGTGGTATCTCATTCCTGAAAACGAACTGGAATACTATAAAAGCAAAGGGACCTTTGCATCAACAATACCGTTGACCGTGTATGATAAAAGAGAATCCTTCTCTCCTCGCACAATCAAGCGTATCCTTCCTTCGCCCGCAGGAAACTCCGTTTGTTTTTGATGTTGAATCAGTATAGTCGGGAGGGTTAGACTAATTCATGCAAATTTTGCAGTGCGAACCAGGACTCGGAGCCAGCGTAATGTATAATCTGCTGTACAACCAACCGACCAAATTGATGCTGCTTGCGGGATGTAGCACTGTTTGTACGACCGTTGCTGAGGCAGCGAAGATGTGGAATCTCGTGGTGGTAAGATATTTTATGTTAGCTTGTTTTATGCAGAGGCGGCTGTCTTCATTTCTTTATCGAACATAATGAATGGTATCAGTTTCGCTCAGTTGTTTGTGGATAAAGAAATTACGTGGCTATCCGTATCCTAGTCAATGGGGAACTCGAAAAACTCGAAATATAAAAAGGGGGTTGAATTGGAACGGAACCAAAAAGTACGAAGTCCTAAGTACTAGTTGTGGTGGATAGATCTTTCCTGCGTAGTTTTTTGGGATTCTATCCTAAGAAATGAGTATTAATATTGGAATCTATACTAGTGTAGGAAGTGTAGATAGTAATGGAAAAACCAAACACACCAGAAGGAAGACACAACCAACGATTTTTTCAAATCAGCTCCATTAGATATTATTGAAAACATACCGGAGAATATAATCGAAACGAACCCCATATTGCAAAAACCTGTACAAGATGGAACACTTGCACTATGTCCGTTTACAGAACGAGAGCTCTATGATTCGTTAATTGCCAGAATGAAAAACAAAAGATCGGCTGGTTTTGATGAGGTACCTATGTATGTACTGAAGAGGGTTTTGTTCGTGATCATAAAGCCTATCACACATCTTGTTGATCCATCATTTTGCGTCGGGAAATTTCCGAATGTGCTTAAGTTGGGTAAGGTGATTCCTATATTCAAAAATAGGGATCCACACGTCATATCTAACTATCGTCCTATCACATTGTCCTCAGCCTTCTCGAGAATATTTGAATATCCATTCATGGACAGACCGCTTTCGTTCCTGAATGAATAAAATATATTGTCGATATCAAAGCATGGGTTTCGAGAGAACAAATCCACATTCACAGCGATCAATTCTTTTCTAAATTATGTAATAGAATATGTGGAAAGGGGAGAGTGTCCTGTTGGGATCTTTTGCGATCTCAGCAGGGCATTCGACTGCATAAATCATGACAATTTGGTAGCGAAATTGAACCAGCATGGCATTAGAGGGACTGCGAATAATTGGTTGAAGTCTTTCATCACCAATCGTGAGCAGTATGTGAGCATTCAATATGAAGAAAATGGAATAATGTTCACCACAAAATCTAATTCGGTAACTGTGAATGTCGGTGTGCCACAGGGTTCTGTATTGGGCCCGATTTTGTTCATTATGCATATCAATGAAATAGAATATGCATCAGAGAGCGGAGCTTGTGTAGTATTTGCAGACGACACAACCATAGCTGTATCAGACATTGATGAAAATATCCTCCAGAAGAAGTGTACGATGATACTATCGGACATAAAATTCTGGTTCAATCAAAATTCCTTATTTTTCAATCCGGAAAAAACTAAACTCATTCGCTTTCACAACTACCAAAAAGTATGTACACAACCCAATATTCTTCTAGATAACCAGGTTCTTCATTACGGTGAACAAACCAAGTTTTTGGGACTTTTTATAGATGAGTGCCTAACTTTCAAAGAGCACTGCGAGCACATAGTTTCTAAGTTGAATCAATCTAGTTATTTATTTCGAAATTTGGGAACTATTTTAAATGTATCTCAGTTAATGAGTGTATGCTATGCGTATGTTGAATTCCGATTGAAGTATGGAATTTGTTTTTGGGGGTGGTCCACATTATCCTCGGAAGTGTTCATTGCTCAGAAGCGAGTTATCAGATCCATTTTTGGAAAACCTCTAACCTACTCATGTAAGGATTTGTTTCGGAAATATGAGATACTAACATTACCAAGTCTATACATATATGAACTCTGTGTATATATTTTCAAAAATAGAAATGACTTTGTCAAAGAGAGGGAACACACAATGCAAACAAAACAAAATTATTGTTTGTACAATGATTTTCATAAAAGCAAGTTGGGTTATAGGTTGCCTGATAGCATCGGTACAAGAATATTCAATTCTCTACCATCCTATATGAAAAAGTCGAGCAACGTTAAGAGTTTTAAATCTAGTTTAAAAAAATTTTTGATTGAAAAATATTATTATGAAATCAGAGATTTTTTTATTGACAAAAACGCATGAAATGTATTCATTACATATGTGTACATGTAGATATTTTAATAATTTTCTTTTTGTTAGACGTACATCAGTATGTTCTTCTTATAGTAAGTCAATAGTAACTCTGACTACTCCTATACATGTATCATGTCCGTGAGGAGAATAAATTTATTTATTCATTTATTTTATTTATTTATTTATCACAACCTACACAAAAAACGGAACCTGTATCAAACATTGTACCTTATTTCCACAGACTAAAGCAAATAACACAACGGAAAACACAAACGATTATTTTCACCAAAATCCTTGTCCGTGCGGTCAAAAATATATCGGCGAAACGTCAGGACATCTGAAGTGCGGACAGTGAAGATTCATATCAGGAGCAGACAGATAGGTGGATATGAATTATCAAAGCACATTCTCACTGCCGACGGAAATCACACTGTAGAATGGAATGACACTTATATGATGGATAATAGCGGGAAATGAAAATTAACGGAACCTGCTTTCATCAGGCCATCTAGGGAAGAGTGCATCTCTATGAGTTCGCTTTAAGGACATAATGTTATGTCAGATCTCAGATTTTTGACAAATGTCAATGACGAAAGTTGTCGATAGGAAATATTGGATTTGAAAGGGAGTTTCTTTGCTCACAAGTTTTGAGAACGGAAGTTGATTCAGTTTCCGAAACATCAACGATAATTATTTATATTAAATTTTCAATTCTACGAGAAGTTGCTGACTGACTGGGCTTGTTCTATCCGAAAGGGACTATCTTCTACTTGACGTAGCAATTTGTCGGGGTTAGAATAGAAGAGAAGCCCACCCTTCTACAGTTGTAAAGAATAAAATATCAATACTTATTATTTCAGATTGAGGTAGGTTAGAAACACAGAAAGCTATGAAGTCCTGTTTTTGGCTCTATCTCCAGAGAGGCAGAGATTGAAAAAACGTGTTTATACTATGCTACATAAACTTCCAGTGGGCTCTCAGAATATATTCATTAAACTCTAATACGAGGTGTTAGAGGAAGAAGAAATCCCCAAATTGAGATTCCTCAATCAGCAACATTGATTTTATATACAGTGCGCGGCTAAATTATGGAACAAATTCGATATTTCGCAAGCATTGTGCTTTTGACAAAGATCCTGAAAGAGGTCAATTTTTGTTTTTAAATTCCGATTCCTGTATGTGTTTTTTAAAGAGGTTATGTCACTGGTTTTGACGTGGTGACGTAATCGGTATTTTTTTTGAATGAATATATGTGTGTTGTGATACTTCATCTGAAACGTCTTTCAATACTGCATTGAATGATAATTAATAATTTGATATTTGTACAGGGCGAACAAAAATTAATATTTTATTTCAGTAAGAGAATAACTTCATATCCAACAAAATAAAACATCAAAATGAGATGTTCAAAATGCCATCCACCACAAGAAAAAATCCAGGGGTGTAGGATCTGGAGATCTTGGGGGCCACTCTATCGGTCCGCGTTCGCTTTGTTGACATAAAAGTTAATTTTTGAATATTATTTTTTACTTTTTATTCCATAGTACTATAAAAGCGTGTGTCTTTAGTTTTTTCAAAACCATAATTTATTATTCAATTTTAAGATTCGTCGGTACTTGATATGTGTGCTAAATTTTAGATTATTCGGAGGATTTGATTTGAGTGAAAATTGAAATAACAAATTCTTATCGTTATCATTATTATTACATTAATAATATAAAATTCTTGTATTGTCATCGGTCCTTGATATGTGTGAAAAATTTCAGATTATTCAGATGATTGGAAATGGGTGAAAATTGACTTCCAAGATTTTAATACATTATCAGTTAGTTACAAGTAAAGCTAATGAAAGAGTGTTGAAAAAATACGAAATTTGGCTCTAATCCCCTAAAATATAAATATGTCTTCTGACAGTTCTATGTCTATTTTCTTCTCCTAAGCCAGTTGCTTCATTGCTTATTTCATTTCTCCTCAATTCATATGAACTTTCATCTTCATTTTGATATCCAGACTTGCTTCTTGTCAAGAGACTGGTGGATGGCATTTTGAACATCTCATTTGAATGTTATGTTTTGTTGAATATAAAGTAATTCTCTTACTGAAATAATATATTAATTTTTGTTCACCCTGTACAAATGAATCAAATTATTTATTATCATTGAATGCAGTATTGAGAGACCTTTCAGATGAAGTATCACAACACACATATTTTCAAAAAAAAAATACCGATTACGTCACGTCAAAACCAGTGACATAACCTCTTTAAAAAACACATACAGAAATCGGAATTTAAAAACAAAAATCGACCTCTTTCAGGATTTTTGTCAAAAGCACAATGCTTGCGAAATATCGAATTTGTTCCATAATCAAGCCGCGCACTGTATAATAATTTGAGTTTTTTTGATATTCCCGAAAGTTTCACATTTTCAGAACTGTTTTTCCTCCAGGTAAGGCATTGTTGATCGATCGGCAGATGGCTATATTCAAGTATGTCTATATATACTTTGTTCAACCATCCTTTGCCGTTACGTCACAATCGGTGACGTATTCTGCTGTTTTACGTTTGTCTTATATTAGTTGAATGTTATTTTACACCCAACCTCAAAATCATTATTAGTATGTACCTACCTGCAGAATACATCGCATACACTCGTGTTCTTATTGCATGTTGATGTATGATATGAATCGATGATCCTCGAGCAGAAACATGTCCGACATGAACTTTGATTTTGTAGTCTTTATCTGTTTCCATTCCACTAGTAGCTAGTTTTTGAACAGTTCTAATAGATCTTTCTAGAGCATCAGCAACACGCTATAGAATTCAATAAAATTAAACTAATAAAAACTTACATTTTGCATAACATAGGTAGATACATACGTTGTAGACTAGTTAACGGTAAAAGCGGCACTCCAGCATCTCTTTCTCTTGAAAAGTAGTCAATCACCTTCAAAATTAAGCTTTGCTTTTTCTCATTATACCGGAAAGGCATTTTGACAATGAAAAATCAACTGAAAAAGGCGAAAATGACCAAAAATACTGAACAAATTAAACTATGACAACTGAACTGTCAAAAATGACAAATAAAATTCACATCGACATTAAATAATGAGACAAACGTTAATGACGTCATAATTCCGTCTCATCCATTTCATGAATGAGCGATAAAGTTGGACAACGTATGACGTAACGGCAAAGGATGGTTGAACAAAGTATACCATGTCACTTGCTGGAACATTCAATTCCTCTTGAGATGAAAAAAAAAAATAGCAAGAACCCACGAGACATCATGTCTACAGTGACTGATCGTTCACTTGTTAATTTGCATTTTATATGGGTACAACAAACAATGTAAAAATCAATATCTCCACATAATATTTCAGTGAACGGAAAAATGATTCTGAGACACTTGGTGGTTCATCTCTTCAACTGATGATGTTGAAGATTGACGAAACATGTTGAGAGACCATTGAGAGAACATATGAAAGGTATGCAAAGATTTTTGATGTCCTTGCTAGTGCAAAACATACAGCCAAAAATACAATTTCGAATTTTCTAGCTTTCCCTGTAGGTTAATCTTTGAAACTTAAGAGTTGGAATTGATAATTTTTCTCATCGATCAAATGAATAATTGATTCTCATCCATATTCAATGTATAATATAATGTCCTCAGGTACACTGTACAATCGTCCAAGGTTCACGACTACATTGTAGCGTGGGTCATTTTGCACCAATTAACAAAAATAATATTTTTTTCTGAATGAAAACAGTCGTTTGAATCAAATAAATGGTGAATTTAGATCTCTGAAGATAAATTTTTTGAATGATTGAACTGAATGTTACGTTGCAAAATATAACGTGCAACACCTTCCTATATTGTAATGTAGTTTCCCCTTTGCCACCATATAGAAAATGTCAACAAAATTCTTTTGTTGCATGTGAAAGGTTCGGGAGCATTCGCCAAATGTTTACTATAGTGTGCTCATCCAATATTAGGGTTTATATCACTTGAATGCCTTTTTCGAATCAAGAATACCGTTTTTGAGATTGCAACTATTGATTTCAGATTGTCCGTGACTTCATGTCGAATTTGCTATGATCCGGTGTGAACTATATTTTTTTTTCACAAATTGAGTGCACCTGATCTCAGAATGAGATCGTGTTGTGCCTAAATAGTACTATTCATCTAATAGTTGTTGAACATTTGGTAGATAATTATTATAAGACTAATTAATATAATACTTATAATGATATAACAATAAGCTAAGAGACTAAACCAACAGCATAAAAAATTGAAGAACTGAGAAAATAGCAGAATATAATAAATAGTGACATTCATTGCATGAGTACCTCAAGAGCTCTGGTGTTCATGAAAAGGTAGGACAGTAGATTTTTGCAGAACAGTTTGTAACTATGAATATTTTTGATGGACTCTGGAATATAATTATGAATTTTAGGGCCATCGAATGCTATCGACTTCTTATAGAGGGTAGAATTGGGACGAGGAATATTTAAATTTTTGAGACCTCTTTGTCTTGTACTGTGATTGCGGGAAATTTCTTGGTGTTGCATTCTATATTTGTACATGAATTTTGCAATATGAAAAATATACAGATGTGTTGAGTCGAGCATTTTACTTTCTATAAAGAGCTGTTCCGTGGAAAATCTGCGACTTTTTTTAAATATCACTTTCAATATCCATTTCTGTGTGACTTTTAAACAATTTATCTGATTAGTATACGCAGCTCCCCATACTATTATTCCATAGGACATTACAGATTCTACTAAGGATTTATAGGCTACTTTCAAAATTTTTTCTGGAAGAATATCCCTGACTTTATAAAATTCAAATACCAGTTTTTTATCTGAGTGTTCCAATTGTTGTCAATTAGTTCTTGATTTATAATTCGATATTGAAATAGCAATCAGCTTATCCAATCCATGTTGGCACAGAACTAATAACGTAAACCCAGATGAGAAAACACCAATTATATGTGCTCACTGTGTTGAAATTAATTCCTAGAATGTGTTTTTTTTTTCGTCATGGTCTACACTACCAGTGTGCAACTGGAAAAGTATCTGAGTTTGTGCCAAGATGGATTGGATGAGCTGTACAAATAACATTGTTGATGAAATTATAGTCGAGCAAGCTTCTCTGTAATAACCCAAAAGTTGGACCACTTACACATTTTTGATGATCCTACAACTACAATCTCTTGTTTTTCTCTATTCAAATCTTGAGTTATGGTCCTATTAATTCTCCGTGGATGTCTACCATTGAAGAGAAAACTTCAATACCAAACTGTCAGATTTGAATCTTTGAACCAAAAACACTTTTTGACAGGAAACCCTGTTGAATGATTCAGAAGGGAAAAGTTATCACTCACCCATGTCAATTGATTCAATAACCTCTATTTATAGGAAATGACCTCGTATACTTTTCGGCTTTCCTTTGATGAAATAATAATTACTTTCTTATATTTTATCAACTCTTGTATCAAACCAAAAGGCTATTTAATCGAATGAATATACTTCAATTATAAATCAATGCATCCCAAAGAGAAAATGAAAACTGCGAAGAAACACCGAACTTGGCTCACGTCAAATGAGACGGATCAGTGTTGAATTTATTCAGAACGTGTCATCTATCAAGTTTATTCAAGCAATAATAAAAACTTCTTTGTTTCACTCTGTAATGACCCAACTTTGGTGTCAATATTCGATGTTACCACTGCGTAATTAAAATAGATGAATGCAACACAATGGTTAATAAGATAACCACCATCCATCGAATATGATTATTCACTCGACTATCCCTCTCACAAGTTAATAGGAATATCTGTTCAACTACAGTATAGCATCCAGATTGGGTCATTCAGATTGCATCAAGCTGAATGCCAAATATTTAATATCTGGCATAGTTTGGATGACATACTCCATCTGCAATAATGGCCTCGTTCAGTGTTATTGTTCTGAACATTTGACCCATTCGAAGTTTAGAAGCTGATGTTGTATTATTCACAACCTATTTTCCGAGAACAATATTGAGATTTGTCCTCGTTCCTTCGAACCTTTCTTTTGAAGAGAGTCAATTCAAATATATTCATTAAGATATTGAAGAATTTTCAAATAGGCAAAGAATTATTTCTATTTTTGCTTTGTCAACAAACTTGATTTATCATTTTTGATCAAATTTTTCATTGAAATAAAAACCTGTTTTTGTTACTGAAACGTCACATACATATATACACATTTGCTCACCTATATGTATTGCAAAATATTCGCCGATTCGATTTTTTTTATAGATACTTCTATAGCTGTTGCTCTTCATTTCTTTCTTTCAGTCATTTCATTATATAATTTACAAAAAGGACAGTATATTCACGTATGACCCGGCGAGTACAGAATTCCCACCCGTTTTTTGTGAGCTAGAAGACCTGTCGAACCTGTCTTGCTTAGGAAAATTTTTTCAATAGAAGAACTGAACTGTCTAGAGTGGTTTTTCCTGAGGCTTACAAACTCCAAAAATTCTAAGTGAATGTTGATGCGTATCTCCTGTCTCTTGTGAATCTGTATGTGAGAAACAAATCTGAGATTAGCATGACATTTTGTTTTTCAAAAAGGAGGAGCCGTGTGCCATTCATATTAGGTGAACTCGTAGAATGAGAACCTACCTCAAAAAGCATTATGAAAGCAGATTTCTTCAATTTTCGCCATTACTCTCATATGCCATTCGAAGGCAAGCAAAACGCATTGAATTCAGCAATTGTATGGATTGTATTCAGGAACATCATCATTTTGATATTCCTGCTAGAATATAATTCTGAAGGCGAGGGAGTCGGTGCTATTATTCCGCAACCGACCGACAATCTGAGGGTCGTGGGTTCGATTCCCGAATGGGGAAAGAATTTTTCTTTGGGAATTTCTCTCCGTCGTCTTGAAGAATTACTGCACGTTTTATGGTTGACGGGATCGCGAATAACCATGCTAGCCCTGAGATATGGCGTAGGGAGTTAGTAACAAGCCCATTTACTGAAGGACCTCGAAAGAAGTCGATGGCGTTTGTTATATATTACCATAAATCACGTTTACTACTACTATAATTATGAAAAAATCAACGCATTCCTCATCAAGTGGACATATAGAACCGATAGTATGAACATTACATCAATTGATCTCTTCGAGTCAACGCACTCTTCTACTATTTCGTGAGCGAAGAATCATCATCAAGACGGATTGTCTTTCTCTGAATAGAATGTTTTGTACCGAGCCCCACAGATGAGAACCAGGCCGTATCTGTGCCTTGTAGATCATTATAAGTAAAGTATTTCTTCGCACGATATACCAAGCATCTGGGAAGCACCCTTAGCGATCGATCTCAGATGGTTTCCACATGGGAGATTATTACTGATCGTGAAACCTAACTTATACGATATGCTTGACTTCGTAGGAATAGTCACTCCTGACATCTCGATATTGGATGAAGATAGATCGGTTTCATTAGAGAAGACATTTGCCTGTTTTTTCCCAGCATCAAATTCAACCAAGTTGATGTTATCCCAGTCTATTATGTTTGCCAAGTCATCGTTGATAATAGTGACGCTAATGTCTCTCTGTATTTTTGTTTCTCGTGTTGAAATGGGAACTATGGAAAAGAAACTGGTATGGAGAGTAGGTACTGTCGTCCGCGTAGCTAGGAACTGAACAAGATGTTTTCTCCAGCAAATCATTGATATGAAGCAGAAACAGAGTGGGCGCCAGAACTCCGTGAGACACCTGCAATAATTGAGAGAATATCAGACGATACTCAATCAACAACCACACAAAGAGACCTATCAGACAAGAAACTCTTGATTTTCATCTTCATAAAACTAGAAATTGAAGATGAATCCAACAATCTATAAACAACTATTGATGGGAGAATTCCTCATGATTATCGTTTCACTGGTAATACTGTATGATTAAGATGCAGAAAAACTCAAAGTCGTCTCCACAATTTAATATCCGAAAGATGTCAGTACGGTGATTCAGTACATGTTTCGAACCTACATAGGTTCATCATCAGCTGAATTTACATTAAATTCTACAATAAAGGAAGAGTAATATAATATCAGTTGATAAATGAAGTATAAAATTTACTTACATGGAGAAAAAAAAAATAGCAAAATCACATGTAAGTTTGCTATTTTTTTTTCTTCTCCATGTAAGTAAATTTTATACTTCATTTATCAACTAATATTATATTACTCTTCCTTTATTGTAGAATTTAATGTAAATTCAGCTGATGATGAACCTATGTAGGTTCGAAACATGTACTGAATCACCGTACTGACATCTTTCGGATATTAAATTGTGGAGACGACTTTGAGTTTTTCTGCATCTTAAATCTACTACACTCCACTTTGAGATACAATGGACTTCTACCACAGGTCTGTATGATTAAGTTATATCGTAGGTTCCCTAAGAGACGTTCAAACGCCAACCTCACTCATTTTATAGCGAATCAAGAAAACAAGCAGTTAATCTCATTTCTGTAGTAAATCAGTCTGACAATCAACTTATTTGTGTATGCCATTAATACTCGCATGTTCAAGACCACGATTATGTGTGCGATTAGTTTCATAGGAATTCCAGAGAATATTGCTCCTATCAGGCCGGCGTAGAATTCGAAAATGAGGATTTGATTGAATTAGATTCTGAACACCTCATATATCACAATGAATTGGATATGTACTCCGAACACTGTACAAATACACTCGAAATATCTATTGGAAGGAAATTATGCTAAGTTCACAATCACAGGCACTTCCATCACAAGTTTACATCTGAAATCCAACTCAAACAACAAAACCAATAGAGGGAATCATGAAAAGTGCTCTGCAATCTGTCAGATTCGGATAACAATATTAGTTTGTTCAATATTGACGGTTGGCAATTGGAAGCATATATTAACCTCCGACACATCAGCTGTTTGTGCATAAATATGAATTCATGTATGTTCTGGTGAATTTTGAGTAACTTTCAATGAGGAATATTGGTTTTTGAAAATAATCGACCACTGTTACAGAAGAATATTATGATGCGCCATCGAGATTTCTGAAATATCTTGTAGGTTTTTTGATATGATATAATATTCCATACCCGAAATAGTTTCGGGAAATATTGACGTTTGAAAATTTTTAATGTGCACCATAATTACATTTGATTAAAATTCAATTTGTGAACAGTAGTAGTTTTTTCAAGTTTTCTTCCATGTGGCTATTTCTTACATTACATAGTGGGCACAAGGGCTCCAAGCCTCCCAATTTCAATACCATTCATTGTGTTAGGGATGTCCTAAATCCCCCCCCCCCCCCCCAATCACAAAATTTTCATTATTCGTTTCAATTTAAATTTTTTCTAATGCCTATCTAAATGTCACTATGTGACCTTTTTTTTTCCAATTGAATTTTTTCATTTCCATAATTAAATGTTTATTCAGGTGATAGGTTCGAAACATGTACTGAATCACCGACCTGACATCCTTCAAATATGAAATTGTGGAGACTACCCAGAGTTTTTCTGCATCGTGAATCTTTCACTTCACTCTGAGATACAATGGACTTCTACAACAGGTTATAGATATGCATTCTTCACCAGACAGCATGATGGAAGCAGATTCCTTTGATTTCCGTTTCCTGCCATTGCTCTCTATCGTCATAATTTTAGTGTCGTTCCATTCTACTATGTGATCTCCATCGGCAGTGAGAATGTGTTCTGATAATTTAGAACCACCTATCTGTCTGTTCCTGATGTATGTCTTGTGTTCGATCTTTCGCACTTCCAATGGTTGAGACGTTTCACCGATATATTTTCGACAGCACGAACAAGGAATTTGATAAATGAAATTTTTGTGTTTTCCGTTGTGTTATTTGGTTTGGTATGTGTGGGTATTTGTTGTTTTGAATTTTGTTCTAACATCATACCTGTTGCCGATCCGTTTTAGTTTTTCAGATTGTGGTAGGTTACAAGCCCAGAAAACTACGGAACAAATATTGATCCACCACATAATAATGACGTTCATCTTGTATATACAGCAACGCAATCACACAAAAAGAGCTATACCTTATATCAGGGTTTCTCAAATTTTCGGCTCCACGAACCTCTCTTAGAGTTTCCAGGTGACAGCGAACCCCACGAACCCTTTCAACAGAAGCTAACAAATAAAGTGTCAGAAGAAATACTTTTTTGATTCTAATGTAATGGATATGCATGTTTCTTGTCACAAATGGAGTCAATATAAGGAATAATTTTGAACAATTTTGATCTTAATTCTAACTCGGTATCGAGTCAATTTCTGTATTCAATTTTTTATCATGGCCAAGTATGAGAATCCACTCTCACATAAGTATGGTAAAAGGATATTCACCGCTTTGCATGAGAGTTCGGGATACTCTTCCTATCTATATGACCAAAAATCCATCAAAGACATCCTTTTCGAATCAGCTTGAAGAGTTTCATCAACGAACATTCCTGATAATGACTCCTGTTGCTGAATACTCGAACTAGAAGTTCATGCTCTGGTTCGTGACCGCAAATGGGTTACGAATCCAGCCATATTAATCATCATCAGTATCCGAGAAATACTTTTTCAGTTCTTTTGAGACTGAAAATAACTTCAGTTCAGTCAGCAAGCCAACATCACGTGAATTTTGTCGTAGTCGAATGGCGAACCCGTAGGGGTTCGCGTACCCCACTTTGAAAAATCCTGCCTTATTTGATAACAATTTTTTTATAAAGATTCACATGGAAGGGAAGCCCTGTATCGGCAAACAAAAGGCAGTGCGGGAATCGAGGGGCAGGAAATATGAATTAACAGTAATTTTAAATTTCCAAAACTCAGCTGTTTTATTGAAGAAACATCCTCGAGCAAGAGAGGTTCGACAGGTATCCGAGCTCCCAACAAAGGGGTGGGAATTCTGCATCTTTTGGGTCATTCGTGCTGATACTGCCAAGGGTAGAACGATTGACAATTCAGAAGGGCACTCTCCGTGAAAAAGTCTATATAAGAGAGACAAGTTTCCAACCCTACAACGAGACTCCAATGAAGTGAACGAGTCTCTGATCGAAGAATAACCAACAAGACGTATTGCTTCTAGGTATCTGAATAGAATCAAAAAGTTTTAATGAATGTAAAAACATTCGACATAGTCAATGAGCATACTTGAAAACTGGCGTTAAATCAAATCATCTTTCGAACAATTCGTTGAGGCCAGTCTTAAATTACCTACAAAGCAGGTTTTAGCTGGCACCTGTCAGAAAATAACTACTTCCCTGGCTAAAACCACGAAGGGCATTGAATTATATCCGACTGGTGCCATTGCAGGTTTCTCCACGGAAAAAAATCCTGCATTTGCTCTTGGCGATACAAATGAAGGAATTGATTTTCAATCATAGGGACGGACACACTAGCAGACCGGTTTCAGGCTATTTGGCCACTCGTCAGTACAAGGCATTTGTATCGCCAAAAGCAAATGCAGGATTTTCTTCTGTGAAGAAACCTGCACTGACACCAGTCGGATATAATTCAACGCCTTTCGTGGTATCAGCCAGGGGACTAGTTGTCTTCTGACAGGTGCCAGCCAAAACCTACTGTGTAGGTAATTTGAGACTGGCCTGAACGAATTGTTCGAAAGATGATTTGTTTCAATGAATGGTTTGGTGCTCCATACATGAGGACTAAATATATTCTAAGAGAGGCTGTTGTTTTTGATATAGTTTGCTAATATAAATATGGAAAACTTGTAGATCGTGAAGTGAAAACTTCAATTGACAATTCGATAACTTGTTGACAAACATCTCCTTTTTTTTATAATAATAATTTTCTATTATACAGTATACAAAATTTATAACTGGAACGAAACATAGGACTATTTCCAACAGAGGCCATATCTGTGCCTTGTTGATGATGAGAAGCTGGGAGAAGTGAAGTATTTCTTCGCACGAAATAGAAAACCAAACTTCTTTGAAGCCCCCTGAGCGATCGATTTCACATGGTTTTCACATGGAAGATTATTACTGGTCGTATATACCGAGATGTCTTTGTAGGAATAGGTACTCCTGAGCTTGAATGTTGTTGACAATGTTTCTTGCTGAATGGTAATGGT
Organism: Zygogramma bicolorata; assembly: GCA_032362365.1. Taxonomy (NCBI): domain Eukaryota; kingdom Metazoa; phylum Arthropoda; class Insecta; order Coleoptera; family Chrysomelidae; genus Zygogramma; species Zygogramma bicolorata. The sequence goes on from JAVJAQ010003716.1 coordinate 109,809, forward strand.
TCGGACGTCCATTATCTATATTATTAACTCTATTGAAACCTGTTGCTAATAACGGAAGGGTAAAAATACAAATCAAGTAGGAAAATCAAATCTCAAACGAAAGGTTGAAATGAATTTTTGGTCAATAATGAAATTAAGGATTGATTGCTCGAAGAAAATAATGTTGTTACAAAGAATCGAGATATCGAATATGAAATATGAATCAGAAAATTTCAAATGAAGAAACAAATGATATTTTATGAATGAATGTTGAAACCAAGTTCCAAGTTGAGTGTACTCACGAAGTTCTCCTCAGATCTGAATACTAGATAAATATAGATCGGCTTCTTTTGAGAAGAGAAGTTTGTCAGTGCCAAACGGACATAGAGAATCTTGAACCTCAGTGTCTTTGTTAAAAACCACGAAACTTTCAATAGTTAACACTCGAATTTTTTTTTCAAGTTCATTGGCTCACCATTGCTACCGTTGTCCCCGAATGATATCATGAGAAATAATGTTATGGAAGTCGCCTACAAGTGAGCTTTAAAATAATCATTTGAAAATCACTTCTCCATACCGCATTTCGAAATGATGATTATATGCCCTTATATCAAGTTAAAAGCCGGAAGGAATATTTCAGTCAGTAGTTAGTGCTGTGCGTGGTGCTTCAATATTTCAGGCGGGTTCTCATGAAAATGTAAATGTATGTAAATAGCCGTAGGAGCAGTTTGTGAAGCCATCAAGGAAAGTGTTATTAGGTACACAACCTTTTTCATATTCGATGCGCTTCCATTCGGTGATCAAACAGCCTGATGATGGAAATCCGTTAATTGAATATTTGATGGCAGTATTGCTATTTATTGAACAGAAAATCAATGTGTTATCGACCATTGGAGCTGTATTTGTCATGTATTGAGCTTGATGTAAATAATATTTATATTCTGAAGCCTGTGCAGGATTTTTATTAGGTAGTTAGGTGAATAGATATTATACAATGACCCACAAAAAGTCTGCACAATGTAGAAGTTTCATTCAATATTGGATATAATTGGAATTTTGATTTGCAGCCAGTGTTTGCTCGCAGAGTAAATAAAACTGAAAGCTCCCTCAATTGTCACGTTTATACTATAAGCGCATAATATCATTAAATGAATTCAAATGGTCCACCATGAATCATGTCAAGGACGATGCTGCTACATGAAATATTAATATTTTTTACTATGCTGTCAGTTTGTAACGGTACAATGGACTATATACATGAAAAAACTGAATTTTCCACCCAAAAATGAAAAATTCTGGACGAAATATTTCGTACGGGACTATCTTTTTCCTCATCATTATTTCTGGATATACCACATTGAAAGGCTTTCGATAAATTTTGGCACGAAACAGAGAAAAAATTCTTCGAGACGTACTTTCAGCAATCCATTTCACATGATCATCCTATGAAGAGGTGCTGCTGATCGTAATTTTCGGCATCTAAATGAATGCCTTGATAGATGTAGTTTTTCCTGGCATCGGATTTGTTGATTTCTATGATAAGAGTATCGTTACCACTGACTAGCTAGGTTTTTATAAGCAGGCGTTATACCAATGATGCTCTCAAATCAATATGGACTCCAGTACAAAGTATTCTGATGATGAAACAATATGTTCGATAATAATCAGGCAAATCCTGAGAACATACCATCAGAATTGTCACTAGATGTGAAATATTCCCTTCCATCATACACGGTAAAACAATTTATGCGTTTCACGAATCGATTCAATGAAGATCATATCGTTGCCATCGAACCGTTACGAAATACACATAGCAGTTAAGGTGAGCGATAAACCGCAGTACATACCATGGCCAAAATTGGTGATTTGATATCTCTGGTGCAGTGAAACAGCTAAAAGAGTTTCAATTTCGATAACATTTACAATGAATTTTATTTTCTTGAAGGACTCACCTGAAAGAGTGACCTAACACCACCGGACCAATGCTTTATTACCAGATGTATGCATTGTTAATTTCTGACTATAAAAAAAGCATGAAAAAAATACACTTCGCGTCAGTGTTCCAAATTCGGCATGTATTTCGAATGAAGTACGCAACCATATGCAACCAACCGTACTTCCCGCAACGCATGTCAGGTATCTGACCCAAAAGAATGCAGTAGTATACTGGATTTTTCATCCTCGTATGCAAATTGATAAAAATTGAATATCAGAGTGGTGGAATTTCAATGAAATCTAAACTACATAACAAACATGAACATACGAAAATGTGGTTTCACTACACTGGCCACTCCCAAAATATTGAGCCAGAGGCCTTCTACTTCAAACATCTCCAACACAATAATTGTTATACTAGATTGTTATTATTGTGTTTTTATTGCTTAGTTATCGACTAAACAATGAAAAATTCCTGCGACTTAACGTTTCAATTTCTTCAGTGTTTCCCTAGCAACAATAGTATTCAGTTGACGCGAATGGATTTCTCAATTACCTTCAATTACTCATATTGCTGATGCAATAACAACCTACAAACCCCCGATCCAAAAACCCTCGGCTTTACAAAATCACACCTCGGGCATAAAATCTTCCTTATACCCTTGGTACATAAATAACCACACAATTTGCGAACTCTTGGGTACTGTGGCAGACCAACATACATTGGAGCTACTAAATTTCTTTCAGGGAAAGACAATTCGTCCTGTTGGTGATGCTCTGCTTTTGAACTCACCATAAAGTCCAAGATTCATTTCTTCCCAATACATTTCTCCATGTTCGTTACTATTATAAAATATCATCAATCGTTCTACCTCTGTTATTTTCATTACTATTGTTAATGGTTTTATCGACTTTCAAGGCTGCTAATGAAATAATTCCTGTTTGATTTCGGGTTTGACCGACGTGGTGTTCAGGTTTGGGCTTGCGTTCCTTCTGCACCTGCAGCAGATATTATCAGGGGGGAATTTTCAGCCCCGTTTCACAAAGAACTGAATGTGTATAGGACACAAAACATAACTGAAGAAATAGGCGGCCTTATTCAACTAGTGAAAATGGTTCATTAACTTAATAATTGCAAACCATCCATCAGACACCAGATCTTTACAGTTTACTGTTCATTCATTTATGACATTCGAGGAATGGAAAATTCTGTCACTACCGTTACTTATACCAAAAGCCAACCTAACTGAATACTCTCTCATGTATAAACGCAAGAAGATCTTAAATCACGCTAGACTGAGGAGTAATTATTTTTAAAAAAAGTTCTGAAAAGGTTAAATGTGTATATATGTACTATTTATTCTGCCTGAAATTTCAAATATTGTTATTATTGTTTTGTAGTATTGTTGTTACCCCATATAGGTACTTCTTGTAAATTGGGTGTAGGTATTGCGTTATTATATTTGTTCTACCGTTTTTCTCTTTAATTACTTTTATGTTCTTAGACTTTGTCAACAAATTTTTTTTTATGACAGTAAAAACCAGAAATCAACGTATTTTTTGTTTTTTCACCTCGAATACCAGCAGATATTTCCGAGGAGTTTAAGGTTGGGATTGAATTTTGGAATATCGTTTATGCCTTGTCTAGCCGTATGTTTCCTCTAAGATCACCATTTGTGTTGTGGTATTCAGCGTACGGTACAAATAGCTAAAAACGAGGGGTTGACCACTGAGGAAAATTGTGTACACTGGAATTCCTGTAAACCGGAATTCCCTCGGAATTCCTCGGAATTCCTACAGAAAAAATATGTCAATTTGAAGAAATATCGATAAAATTTCAAAACTAAATGACGGAAATACTGGGAATCCCGGGTAATTCCGGAGGAATTCCGAGGAAACCCGACGGAATATGAAAGATATATTTCGGAACTTTCGCACAAATTTTTTTTTGAGATTTCTGAGTGGAACATAAACTTAAGACTTTTAAGTAGACCATGTCATGATTATGACCCAATCTGAATAATATTTGATTTCACATATCAAAACTTTTCACATTTTCATTGAGGCTGGTATTTATTATATCGGAAACAAAATAAATCATCTATATAATGCATGTCACAATCGTAATATAGAGGGAACGGATCGTCTGAATCCACTCAGGTTTGTTTCATTAGCATCATTTTTCCTGAGATTTTTCCTTATAGAATCAAGTTCTGAATCAGTTAGAATAAATAAGTATCAAAAAAAATACCATTTGTCATTGAAAAAAATACGGTTTTTTATGGTCTATTGAGTAAGTTCTATTATTTTCAACTGCTAAATGATTATGGGATACTCAGTCTGTGGAGAAAATCCTTTTTATATGTTTTTGTCATCGCTTATATAGCAAAGATAAACTGTTTCCCAAAAACGTATATTCCATTATATTGAAAATTATTGATAATCCTTCAACATTACCTACTAGGAAAATAAAAAAATATTTTTCACCGGTGTGTTCACCCTGTATAAATTCAAATGAGAAGAGTTGACACTGAACCACAATATATCCGATCATCTTATTACAAACCGATAAATTATATAAAACCGTCCAAATAACATGATGGAGCTGCAAAGAAACTTCAGAAATCATACAAAGACTGCAGTCATTGACTATATAACTCAGATCGTATAACGCGAGCTATAACCGTCTTATTTCAATTTCGGTAACCGCTGGCAACAATGTGGACAACCTGTGTTTTGTCTGCCAATTATGATCTAGTATCTCTTCCACAATCAAGGGCGTCCCTTCGTATTGCAGAGTGAAATTTCAAGACACGTCATTTTTGAAATATCGAGGAAAATAATGGCAATCGCAGCGGTTGACCCCAAAAACAAACATACAAACTACGACACAAAGTTTTTTTGGGCTGTTTCACATGCCCAATTCATATATATTCGAATCAGAATGAGGTTCTATTCCATTGAAAGAAATTATTGACTCATTTGCAAAAACTTCCCCAACACACCCCTCCAGGGACATATCAGATGTCTATCAGATCATGAAGTTTGTTGTCATCAGGCTTATTTGTCGCTAACAAAATGTATTTCAAATTGGAAATTCGCCACAAACTCTTTCAAAACAAAGGTTCTAACTTTCTTCGTCCTGTGGAAGTGGATTACTTCACACCGCTGTTTTGTTTTTGAATTATGATTTTATATAAATATTGAAATTTTACTGTATGCTTTTTTATTATTGCGCGAATAAATTGAAGTTACCTTAGAAAAATCCCTATAGTTCCTTTATAAATTTTTCGGAATTCCTCAGGAATTCCCCCGGAATACCCCGGAATTCCTATCAATTGTACACCGGAATTCCCATGTGGTCAACCCCTCGGCCAAAAACATGTTTCGTAAGTGCATAGTATTAGATTTGACCCTACTAGAATATCGTGATACCCCTGTAACTTGGACAAATCACCAGCTCAGCTCCTAATTGGCAGGTGATTAACAACAGAGATTTCCATTTTTAGTAACCTGATGAAACCAAAACTTATCGATTATGAAAAAGAGAGAAGGAAATTAGGGAGAAATAGAGATACGTATGAAGCCTACAATGATAGATCAGCAGCTAGCAGACCAGACTTTACTACAAAAGACAATGTTGTGATACGGGAAGGAAGAAATTGGGAGCCAGCAGTGATAATCAGTAAGCATGAGGCACCCAGATCATACATAATACCGAAAGATAATGGAAGAGTTCTTAGAAGAAATAGTAGTCAAATCAGATCGTCGTTAGGAAAATATTTCGTCAAAAAGGACTTGATAGATCTCGGTAACGACTCCTTCTCTGAATCAAGCTCGACCCAAGGTGAATTTCCGTTGCTTGGCTTGGTTCTATCATTGGTTCATGTGCGCTCATGGTGTTGATACAATACGTGTTTATTATCTGCAGAAATAGAAATCGAAATAGAGCAAGTTTATCAAAAGTTTAAATTTGAATCTTTGTTTGTGCATAGTTATTGACATGTAATCTCGCAGAATCAGTGATTTCACGTTTGAGCAATATATATTTCATCAATAAAAAGCGATTCATCTGTGAATCACTTTGTAATTGGAGTAGTGAATCTGCCAGTAGTAGCGTCTTATGATGCCAGTGTCGAATTTTATATGTGCATGTTGCAGTAAATCATTAAAAACAAATCTGCTGTTGGAATGTTCAGTTTGTTCGCGAGCATTCAGGCATGCATGTGTGAATATAAGCACAGAAGAGTTCGGAATACTGAGTGATCCAGAAAAAGGCTACGATTGGTCTTGCGTCAATAATTGCAGAAAGATCGGAAATAAAATTAAGGATTTGAAGAGTATTATATTATCCCTTCAAAATGATATCAGAATGATGAAGGAAAACAATCACACTGCAACGACGAATACTTTGAGTGATGATAGCTTCGAAGATATAATTGAGGAAATTAGTGAGCGAAATCAGCGCAAGAAGAATATTATGATTTTTGGTCTCCCTGAACAGAATCAAAGTGATGATTCTCGTTTAAAAAAAGAAGCTGGTGATGTATCAACAATCATAACTTCTCTCCATCCAGAAATCGAGTTAGAGAGTATGAAACCTGTCAGATTGGGTCGATTCAACGAAGGAAAAAGCAGAGCAGTGAAAGTAGTTCTGAGAAATGAGAGTGATGTCATAAGCCTGATAAGGAATGCAAGTAAACTCAAAGGAACTCGATTTGATAGAATCTCAATTTCTCGGGATCGCACAAAAAGGCAAATATCTCTTTACAAAAGCATCAAAGAAGAAGTCGAGAGAAGAAATAACAACGGCCCGGACAAATTTAGGATTAAATATATCAATGGTAATCCAAAAATAGTGAAATCGTTAAACTGAATCAGTCCAACAGTTCCAGTTCCTCAAATAATCAACTCTGTGAAATTTTCTGCTACTATCAGAATACGAGAGGACTGAAAAGTAAGGTAACAATGGTTCACACATCAGTTAGTATAGGAGAATATGATTTTATAGCGTTAAGCGAAACATGGTTGAACAGTGAAATTAATAGCTCAGAGTTATTTTCAAGTGAATATGTTGTTTATCGGAAAGATCGCCAATTCGAATTGGTGCAAAAAGAAGATGGTGGGGGAGTACTTTGAGCCTGTAAAAATTCATTCAGAACTGAAATAGTAGATACAACAAACCTTAGTATGAGTTTTTCATCTATTGACATGCTTGTTGTGAAATGTTTCTTCGAATTGTTACAATGTTTCACAATGTTACTTCAGCCTTCAAATTTGTTATATAGTAGTTTTGTATATTCCAAATAAATTGAATAGTGTTGAATTCGAATATTTTTTTGAATCATTGGAAGAACTTGATTGTTTTAATGATGGATTGGTTTTGATGTTGGGAGATTTTAATACGCCAAAATTTGTGGATAGGAACTTAGCTGATAACAAAACCTCAATATTACACAACTTTTGTGATTTTTTCGACTCACAACAACTGAATCAGATCAAAAATAACCTAGGGAGATTGCTGGACTTAGTTGTTTCTAACTTTGATTGTGAAGTAAGAAAAGATAGAGCTCAATTAGTGTCCGAGGATGGACACCATCCAGCTCTTATGGTAAGTTTCAACATAACCAATAAAAAACAATCCAATTTCAGGTTCAGTTCGGATCAAAAGTCATATAACTTCAGAAAAACCAATTTTCCTGATTTATTCAGGATCCTTCATGAAATGGATTAGCAATTGTTGGATAATATTCATTCAGTTGATGAAGCTGTTGAATAATTATATGAGAAAATATTCAGGGCATTCGATGAGTGCGTTCCAACATATAGATATTATGCTCATAGGTACCCACCATGGTTTAATGCTGAAATAATCAGCAACATCAAAATTAAAGCTAAACATAGAAAGGAATACAAGAAGTCAGGTTCTCAAGCAGCATCTCTTGAATTCACTAGGCTGAGACGCACAATCAAGTGTCGAAGTAAAACTGCCTATGATGAGTACATGGAGAGTATACAAATCTCTCTAGCGAATAATCCCCAAAAGTTCTGGTCCTTTATCCACTCCAAGAACAATACCACAAGAATTCCTGGCAGGCTACATTACAACGATAATACGCTAGAAAATCCGCAAGAGATAGTTAATGCATTTAGGGATTTTTTCAGTAGTGCATTTCGAAAAAAACCCTCTACGATAGCTAGGCATTACTATAAATTTGCATCCAATAGAAGAATGTGAAGTTATTAAAGCAATGATGAAACTAAAAAATAAGATGTCTTCTGGTTCAGATAAAATACCATCATTCATCATCAGAGATTGCGCAAATACTCTCTCAGAGCCGCTAACTAAAATTTACAATTTATGTCTAGATACAGGTATATTTCCAAATATTTGGAAAGAGGCAAGGGTATGTCCGATATTCAAGAATGGAGACAAGGCCAAAATAGAAAATTATAGAGGTATTTCGATGCTCTGCAACTTTGCAAAGGTCTTTGAGATGATTCTTTATGATCGCATATATTCTGATATTCGGAATTTGATCTCGAACTCTCAACATGGTTTCGTGAATAATAGATCCACAGTCACTAACTCAGTCACTATCACCCAATATATATCGAATGCCCTAGACGATAATAAGCAAGTTGACGTTATTTACACGGATTTTGCCAAAGCATTCGATAGTGTAGATCACGGCGTATTATTGAACAAGCTTGGTGATATTGGCTTTACCGAGAAAGCAAGAGATTTATTTGAATCATATTTATCGGATAGGAGACAATATGTTACATATAACGGCTTTTGTTCAAATATATACAAGGCATCATCGGGTGTTCCTCAGGGCTCCAATTTAGGCCCACTCCTCTTCCTTATATTCGTCAACGATTTGTGTGAAGGACTCACCTGTGAAAGATTATGTTTCGCGGATGACCTGAAATTTTTTTCGATAATCAACGATACTGAGAACTCTCTATTTGCAAGCTCAATTGAATTTCATCCAAGAGTGGTGCTCGAAAAATCGGTTGTATCTCAATGTTGAAAAATGCAAAGTCATTACCTATACCAGAAGATTTTCAACTGTTTCCTATCCATATAAAATTGACAATGTAAATTTGACTGAATGCAATACGATCAAGGATTTGGATATAATATTCGATAATACTTTAACCTTCAGTGAAAACATAAGCACAAAAGTCTCACAAGCCTTAAGATCTTATGGATTCATAATAAAAAACTGTAGGCAATTCACCAACATCAAAGCCCTGAAATTACTACATTATACTAATATGAGATCCAAACTAGAATATGCTAGCATTGTGTGGTCTCTTTTTTATGAATATCAAAATACAGCTGTTGCACGTGTTCAGAAAAAGTTTTTGAAGTTTCTCTCATTCAAAGTCGATGGTACTTACCCGGAGAGAGGAGTGAGCAATCATGAATCATGTACAAAATTTGACATCGATAGATTAGAGACCCGAAGAAAATGTGCCAGTGTGATATTCTTAGTCAAACTGCTCAGGGGCTCAATCGATTCGCCTATGCTACTGAGCCAGATCAACTTCAATGTTCCGTCATATAACTCACGAAGTAATGTAATGTTCAAACCATCAAGAGCAAGAACAAATATTCAATTGAAATCGCCAATATATAGAATGTGTAGTAGATGCAATGTATTGAATAACCGAACTGATATTTTTTTTGTACAATCCGGGAACTAGTATCTATTGTGAAACAATATATATATATAGTGTAATTTTTTTTTCTTTATCAACATCATATAATACACGCTAACATACTGTATATTTTGTCCTGTAAATGGGTAACTGTTAGCCAATAAATGCTATTATTGTTATTATCATTCCTGATAGCATCAACTCAATTTTCTGGTCCACTCTGAACATATTTAATTTGTGCATTTGCTATCTGATTTGTTCGGCATACCTCTGTTGCTTTCATCAAATCAAGATTATCCATGTGCAACATTTTTTCTTTTAGGGCCTCATTTGAGATACCCAGAACGATTCTATCACGTATCATTGTGTCAGAACTCTGTGAACTCACAGTTTTCAACAGACTTTTTCAAATCAGTGAGAAAATGATCGAAACTTTCACCCTCTCCTTGTTTCCGGTTATAGAATAAGATCCTCTAGTAAACAACATTCCTATTGGGTGTGAAGTATGTTTACAACTCTTACAGGACGACACTGTAATTGTCTTTTTTTTGATCTGTCAGTTTCAATGTATTAAATATTTCCATTCCTCCCTCGCCAATGAGGTTTAGCAAGACAGCGACTTTGACCTTGTCCTCCATGCTGCCTTTACCATGATATCATGAAGTGTTGCTTGAACTTTTTGAAATTTTCGGCAAGACTTTCTCCACAGGACAATGGGACTTGGTAGTCTAACATCCATTTTCTTTATTCCCCAACCTCTTTTGTGACTACGAATTTTAATAGTTAAATTTCCACACGACTGCGCCATGTTGCTGTATCCATTTATTAAAGAAACAAGGATGTTTCACAAAAGTACAATTTTTATTAATAATCAGTCTCCGTTAATGACAATTGACAGTCAGTTGCTATGAACATAAAACAGCAAGTAGAAGAGTGCCCATCAAACGATAACTATCATATGACAATTTGAGCATAATAACATTGAACATGATATGGTTTTGACGAGAAGCGACATGAAGTTCAATAATTTAGAAACGTGACAATTATACTCTGATATAATCATCTATCATTGCATGGATACCTTTGAAATACATCATTTGAACTTCTGTTTTGTCTATTTTATTTCCGAAAATGAAATGATAACCAGTTCTCTACCCTATGATGTCTTTTCCATATCTATCGCATATTTTATATCCCCTTGACACAGGTGCATTGGAATTCAGTTCGATATTTTCGTTTGAATATATATCGGAATCCAAATGATAAGACCATCATCTATTTCTTATTCCTATAACGCATAAATTCTTGTCACATTCCGAGTAGGAGACAAATAACATTGGACGAATCATGGAACAATTCGTTCCGCATCTGTGAAATAGCATATGTTTGAATATTTCTGGAACGAAATAGCTGGTATCCGAGAAATCCGTTGAATTTTGTTACAATTTCAAGTTTTTGTTATATTTTTCCGAGGGTTTCCTTGCTCCTTTTGTCTCGTAATGACGTTACACGCTGTCCTTTTTCCGCAAGCTCGCTTCAGTTACCCTTCCTCAATATTCGAATTCTTCTTCAAGAATTTCTCAGACACAAGAATGACAGTAATTTTTTTCATGAACGATATACCTCGGAGTTTCCGAGATGGGTTCAATTTGGCTGCATGAGAATACGTTTTGGAATGGTGATTAGCAGCAGCCACTCTGTTGTCAAGATATATATATATATACAGGAATTCACATCGTTTCGAGCACATGAAGGATACTGATTGAAAAACATAAAATTTATGGATATTAGCTATTGATATTTCCATTGAAAAATTGATATATAATTTTTTTCAATGAGTCACTCGCCTCATACTAGTCATGCAAAACTTTTAAACGAATTTGAACAATTTTTGGAAAAAATTATTCTTGAAAAATCCATTATGGTTATCACGGGTGACTTCAATATAAATGTTAATGAAAATACTTTGATTCTGAAAAATTAAAAGAAATGATTTCTAGAATGGGATTATATCAAATCGTTGATCGATATACTAGAGTTTCTCAAAATTCCCAGAGTACAATAGATCTGATTTCGACGAATGAAAAAAAACCTGAGTTTCATTGTACATACTGTACCCAAGTTAACTGTCCACTTCTTTATTACAATAGATCTCAATTTAATTTCAACTACTAAACCAGAATTCAAGATGACTAGAAAATATAAAAAACTTGATATCAAAGGGTTTGTGAATAGTATTGAGAGTATTATAAAAGTGAAATTGATGATTGTTCAAGTTTAAAACAGATGCTGAATAAAAACAACGAATATATAGAAAATTATATATATTTCAAAAACCAGCTGTGTAAAGATCCGAAAGAAATTGCTGAAGATCTGTATTTTTCTAAAAGTTTAGAAGATATTCCACAATCGTTCAAATTATCTAATGCTATTTTTTTACAAAATATCGAGGCAACATTATGATAGATTATCAAGAGTTAGAGGACACTGTTAGAAATTTGTGTTGTCAGAAATCGGTTGGTGGAGAAATAAATATCAGAATTTTCAAACTAGCTTTCTCTGTAAGTAGTAAGCAACTATTATACATAATAAATAATAGTCTGAGTCAGGAAAAATTCCAACTGTAACTCCAATCAGAAAAATCCAAAGTACGTCTAAATGTGAATGTAGGCTATTAAATTTACTGCCTCCGTATGAAAAAGTGATAGAAATTTTAGTTAAAAACCAAATTCTGGATCATATTGATACTCATAATTCACTCATAGATTTTCAAGCTGGATTTAGAAAATGTATTCATGTGGAATTGTATTGCAAACATTGCTGAACAATTGGAAGTCATCGATTGATGAAGGCAAAATTGTTGGAGCACTATTTTTAGATATCAAAAAAGCATTCGAAACTGTTAATAGGGAAATTAGTTTGGAAAAATTGTACACAATGGGATTCACTGATAAGGTAATGAACTGGTTTGAATCTTATCTCGAAAATAGATTACAAATCACAAAATTTAATGATATTTAATGATAATATAGAAATTACGATACAAGGAATTCCATTGATATTGAATTGAAAAGGTAAAATGAAATTTTTGAAAAAATCAACTTTTTTAAAGGATTGAACTTTTGATGAATTCCCATCAGAAATGGAAAGTGGAAAACTGTGGAAGTTCAACCAATTTCAGAAAAATATGTACAAATTTTGTTGAAACGAACATTGATTTCTGAAAAATTTAGATTTTTTGTCTCTAGATTGAATGAATCATAGACTGAAATAATTATCTTCACATTTTTGGAATAATTCGATTGAAATTTCTACAAAGTGCCCTTGTGAAAATGATATATTATAGTCAATTTTTTTATATCAATGATCAATTGTAAAATATTATACATTGATGTTTTAAGATAATTGTAATAAGTAGCTTTATAGCTAAATAAAACTCATTATTATATTATAAAACACAGTTGGACATATTTTGTACACTCAACCTGATAATAATTTGTTCAAGAACGATCCCGAAGGAGAGTATTTGAGTCCGACTGGAATGAGGCAGGCGAAAGAGTTCATTAAGGAACCATCGCCTAAATTCAAGGAAGATCTGCTAAACCACAACCGTAAGGTTGTAAGGGTAGTGGTGGCTCTACTGGACTGGACATAGCCGGCTCAGGAAGCATATGAGCAACATTGGACTGACAGAAGAAACCCTATGCAGGTTCTGCCAAAAAGAGAAAGAAACTGTGCTCTGTGAATGCTACATGAAGGGGTCAGTGTCAAGGCTATGGAGTCTCATCAAAGAGATCAAGCTAGACAACGAGCTCTAACAACCAAGGAGCATCACAATAGATCTGAAAAGGTCGCAGTGAATGAGGCCATGGGCCAGCTCCCCGATAATCAAATCTAATCTTACTTGATTTCGAGGGCAAAGTGAAAAATATACACTCGAGCTAAACATTTGATTTTTTTTCGATTCGTAGAAACATTTTTAAAGTATCTTTCGACTGCGATACTGATTTTCCACTTGTATATTGAAGAATTTTTAATTGAGATTAACTGGAAATAATTAATCCAATGACCGAGAAAAGTATTATCCAAATAGTTTCTTATTTGTCTGGAGTGATGTGGTTGATTTCTATTCAATAAGTAGAGGTCCTACAATACGGTTTCTCGATATTCCTGCACAGAATGTTTTTTTTGTCCGAATATTCAGTATGAGTTTCCTGTAACGTGAGGTTTGATGTCACAGCAATACAGCGATTTCCTCAGTGAGCATTGCCGTTTAGATAAAATACTCATTCGTCACTGAAACAAATATTGTGGGGATATAGATGCCTTGTGATGTTTTGGATTGAGGTGGCCTTTACTTGATGGAAATCCATAGTTATTACGCTATAAGGTAGACACGATTAAATTTCCACAAAATTTTGTGGAAATTTAATCGTGTCTACCTTATAGCGTAATGCCTTGTGATGATTTCCATCATAATTTCGCAGAATTCTGTTCTTTGATCCTTTTTACCTTTTTTAATTTTGTATGGAGGAGGAAGACTGCTTAGGATTCACTATCATCTTACCAATTATTTAAACTTGCTGTTCTTCCCGAATGGACGGATGACCTGGGGGCTTTTGTTTCTGAAAGCATTTTCAATAATTAATCTGTCGGCATCAGCCTCTGCTTGCCAAGAAAATATTTTATCACCGCTAGTGTTTCTAGTAGCATATCTATGAGTCTACTTTTTATTTGGCATGCGCTAGAAACTGCTGTCCCATTGTGATAGGCATGGTGTTATTGAATAATTTGTCATTATGTGCACATCTTTTACAGAGACGAAGTTTTTCATCGAGTTTGTGCAGTTCTTGTTATAACCATCAAATATGACAAATGATGTGACCATATTGTTATAGATATCTGACGTGATTCACAATTCCTTCTAGTTTGGAGCCTAATTGGGAACTAGATCCGATTCTGACGAAAGAGCCAGTCTTTTATTTTCATCACTATTCGATGGTATTTTGAGACGAGGCTGTAACAACAAATGATAGTAATATTGAAAACTTACCTTTATATCAAAATTGATAATCAATATTATTGAATTCTACTGCTACATTCTAAACAAGCATATGCAGAAATTTCTTCTGTGAAGAATCCTGCACTAACATCTGTTGGTTATGAACCAGCGCCCTTCGTGGTACTAGCTAGGAGAGTAGTTGTTTTCTGATAAGTGTAAGGATTGATTCAAAACCAGTCTTTGAGCATGCCCATTGGCTATTTGTGGATTTTTTTTTTCAAATACGATTGAGTATTTTTATGAGCATGTAATATAAATGAAAAACGAATACCAACAACTACTACTACTAAAAAATCAATGAAATAATATTATGACGAAAAAAATGATATTTATTGAATGTGAAATGTTATTAGAATTTGAAATGAATTTATTTTATTATTTAAATTTCTTATTAATATTTCAGAATCGATATCTCAGTTTTCTTGTCACGATATTATTTCATTGACTTCTTTATTTGAATTTTTCGACTAATATTTCATATTTGTTATCTCGATTTTTCCGTAACAACATTATTTCCTTCGATCACTCAAACCTTAATCTTATTATTGACCAAAAATTCCATTTCAACATTTGTTCGGATTTCATTTCCATACTCGATATGTATTTTTATCCTTTCCTTCTTAGCAACAGGTTTTAATAGATTTAATAATATAGACCAGGGATGGCCAACTGGAGGCCCGCGGCCTTGTGTTTTGCGGCCCTGAACAACTTCTGAAAGTATTAAAGAAATAAGGAGACAAACACGTCAGATTGATGTGTATGAAGGGTATGAATCATATTTAGAGAGGGATTCAGAGAATCATTAGCTCAAGAGAACAATTTTATGAAATTCAAATATTTCTAAATTCTAGAAATTCTAGGTGACGACATCTATCCCTCATCTTAGTTATTATATATCACGTGATTCAAATTTCAGGCCGACTCAAAGTACTATGTGACTCACTTGCATACCTGCTACCATCCATATACAGCCTAGGTCAATGTGAGGTCGCTCCCTGGATGATAGATCCACTGTAGTACACTAACAATATATGAAATATCACGAACAATACACTGACGCTCAAATTTTCATCAATAAAATCAATAACATCAAGGAAATGTATTCGGGATGTCGAGTTATCTATATAGATGGTACAGACCTTTTGTGCAGGAGAATATCATGGCTTGGACCTTACCAAATGCTACAAGCGTTTATATAGGCGGATTATACACAATCGATTTCATTCTTTTTCATCACAAATTTCCTGGCATTAAACAAGAATCCTGTTCATAAAGATCCAATGAAACTTGTGTGGCTGATTTATGACACAAAAAGAGTAGTATCCGTGTGAATAAAAAACCACTCTGGAATTGAAGAAAATCAAATAGTGAATGATGCTGCCTAATCATCTACTAGAAATATAATTGAGGATATCCAGGTGAGACCTGAAGAAAAAAATGAATTAAAACATCGAATATGGAACTCACGCCAGAGAGAATAGGATCGCTCTGATTCGAAACTGAGAGAAGTGAATGTTGATCCAAGAAAAAACCTGATAGTGTTTCCCAGACGAAATCAAGTAGTGATCACATGTATTAGAATCGGAATACTATGGAAAGAGGCTCACAGTTGAACATATATTAATACAATGTAATTATATCAATGAAGCAAGGATGTCTTATATCTTATACATTACCATTTTTTATAAGACACTTGACGAATATCATACATGTAACTATGTCTAAGAGAGACAAGAGAAAAAAGCTAATGACATCAGTTGTTGATGCCTTGAAACACACAGAAAACAAAATCAGTGATGCCAACTATTAAATCCAAAGGAGATGCATATACGCAATTGTCAGAATGAAAATAATTCTTGTATTGAAAATCGTATTTTCCAGTATGAAAATTCCCACATCTTTCACATTGAAATGAAAACTGGATATAGATATCGATTATGTTTTTTGAAATGCCATCTCGATGGAGGGTATGGAAAAAACGTTTTTCAATCATTACTATGTTTTAGTATTAGTGTGAAACTTCCATTAAATACTTTTTTGGAGTAATATCGACATTGAGTAATCGCAATCCAAACGTTTGAACCAACACCTGAACTTCTCATAATGGGAAATCATTTAATCAAATGAAAATCCATTTCAACAGAAGTATCGATCACGTGTTCCACAGAAATTAAAATAATTCTTTTTTCACCATCAGTCAGAAGAGGCGAAATGAAAAACAAAATGACATAATTTTTTTTATAAAAATTCAGCTAAATAAAATTTTCAAAATGTTGAAAAATACCATTCTCAACTTTTTCTTTTCGAATAAGTTTTCGAGATACTACAAAAACACATTGAAAAAGTGCGCTCTCAGGCATAAGGACATAAAAACTGATCTATTCAAATCATCCAACAAGAGGAGTAATTTCTCCAAAATGGATCATATTGTCTCCATAATGTATGCTGATGTGAATCGAATAATTTCAGTTTCCTAAAGTCTCCAAAATAAGTGAGAAATAATAACTGATGTATGGAGGTTCATTCGTGACAAGCTGGACACACTGTATACTGAAATATTGCTATTAATGTCAGTACCAGTTCGTGAGAGTTGCACGTGACAATCATTGAACTGATCGATAATCGACAAATGAACCAATTCAAATCTATGAGCCAGCCATCTTGTTAGTGTTCACAAGAAATTTGCTTGATTGGAAGCAGCTGCGGCTTTGACTCTCATCCCTTTTCAGATAATCCCATTAAGAAATCAAAGCACATCACTGACCCGTATCAATCCCGAACTACCGGAGTCCTCTCGTTATAGAGTTGTTTTCTTTGGCATTATAGATCTGTGGCTGACCAATAACTTTGTTTACAGCTATATACGAGTTTATGGGGCTTACTGTTTGCCAAATTTGTTTTATTCGATGCATTCCTATGGTGGAAAGATTCACAATGTTTTTGAATCTCTCGGATTGAAAATGGAGAAATGGATGATATAATGGAAATCTTTTTCAACTTGATATTATTTCATATATTTGGATATCATCCAATTATTTTTCAGAAATTTATTCGCTGTCGAAAAGTCAACTAACTCTACCTGTAAGTACACAAAAAGACTAGATTTTGAATATCCATGAGCAAACACGATTAATGCTGAAAGTATATATAAATTCTCCTAAGAAACATTATTTATGAAATAAGCGCTGACAATTATGTATTTGTCACAGTATTCGACGAAAGAATGTATGCTTCCATGAATAATTCGAAGTGAGGAATGTGGTTTTATGTTAGATAGAGACAGGCTCGATTCTAACATTGAGTTTATCTAATTTATATTAATTGTGAAACTTGACGGTTTGACGTAATATCGGTAATTTTATTTTTTGTGGGTTAACGGAGGTTCACACACAACATAATTTTGTATAACCTCAAACTAGGAATGAGCTGACTTTCCAGAACATTTGCCGGTGAAGCGATTCGTTTTTTGTTGACCTTAATAACAGTCTGAGCATCTAGATAGGGATAATGGCAAATTAGGCGTTCAGTGTATGTCTATCGGTTCTCAATATAAGCCACTTCGAAAGAAACGGGTCCATTTCCTGGAATTGATGAGATTCTCGAAAATCTTATTAAAACTGTTCCTCATCAAATATCCATAAATAGTGTAATGATGGAGAGCTCATGACCAATAAACCCAACAAAATTCAGATCGCCATTTTTTGCGAGACAGCAAGCCTAGGCTAACATTTACTTCTTGAAAAAATCATATTCATGTATGGGACAAAAATCTTTGAAATGTATAACTTTGATTGGTGAAATATTTTCATTGTGACAATAATTCAGGGTTCGTTTCCTCAATAACATCCCAAGTAACACTCAACTTGTTTGCTTGAAAGTGGTTGACAATGTTTCTTGCTGAGTGGTATTGGTTCGAACTTCTATTGTCTATATTTTCAACTCTATTGGGTCCTGCTGATACGAACGGAAGGATTAAAATACAAATCGAGTGAGGAAATCAAATCAAAATGAAATTTTTTGGTCAATAATGAAATTAGGGATTGATTGATGAAAGAAAATACTGTTGTTACAAAGATCGAGATATCGAGTATGAAATATGAGTAAAAAAAAATTATATAACGGAATAAATGGAATAATATTGTGAGAAGAAAATTGAGGTATCGAATATGAAATACA
The DNA here is from genome assembly GCA_032362365.1 of Zygogramma bicolorata. Lineage (NCBI taxonomy): Eukaryota > Metazoa > Arthropoda > Insecta > Coleoptera > Chrysomelidae > Zygogramma > Zygogramma bicolorata. Next base: position 128,632 of record JAVJAQ010003716.1, read on the forward strand.
CAGTTGACTGTTTTGTATTGACTAGACTATGAAAATTCTCCTGTAATAACTATTGTTTCACTGAAACTGCTCAACTAACTCGTCTACTCTTTCCTCGAAGGTCTGGAACATCCGCTTCGGAAAGCGACCAGCGTTTTCCCGCCGGCCCAAATAACCGGCGTTCTATTTAAGAGCGCGACTCAGTGGCGGCGCTTAAGGATTTCATAAGAATATTGTTAAATTCTGGAGTGTAGAAACCCTAGATGAATATGCTCATGTAACTCAAATATCATATTTTCATAAGATACATGGAATAAATATGAAAAATAAACATTTTGTTCATGAATTATTAATTGATATTTTTCCATTAGAAATCATAATCGTTTTCGTAGACATAGTAGCGTTCGAGACTCAACTAACTTGCTCCATTAATTGTTGAAAATAGGGTGGTGAGCTCTAGAGGATTTTACCTCCCTATCCCTTGCTTTTCAGTTTGACATTGCATAAATCTCTACCCACTGTTTCAGCGAAATAATCGGTAAATGTGAGTTTCTGCTTGTAATATTCATAAAAAGCCTTGTAAGCTTTATGGCCCTTTATTGCAGCATTAGCCAAGGCAAGGCGAGCTTTCATTATCCGTGATCGTGCTTGGAATATTTTCTTGAAGAAACAACTGGTTGACGGAAAATCATGAAAAATTCTGAATTGAAGTTCATTTGTGAACTTTTTTCATGGTGAATATTCTGTTGATAATTGTTTCAGAAACTCGGGAATACTCCGAGCGCAATAGTGAGTGTCAATCACTACTTCATATTCTCAATTGTAACCCGGAAGGACTGGATTTTCACCAAAGATTTTGATATTGATTTTCAAAGTGAGTTTTATAGGGTCAATCGTTTCGTGTATACAGGTTCACAACATTTGTACAGTATTCGAAGAAACAAGATTTTTCAGTAGAACTCCTGTAATCGTATAGTTTGCTTGAAAACCCTCCAGCTCTCTCTGTCGACTTTCTTGGAATCTCAAGGACTCCGAACTTGCCCCGCCCAACGACATGGGCATAAAGTGACATTATTTCTTTCTCTATCGACTAGCGTGGGTATTTTGAGGAATCAAATTACTGAAAAATGAGAAAAATTACAACAAATATGACAGGAGTTTTAGAGATATATTTTCCTCAATTGATCTCTGATGAAACTGGTTGGTCCAAGAAGTTGTCTCCTGGGATGTCAAATAAGTTTCCGAGAATATACGAGACGGGTACTAACAATTCTCCGTTAATTTCATCTCTGTCTAACATATTGCTGTGGAAAAGTAATCCAGCCTTAATGCGAGCTGAGGGATGTTCAAATTTGACTCCCTTGCAGTGAATACAAACTGACGGCACTTCAGTTCAACCTGCCTGTAGCTGCAAACCCTGGTGCAGAAGGGAATTGGCATCAAATCAATGATTTGGTATTCAAAAACTCATTCCGGCTGTAATCATAAAGCAACATTTTTCGAATCCAATGTAACTATCGATCTCGATTCGGTTTGGAAGACAGTGATAAATTTTCAGCTAATCATAAATTATGGAATTCAATAAACGACTTCTGGGTGAAATTACCGAAAGAAAGTACTAGAAACAACGACCATTGTGAAGAGATGTTATCACTTCATACTGATCACGGTATCTATGCTATTATCATAGGTTCAAGACCTGGAAAGGGCCCTTCCACCCCAGTCACGATGAATTGTATGAATTCCTTACCACCTCAGGACATGAATAGAAACAAACCAGCAGAAATCAATCTGAATTATCATTTTCTCACTGAAGCAATCGTAAAACGATATGCAGGTGGCTGAATGGCATTGAAAAGTTATTTGACCTGGTGATTCTGATTATGAAGCAAACTCTCTACGTTGAAGTTTGTTCTTGTCGCAGCCTTTACGAACAAACTATATCGTGGATCACCTGAGTTCTGGGTATTGTGCATCCCTCCATAAAGAGCAATCATTATGATACGTCCGCCTTCATCTGGATTGCGGTCTAAACGAATCGCAGCAGTTCCTTCTTTTCCAAAGCATGGAGACATAAGAGTCAAACCCACTGAAGGCGAGGTTGACAAGAAGGAGTCGGAGGTTACTTTATTCATATTGGAAAGAGGTGTTGCTGTGGGTCATATTACGTTCACCTCACCCACATTTCCTATGGAATATATTTCTATGGTTTCGTGGTGTGATTCCTGCGAGCAAGGCTCTCAAGTCCCAACCATCACCAACAATTACTTTATCATGGTTAGTGGATGAAAGAATTGCTGTTTCAATAGTGGGGAAGCCCACGATGCTAAATCGGGATTCACTTGAGCGTCATAGAGACCTTTTGGGATGCAAAGCCTAGATGATTGAAAGGAAAAACTGTTTCATAATGTATACCTTTCCATCGGTGCGAAGAGCGGCTATAGATTTTCAAAAATTAAAAAGAAACTATTGCATGGACATACTCGAGCGCGTCAGATATCGATATGATCTATGTCCTACATATTTTTGAAAATGGGCATATGTTAATTTGATTGTTTCCATGATGCGGTCGTACGTAAGGGTTGAAAATAAAAAAAAAATCTTGAGCGCGTCAGATTTTCTGAGGGGATGTTAAGTGAACCGAAAAAAACACTCTTATATAATAATGTGACGGTTTGGATGTGACGCAGACTCGTGGCCGTTATTAGAATCTGAAAAATAAATTGTCATTTTGAAATATACAAGCGCGTCAGATTAAGAGATATATGGTTCATCTTTACGCCATAGACTTTGCAGTCTCATAATCTGACGATTTCTAGAGGGATTCGCTTATTCTGTCGATTTGAATTTTTTTTTAATCACTGTACCCAATTAATTGAAAAGCTCAGGAAAAAGCATGCAAATGAAAATGTGTATATTTTTCAAGTAGAATACTTGTATTTAAAAGAAAATAATTATAAGCAATTAAATTTTTGAAATTTTAAAACGTTGGATATTCGTTTTCAACAATATCATCCCACGAACGAGTCTGTGTGATCAATGGCGTCATGGCAACAGAATCCAAAGTGGCGATGGAGTGAGAGAGCAATAGATAAAGAAAGAGTGACATAAAAACAGAGACGCGGAGAGGGGAATATAGGCATCACGTAGCTGCACGCATTAAACTTTTTCGATGAATTTTTATTATTTGGGCTTGTGGAAATCATCATATAACATATTTTTTGTAATTCATGAATAAATCCCTTCAAAATAAAAAAGTAAAATAGCCACGATGTATTTCCGAAACTATCCTTCCCATGAGAACCGTCCTCACTTCGAATCATTGCAAATTCAATATACTTCTGGAGTTGTTGAAATCTCCTTCCTTCCGGATCAAAATTCTTATTTTCTCAGTTTCTCCATTTCGAGAACGACCCGGTCGTCTGCCGAGGTAGAAAATTTGTATGGAACACCGCTCTCACATCATACAAAATAATGTCAAAAATACCTGATTTGATGAAGCGTTCAAATATTAATTTGATTGAATCATTAGTTGAATATGGAATTCGCTTGTTGCTTTTGTTGCATAAAATCCTTCTCGCTTATATAGATAGATAGCGTTTTTTGACTACGTTAAATAAAAACATACATTTGTAGCAAGTCATGTTCAGTAAAGGCCTGATGCTAGAATCAGGAAATGACATAAGAATAACAAATAAAATATATGCACAAAGAAAAAAAATCACGTAGAAGTAATATTAGAATATAAAACAGATATATTATAATGAGTACAAAAAAACAAATATGAAAATATGTAAAACATGTAAACAATCACATGCACATTGAAATATATCTATACTGGCAGATCCAACATGTTGCAAATTCTATGATTCCTGATTTTCAGCCTTCTTTGCAAGGTTTGCACCATCCGTCGATTGCTGTTGTTTTTTGTTTATTTTATAATTCTACATGAAGGAGTGACTCTTGAGCTGATTCATTCTCTTATATCGATAGAATTCAAGTTGAGATGTTAGAAATTAGATCGACATTTTTATTCGTATGCCTTTCCAATCGAACCAAATTAAATGGGGTTGATAGATAGTTTCTTTGTCTTTGCCACTTTGCACATGAAGGTCGAAACGATGAAAACATCGCAGTCAATGTAGAATGAACTTTTTTTTTTAAAACATTTCTGAGTTCCATTTTCCGTTTTTGAACCATCTGAATCATTCATTCGGTGTTTGCATCTTGAATAAACAGAATTCCATCGTATTTTTCAAATTCATACAAAACCCTTTAATCAAAATCACCGTTAACAATGGAAAATTCTAATTTTAGCTTCCGACCAACTATCGGTATAAAATTCTATTCAACTCACCCACTATTATAGTTCAAACCTGCCAACCCTTTCAGAACATTTTTCATTGTACACTTCGACGGGAGAACAAAAGGAGTTTTCGAATGTCGGAGTTTAACCGTTATTCACTCTAGTGTTTCGAGAGGTCAACAAGAATGCAGCTCAAAGTATATTGAAAGAAATCGGTGCTGTTTATCGAATCAATATTTGAAGAGAAAGAAAACTTTATTGGTTCATTTTATGTGTGGGGATCTCTGGGGACACGTTTGAGCTCCAAGGCAATATCGATAAACCACTGCGATGTGACAAGGGAGAGTCCGAGATGATTCAATCGATCTCAGCGGATACTTTGTTGGATAGAGTAGTTCTTGTGGAAATATTCAGTGTGCACATCCATGAATATCAAAATTTTGACTTGAGTGTATAATAACTTGATAGAATCCTGAGTCATAAGTTTGTTTCCTGATAACACAAACACTGCCACGGCACCTCCACCAATTTATCGAGAAAAACCTTCACCAAATTTTTCATTATGACCCTTCACCAAAAATCTATTCATAATTCTGGTCTTGTTGAACCTTCAGCAGAACTTTGAGAAAACTGATAAGATCTGGGAACTAAAAAGGGAAGATTTTTAGGCCACGGCTTCATTTGTCGTTGACTTCTTTTTCTAGGTATTTCGGACTTCATTATTATCTCGTCAAGCTACTTTCTTTGCTCGGAGGTCCAGTTTGTTGAGACCAGTGTTTCAGTTTTCGATAGTTTATATTGGGTTAGCGCAAAATGAGCACTTTGTAAAGAACTCTATATTTTTTCGGACAAATCTGTCGTTATTGAGATGACTGAAAACTCTGGGGTTGAAACCAATATCTGTGAACGTTTGGGGTGAATGGGCGACACATGGCTACTACTATCATAGGCTTCACTGGCCTTCTTATAATATCATATCAGATGGCGCTAACAAGGAAAAGAGTTAAGAAATCTGAACCAGATTCACTAGAGAATATTTAGTTAGCCCAGTACTCGGTTAGCCATATTTTTGAAAAAAATCTTGAACAAATTCCCTATACTTCTTTTTCAATAATTTCATTTCGTTATTCAATAATATCAATTCATATTTTTTTCATTTAGGTGACTACTCAAACCAGAAAATATAGTTTGTCGGTTGGTCAGTTGACTATAAACTTCCGATTTCCTTATTGAAAAATCAAGGAATTTTCATTTGAATTTTTCGTATGTGAAATTGAAATATTTTCGTAGAAAATGAATAAATGGAGTTGAAATAATGAGGTGATAAGTGACGAGTAAGGTGCATTATACTGGTTTTTTTAATTGTAGACAAGGTGAAATATGCCTTTCATCACAACTTTTGAAAGCGATCACTTATGAACCCACAGAAAGCGCCACGTTCTGCCTACCCCGAATCGAAATGCAAATCTTCAACAGAAAGAAAGAAGTCAAAGTCGATTTTAAACATATTTCTTCTATAACCATTGCATTAATGATAACATATTGACTTATCATTTAAGACAGTCTTTCTCAACCTTTCAGCATTCGCGACCCACTATTTCAATTTCATTTCAACCACGCCCCCCTTCCATGAATTTTAGTGATACTCATAAAATACTAATAACTATTCAAATTTATTTCTTTCTCCTATGACTACAAGTCCAAGAATTAACAACTAATTGCGAAATTTTGCCACGTCTCGCAAACACTGTTCGCTACGTCATGAAAATAAGCATCGATCCATATCGAAGTTTTATTGCTCACGGCAGGTATCCGGTGATACCTAGTGAACTCAAGGGATGCCCTCTTTCCAATTGACCATTGCCGCGAGAGTTCAACGCATGTTTTACATACCAAATGAGGAGCCCACGATTCATATTGGTCTACCAAGTGGACGCCAAAATAGGGCAGATAAGTTCTCTCTGCGAAGTCAGAAACAGGTTTCCTACTTTATTTGAAAGTGTATTCACCACATATATAACAAAAATCACGTCAGCTTGATTTGAACAACTTCTACTTGTGGATGCCATGCCTTTAATTTAATATTCGGAAAACGTATACAAAATATTAAAGCAACTTTACCTATAAAGGCTCACGAGTAAACGGAAACCTTCAAGGGTGAAAATATACAGAACGTATAGAAAGGTTGGTTTTTACAATGATGGGCAATAATAATAACCTGAAATACTTCATGCCAATTTTAGATAAATTTGGTTTTGTCCTGCTAAGATATTATTATTTCATTATTTTTACCTGTTTTTAGACCAAAAATTGATTGGCCTGTATCTGAAGAACTAGAGCTGCTACGAATAAATGTCAGACATTTTTGAAATCAGCACACCAAAAACTTCAGAATAAGCTTGTAATTCACCGGCACCAAAAAAAAATATTATTATGTTGGGTTGTGTAGTACCTATTCGAATATAAGTTGTGTAGCGTGTAAAAGCTCTAATACACATTGTAAAAAAGTACGTGTGAAACCATGGATAGATTCCAACTGGACGTAAAGTTGGGAAGCATCAACAAGTGTATAAAAAAGTATTCTCTCTAAACCAAATTCAAGGAAATATTCTGAGGACTATTTGAATTCTGGAGTTTGTTCGATTTTTTGATGAAATTTCAGCAGTTGAAGAGATATTGTTTTGCAAACTGACAAGAAATAAAGCAACAACAGCCGAATCATTTGATATATTGCATATTCTTTCAAACGAATCAAGTATTCATTGGAAATACTGTGTCGGTATATGTACAGATTGTGCTCGAGCAATGTCTGGCGAATTCCAAAGCTTACAAGCGCAGAAATCTCCGCATTGTATCTGGACACACTGCACGATTCACCGAGAGGCTCTAGCTGCCAAAGACATCAGTCCTAGTCTCAACATTGTGTTAACGACACAATATTCACGAATAATTTCAGAAGTATTTTATAACCGACTTCAACTTAATAGCAAAATACGAGTGGATTAGAATCCATTTTGAAATACTCCTGATGGTATCTCAGTTGTGGAAGAAGAACAATTCATAGACTTCATGTCTTGTGGCGACATCAAAAGACAGTTTTTCAATAAACCCCTCTTTGATTTTTGGTTGCGGTGGCTGCAAGTCGCAGCTTAACATGGAGAGAGGACTGAGAGTGGCTATTTGAAATATATCGCCTTCCTATGCCAAGCTCTGTCAGACACAAGGAAGCCACTGATGTTTTATTTGTTGATGACTTTAGTTATTGATTTTGGAGTACATTTCGCGTTATGTGCTGCTGTGTATCTGACCGTTTGTATCGTTTTGTACTCCCCAAAGTGTTTTATGTATTCGAGTTGTATTTTTCAATAAAGAGTTGTTTGCTATGATTTTTATTTACTTATGTCTCTCCACTTTTTCGCGCACCTCTTCCGAAATTTCGCACCCCCCCAAGGAGGTGCGCCCCACAGGTTGAGAATCGCTGATAAGATATACTTTTCTTCGGTTTTACACATGAATAGGAAGTGGTATATTTGAACTATTACTCATAATTCGAAAAGCAGGAATATAGAATAAAAGTGTTATCGTCTCACAAGATCGAACTGAGCAACCATTATCACCACTGAATGGAAAACGAAGTTTGCTATAAATAATAAAACTGAATAATCCAATCAAATTAACTGTTCAAGAGCCCAAAATGACGATTTTCGCCTACCCGAAAAGTAGCAGTGGATTCCGGCAGACACATGTGTCCTTATTATCCCCTAAAGTTTGCGCCAGATTCTGTCTGTGCGTTTAGCAACAATTAGCGGTTGAATGCCGGAAATCATTATTTTTTTTTTTTTGCTTATATAATGAAAACTATTGATCGGATCGAAAAAAAATTGAATTGAAAGTTGTAGATAATTGAAAAATCTATCGATTAGCGTTGGCCCGATTTCGATATTCCGATTTGTCGCTTAACTATTGCGCTCGGAATTTGAAAAAAGGCGTTTTTTTCATTACTCTATTAAAAAATGTTGAAATGCATTTGGGGGTTGCAACTGTGAATTTGGGAAGCTTTCAACTAGTAGAAACCACAGTTTCAATTTGGTTGAAAACCAATTGATAGGTTAGCAACAATCTAATTTGTTACTAAAAAAAGTGTCCCACTAGATTGTTATTTCTTGCCCCACGGATAATCGTAGAGCAATGAACGAAACAGTTTTGGATAGTCAAAGAGTTGAACTACAAATTATCGTTTTTGGGCAATCGATTTATTCAATGTGATACCTTTAAAAGTGGCGTCAAAGAAACAACGTTTTTCAAACTAAAAAACAATTAGGAAAAAATGGTCGTATCAAAATGAGAGAAAATGCATGGGAAAGCTGCTATTTTTCTACGAATTTTGACAACCTTACTTTTGTTCCACGATAATTAGGAGCCAAGATAACACTTTTTATCATTTAGTTTCCCCTCCATTTGTTTGTTTATATGAAATAATGAGACCTCGACGACTGCACAGAGCAAGAGTCATATTATCCATAGGAATCAGCAGAATCTGTTTTCCACAATTATTTATCATAATTATTGATAGGATAAGTGGAGGTTCTTCCGGGACCGTTCGACGTGCCGTGTAGAGGGGGAAGCCGGAGAGAGCGATCTACCGCTAAGCGGCTGTCGAGTGCACCGCGTGAAATAAACTGATCAAAGCCCAAAATGACCACGCTGTCTGTATCTCGGGAAATACTGGACAAGTTTTTTTTTATTCGTTCATTTCAAATTCAACTCTGATAATACGGTGTCAAATGTTACCTTAGTTAGACGGAGAAAGCAAGTTTTCTCTGACATTCGAAAATGAATAAAGCACGGCTCATCTCCTTTCCAATTGATATTTTTACAAATGTGTACATATGAATGTTATTCAATATTGAGATTTTTGGCCCATTTATGTGCAACATTATTCTTTGATACTTACACCTTGTAACTGAAAATGTCCATTAACATTCATCTATTCACATGTTTATTTTGTCTCCGTTAGGTTAGTCAGGTCCTATAAATTTTCGTTTGTTTCTTTCAGCAGAGTGTGATTTCCATGTTAATACTACTGTACAGAGTGTCCCCGATTGAACAGTTTGTATAGTTCCTGAGTGCGCGAAATAAACATTCTATTTGAACTCTTATTTTGGTAGTGATTTGAACATGTATTATTGTTAAGCTGACTTCTGTGATAGTTCACGTGAGAATATTTAATTTTTTCGATTTCCTAAAAAGGTAAGGTTATTCATTATACATAATTTCAATTACATCTCTAGGTCAAAAATGTTTCGGTAGTAGTAAAATTTAGATACTATCCTTTAAGTAATGTTCAAACTTTATTTCATTTTATTTTGGATTCACTTACAAACATATTTTACAGTACTAACATGTAAGTATACTTAAAAACTACCTTGTGCTAACTAGAGAAAGACAATACTACTATAGAAGGAAGTCATAACGATATTCCCAGAGGAATAGTGTTAAGAGCGTTCTAGGTATTCAACACATTGAAATGAAAAAAAGAAAAGAAAATACATGTACAAGACAATTATAAGATTCAATTGGAATATACAAGCTCTAATATCATTTTGACTGGTCATTAAGAGATCCAGGTCATTTCTGATGATTAGGAGATTGCATTGTTGCATCATGTTATTAAAGTAGTTCCCGAGATACAGACAGCGAGGTCATTTTGAGCTCTGATCAGTTTATTTCACGCGATGCATACGACGGCCGTCTCTCTTCGGCTTTCCCCTCCACACGGCACGTCGAACGGCCCCGTAAGAACCTCCACTGATCCTATCAATAAATACTATGAATAATTATGAAAAACAAATCCTGCTGGTTTCTATCGATAATATGACTCTTGCTCTGTGCAGTCGTCGAGGTCTCATTATTTCATATAAACAAACAAATGGAGGGGAAACTAAATGATAAAAAGTGTTATGTTGACTCCTAATTATCGTGGAACAAAAGTAAGGTTGTCAAAATTCGTAGAAAAATAGCAGCTTTCCCATGCATTTTCTCTCATTTGGATACAACCATTTTTTCCTAATTGTTTTTTAGTTTGAAAAACGTTGTTTCTTTGACGCCATTTTTAAAGGTAGTACATTGAAAAAATCGATTTTTCAGAAACAATAATTTGTAGTTCAACTCTTTGACTATCCAAAACTGTTTCGTTCATTGCTCTACGATTATCCGTAGGGCAAGAAATAACAATCTAGTGGGACACTTTTTTTAGTAAGAAATTAGATTGTTGCTAACCTATCAATTGGTTTTCAACCAAATTGAAACTGTGGTTTCTACTAGTTGAAAGCTTCCATAATTCAAAGTTGCAACCCCCAAATGCATTTCAACATTTTTCAATAGAGTAATGGAAAAAATGCCCTTTTTCAACTTCCGAGCTCAATAGTTAAGCAACAAATCGGAATATCGAAATTGGGCCAACGCTATTCAATAGATTTTTCAATTATCTACAACTTTCAATTCAACTTTTTTTCGATCCGACCAATAGTTTTCATTATATAAGCAAAAAACAAAAAAAAACTAATGTTTTCCGGAATTCAACCGCTAATTGTTGCTAAACGCACGAACAGAATGTGGCGCAAACTTTAAGGGATACTAAGGACACCTGTTTCTGCCGGAATCCATAGCTACTTTTTGGGTAGGCAGAAATTTTACGAAAAAAGTTTATTTGATTGGACTAAAACTGAACATTCAGAATAGTGAGATTCAGCTGGAACAGAAGTCTACCTTCCAGAAATTATTTTTTATATACAAATTCAAACGAAAGGGAAGCCCTGTAATGTTCAAAGAACACCGCGTGAATCAAGGGACAAGAGATACCAATTATTATTCACTTTGAATTTTTGAAGTTTGTTATCCTTAGGAAAGACCTTTTTTGGCAAATAGTGCCGAAGCTCAGCTGTTCTATTGAAAAAAGATCCCTGAGCAAGAGAGTTTCGAGAGGTCTCCAAATTCACAACAAAGGGGTGGGAATTCTGTACTCGTCGAGTCATCCGTATAGATATTGCCAAGCATGGAACGATTGATAACAATTCAGAAGAGCACCGACCGTGAAAATATCTATAGAACAAAGACAAGTCTCCGACCCTTTTACGATGTTCCAATGAAGTGAGCGAGTCTGTGAGCGAAGAGTCACCAACGAGACGGATTAACAAAAATCACATGACGTTGTTTATATTGTGTTACAACTGGGCGTAGTCTAGCGATGAAATCGATAAGAGACGGTGATAAAAATGATAGAATTCTCTCTAGTTCCCCGTCAGTTTCAACACCAATGTTTTCAAATATTTTAGAGTCTACAAATCTTTGATTACAGTGAAGAATCTCAAAAGTAATACAGGATGCTTGGTTATAAAAGTCACTTGAATTCATTGGCGAACGAATCTATACCATGTTCTGGCTGCCCAAACTCATTCCATACTCTACCTGAAAACAAATATTCGAATAACTTTGTAACAACTGAATGGAAGTGGCCGTTACTTGATGAAAATTCATATTAAACAAATAATATACAGTTACCTGTGAAATCTTCACATACTTCACGCGGGTGCGTATTCCTACGTCGAATTCTTCCTACGGCGAATTCTTCCTACGGCGAATGTCATCCCCTCCACTGACGTCATCAAAACACGAACGTTTTCGATGCTGAGCCATACACCCCATAGTGGAAAGTTCGCCGTAGGAAGAATTCGGCGTAGGAAGAATTCGACGTAGGAAGAATTCGACGTAGGAAGAATTCGACGTAGGAAGAATTCGACGTAGGAAGAATTCGACGTAGGAAGAATTCGACGTAGGAAGAATTCGACGTAGGAAGAATTCGACGTAGGAAGAATTCGACGTAGGAAGAATTCGACGTAGGAAGAATTCACCATAGGAAGAATTCGACGCAGGAAGAAATCGACGTAGGAAGAATTCGCCGTAGGAAGAATTCGCCGTAGGAAGAATTCGACGTAGGAAGAATTCGCCGTAGGAAGAATTCGCCGTAGTAACACTCCCTGCTCCTCAGAATTAGTTAACATCGCCGTCAAATTATCTCCTCAACGACTCCATCAATAAAACGGAATGCACCGAGGGATACCTCTTTCACATTCACGGTGGAATTCATTCATATTGATTGATATTATTAACAAAATGAAAATATGAAATTATAATATATGAAGTGATCAACATCGATAACATTCATCAAGAAAAATTACTGTTTTTTTTTTTATTCTTTTCTACAAACTCGATACACTTCTCATCATTTGTTAACGGTTTCATCTCTGACTAGATAGGTGAAAAATGCGACGCTTCTGGATTCCACACCGTATTAAGGTGGTAAAAAAAGGGTTGTAGACTTCAAGACATATGATGCAGCATGAATCGTGTTCAAGACGTTGCTGCTATATGAAACTATAGATTCCAGCACTATGCTTGTCACTTTTCAGAGGTTCAACGGACTGAATTTTCCAACAAACAATGGGGAGTTACGGACTAAAAATTTTCATATGGCTTTCTTCAAGACGTTAGATTCTTTTCGCTGAGACAATCAGTTATCTCTTGTTAATAGTCAATTGTATCAGTGAAAACTGACGACATAGTGCTACAAGTTATTGTTTCACATAGCAACATCTTCCTGAATATGTTTCATGATGGGTCATTTGACCCCCCAAAAAGTATTATTGGCTTGTAGCCTATTCCTTTCATTTCAGTTCACTACTTCAAAAGATATCGAATGCAAATGTTTCGGACCCCTATTACCTTCCAAATTCAAATCCAAGGTCGAAAATAGCCCATTGTCATGAATAATACATTTTGTATTACAGACTATATCGGGTATTTCAACTTTAATTCTCACTATTATGTTTTCGAATAATATAAGGAATACGAAGACGGTTGATTTGGGGCAAAGTTGCATATGTATGTGGCCAACAGAATGCCTTTCAGAAAGTTATACAATCTCGAGTATTAATGAATGAATCCCACAGTGAATTCGAAAAAGGAATTCTTCGGTACAAATCGTTCATCTGATGACGACGTTGTCGAGTTTTTCTGTCTGCGATGTGATATATTTCGAGAGAAAAGGGCGTGTATTTTCGCCGATTTTTTCTTACGTCAAATACTCCTACGGCGAATTCTTCCTAGGTCGAATTCTTCCTACGTCGAATTCTTCCTAGGTCGAATTCTTCCTACGGCGAATTCTTCCTACGACGAATTCTTCCTACGGCGAATTCTTCCTATGACGAATTCTTGCTACGTCGAATTCTTGCTACGTCGAATTCTTGCTACGTCGAATTCTTCCTACGGCGAATTCTTCCTACGGCGAATTCTTGCTACGTCGAATTCTTCCTACGTCGAATTCTTCCTACGGCGAACTTTCCACAATGGGGTGTATGGACCATCATCGGAAACGTTCGTGTTTCAATGACTTCAGTGGAGGGGATGAAATTCGCCGTAGGAAGAATTCGCCGTTGGAAGAATTCGACGTAGCAAGAATTCGCCGTAGGAAGAATTCGACGTAGCAAGACGACCCGCTTCACGCTAGCGGTTTAGTAAACCCTATTATGTGAAGATCTTACAGGCAACTGTATATTAACTTTGTAACAAATTTTAGATAACACTAATCAATCAAATTATAACGAAAAACTCTTGTACGTGTTCAAATAATAGATTGTTGAATATTATCATTCTCATCAAATTATTGTGAACAATGGTGAAATCGTACAGTATATCAAAATAGTATAAACGATGTAGAATATGACATACTTCTCTGTGAGGAGAATACGTCAAACTTAACGCAGAGAGAATAAAAATTTCGGTCTGTCGAGAAATGAAGGATTGAAAATCATTTCTACAGAATCAGCTTTCGAAACTGTTGCTAATTTTCCCCGTATTCTCTTTTCAAAACAAAATGATCCATCGACAACACTGTATATGAGTTCAACAAACATTTCTTCAATCCCATTACTTCAATTTGTCATGCTTCCGTTCCTAAAGCACGTTAGCGAGAAAAATAACAGCTTCAAATAATTAAAGTTTGAAGCCAGCGTGAATTCTGTAACTCGTATAAAGCGGCTGATGTGGAAGCTGAGAAAATGAACAAGCTCTCACCTATGAAGTCTCGCCGTTTGTAATTATGAGATACGGCATCATTACAGAGATTATTCCGGGAAATGGGAATTCGATTCGACGATTTACTGAAATGTTGTGAAATGTATATCATCATGTGTTCATTACTCGAAATTCAATATGCTCCGAAATATGCTCATAAACAGAATTTAAACCGCATGTTAGTTGATATAGGGTTCCAGAATTATTCTGAATACATATAAACATCGTTGGATGATATGATATTTGAGACTGAAATTTTCGGTAGTAGCAGCTCGAAACCCTTTGAAATTACGACTCAATTTCGCCTTCAGATTCTGAAGGCACGTTGCTGTGTCGCATTCAGGATGAGATAAAGGGATTATAAGTGTTCATGAGTGTTCGCGTGATAATAAATTATTTCTTGATAGTTCACATGGTGTACTCAAATATTATAAACAATATAATAATAATAATGTTTATTGTTGATACAAAAACGTTTTTAAAAATTACGATTTTACAAATTTCATACGAATTACGATACATTTTACAAATAACAATATATTTTCTAATGAATTGTCGTTTGTATGAAAAATTTATCTTTCTGTCGTGTGTCATGTTTGTGATTTATCAGTTTTAAATTGGTTCTGTTATTGAATAAATGATATTTGATGACATTTTTATTGACATTCTCACACACACTTGTTCATTCGAAAAAAATTATTTCCAAATAATCACACTCAAATGAGTTAAAGCAGACGCACTCGTATGACGTCAATCCTCAGAAAATCTGAACTTGTGCGAGGAAAGGATCAGCCAAGTCTCACCTTCCAACATGTGAATTCTACCAAGGGCGAAGATGCGGAATAAAAGTCTATTGAAGTTAAACTGGTCATAGCTGAGAAAGACATTGCTTGACCCAAGATTCTGAATGAGGATTGAAATACTCATCATTTCACAGAATAAATATTAAGTTCATTTGATCAGCTTTGACAAAACATTACTATGACTTCGATTGAAGCAAGAAAAACCTCATTACGGAGCAAATCGAGAGGGCTATCGAGATATATCAAATAAACAGTAAAATGTTGATCAAATTAAATTAGTAGTGTCTACCGATCAGTACAAATCAAAGGCCAGTTCATCATACAATATAAAAATTGATTTTATACTATTTGCATTCTGCTCCAGGGTTCGGCTCGAAGCGGTTACGTAGTGGAGATCTATTCAGGACAGGTTCTCGTCCAATTACGATAATGAATTCAAATTATGTAATGATAGAGAAATCTTCCTGTTTAACAACAAAATCAGTTTTCGTCCCAGATCTCCGAGCTTAACGTGCAATGATTTCATCCACTTGGATGGAAATGTTATTGTGATCTTGAGAATAATCAGTCCAGCTAAGCGGTTTTCATCGTTGACAAATGCTACAACTTTCCTCATCGTGTCTGAGGTATTGCGACAAAAATTACTTTGGATGACTCAGGCTACAAGAAAGGCCCTGATTTTTTTTTCATGTGCTCCCACGTTGTCGTTACCTCCTTCTCTATTCAACAATTTACCATCGTTGCGATGAAGGCTTTCAATGACTCTTCGACTAGTTATTTTACATGTATTTACAATTGATGCTTTCTCTAGGTGCCAATATAAACAAAACACAATCATTGCGGTGGAGATCCTGATTTTCATATGATAGGAAAACAAGTCGGTGGAACTTATCAAAGTTCAATTTCTGTGTATATTTTTGTTTTGTTTTCATTTTTTGTAATGTTACAGCATGGCTATTTGATGTGACCATGTTACAGATCTTTCAACACATCGTGTATTGGTTGTTTTAGTTTCTAGTCGAACCCAGCATATGGCGTTCTTCCTTCACGGAATCACCAACTGTATTAGATTTCACGGTTTCTCACTTTGAAAGACACACAGTTCGAATTGCATCATTTGCGCATGTCCAGCCGAGGGACACTGAAGAGACCTATGGTATATCGAAACAACTGTTTGGTATTGGATTCGTGATTTTTCCGAACATGGAAATTCTGATTCCTCTTTCGTTAACAGCGCAGTGCTTTTGTTGAATCGCCTATGTATTTCAATAATTCACATATTATTATATTCGAGAAATACTCGCTAGTCGGCATACATGATATTAGCATATATCAAACAGCATCGGTTCGTTTTTCAAGCCTTTTGCAAAACATCTTTTACAAATTCTAGTTTTGTGTTGTTTTAAAATGTGTTACTGGCATGAGTAACTCATCAATAGTTTCACCAAATGGTAATTTTGACACAACAAATGAAACTAGAATCTCTAAAAGAATTTCTGCACAAGCCTTGAGAAAGGAAGCAGATTAGTTTCTGATACGTGACCCAACCAGTAAAATTGTTTTATAATTTCATGGTGCTGCAACAGTTTCATTTTGTTGTTATTCTATAATTCTAATAGATTATATTAGACGACCTGTGAGCACAATATAGGTGTAGGCAATAATGGTGTTTGTTTTATAAATTTGTCATAGAAACGTTTATGAAATAAAATCAAAAAACCGTTATAAAATCGTCACGAAATTATCACAGTAACGTTTTAACAACTAACTTATAGAACACAGTTTGCTATAACAGTAAATCGTTTTGAAGCAGTTTTATAGCACTTTTCTGCTAGTTTGTTATGATCTTTATAAAACTATTTGAAGCTCATTTTATAACTGCTTCCTGTAGGTTTAATGAAATTATTTTATTGAAATTTTGTTTTTATTACCATATTGTCACATTAATGATAATTTCCCAATTATTTTATAGTATGGTATATTCACTACAATTCTAACACAACTAAATAACTGCTATACAATCAAATTGCTTCCGCGAATGTATATTTGCTGTCGCCAAGAATGAAATGCAGCTTTTAAGAAGAACCAGCTGTCATTTTGGAGGTCAATGAGGTATAATTTGTGAGTATTATTTGACAAGTGTGTCCCAATAACTTACCTAACGCATAATGTCGTGTAATATTGGTCATTGGAAAAAAAATTAAAAAAAGTGGTTCGTTTAGACGAAGACTGAAAATATGTTACGATAATATAATGTGCAGTGATAGGGGCACCTCTATAGTTAATTTTCAAAAACAGATTCACTTAGGTGAATCAAAAGAATCAACAAACAATATCATACAGTAATAGCTTCAGACTCAATTCAAAGCGTGGGTGTTCCATTATAGAAATATTTTTTGAGTCACTCTGTTCATTGAAAATACTAACAAAACACTTCGAAATATCCCACGTAATACATAGTGTTTACATTTTTTCTTGCTAAAAACAGGAAAAGGTTAATATAATCATTATTGAATCCGTCGATTTGAGTGTAACACCACGTATATATACCCTCAAACTACTAGCTGAAAACTCCTTCGAAATTTAGCCTTCATAACCAATGGAAGAAGCTTCCTAGCCAAACCATCCTTATAGATAATACTTATATCCAAAATATGTGAAAAATCCCATACAATATCTTCACTTTTGTAGGAATCTATAGCTTGAAAAGTAGTCCGACTCTGCCGCAATACCATCACTTCCAGAACTCAGTATTTCTTAACAGTTTTATAGGAGTTTTATAGTAGCTGAAATGCGTTAAAATGATTGATATTGATACCAAAATATTTTATAGAATGACGCCATTTTAAAATAGTAGCAATCCGGAATACCGCCTTTAGAATACCGCAACTATAGTGATATTTACAGCTGAAAATTACATGAATATCATAAGATAATATTATTTAGAACAAACTGAGTTGAGTTCGCGAATAGAAAATTGATATTTCGACAGTGTGAATTTTTGTATAATCAATATTTTTTTACAAAAACATCAATAAATGAGTGGCGCGCTTGAATTTTGCTAATAATCCGTTATAAATTGTCAATAAAATTCCATTTGCAGTAAAAATATCAATCTTTGAAGCACACACGATGTCTTCAACAATTTTATATGTCCAAAAGGAAAATTATTAAGATGGCTTCAACCTTTCTATTCATTGGTTTTCAGTTGGTGACGTATCTATTATATTTTCCTAGTGTCCAATACAAAATTACTTCTTGCGCCTTTAAGAAAACCGTTTTAACACTTTTTTATTTTATCGGTATATTTTCAGGGTGCATTATATTTTATAACGCTTACTTAAAGCTACTAAAAAACTCTTATGAAATAAATACTACTAATAAAGACTATATATATATATATATATATATATATATATATATATATATATATATATATATATATATATATATATATGTGTGTCCGGATAGGTTTCCGCGGTCAGTTGTGTGTTGTTGTTGAGTTCGGGTTGAACCGCGTCTGGAGTTTTGTTCTCGACGTTTCGGCTCCGATTTTGGAGCCATTTTCAAGAGGTGAATGTGACTTCACACTGAGGTCTCAATCTGCCTACTCCTCAGGTGTTGTCACATATATATATAATTTCACATTTGTTTTAATATTCAATTTTATATTTATTTTCAATTCATGCATTATTTGTTGAATGGAATATTGTGTCCCAGTGGCAAACTGTTATTGACAATCAGGACATCAACTGTATTTTGTTGTTGTAATATATATATAAAACGGTGCCAATTTACTACTAATAGCTGTTTTATAAACACATTAAAAACATTTCTGAGAGGAACACAGTTGGGAACCAAGGAGCAACTCGATCTCTAAATTCGCAAAGAATTCAATACGTAGCTAACAGAATAGTCAGTCACTTTTGCTTTCTCGTAATATTACAACTACGTATTGCGGCAAATATACTATTTTCTTTTCAAACAACATCAAGTCACAAGACTGAAAATTGTTCGTTTTCAAACACAACCAGTCAAATTAATAGTTGAGACTTCTTCTTTTATTCGACGGACTAACCTCCAAATATTGGAATCCTGGTACTCATCTGAATCGAAAAGTGGGGGAATGTTGTGGGGACCAGCTAGTTTTTTTATATGGTGGCTACCACGGCGCTAATTTTCCCAACATGTTTTCTCGTTGAGAGATTTCATCAAATGACTAGACTAGAAGATTTTTATGATGTAGGAAAAAAAACTTCCACAGTGAAAACATGAGGAGAATTTAGTCCCAGTCAGTCGAAATACAGACAGAGATGGTATATCCATGTTTTGTCTTGACAAGTGCCATCAGTAAGCCAGTTTTATTATCCTACCTCATGAAATACGATTCAACTCTCCCAGAAAGTTTCCAGCTCTAACCCAGTTTCCCAGCGAAGTTACATAATTACGGCAATTCGTATAATGTTTACTTATTCCCACACTAATTTTCATTTTCAGCTGTGTTACGCAGCAAACTCAATTCTTCAAATGAGATTGAACTTGTAGGATATTTCAATAAATACTTTGTTGATCCCGTCGAACATATTTCAAATACTGATGAAGATGTTCCTAATACTGACTAATATTGAATCATTGTTTATTATTGAATATCTAGCGCAAGCCACAACCCTCCATGTGGCGCCATCTACTGAAAAAAGTTAAAACCACGCCATTCATGAAGCATTCGTGGTATCTATCGACACCAAATAAATATATTTGAGGGTATCCCATTGACATTACAACTAATGGACTGGCCTTCATGACAGTTTTCCATATATAACGCGATGCGGAATACATTAGAGAGAGAAAGGATATGCACACTGAAGTGATATTGTGAAAAACAGAATGATAATTCTATACTCGAATTATTCTATCCTTCTTAATCTCTCTTCATCTGCTACATTGAGAAAGGAATTCGCTTAGAGGTTATACTTGAAGTATTCTTTCTTGCTGATTCTACAGTCCTCTCTCTCTTCGGACCATGCACTGAAAAACATTTCACACAGAGTGTAAGTTTTACTCTGGTTTTATGATGAACAGAAATAATAATTTAAAAAATATCCACTCATGTAAAAAACTCATAAAATTGGTTCGGTATCCCTATATTAACGCATTTTTTACCTCTCAGTCACCGACATATATTTAATTTAATAGTATTTGAAATGTCGTTAACGTCGTAACTCTACCAGTTAGGATCACCATTCGCAATGGAAAGGGGGGGAATACAAGTGACATAAATGAAATCAATGTGTTTTTGGAAATTAAGAATAATTTTTGAGGTGAATTGACAAAATAGTGCCTCTCAAGGTTATTAGAGAGAAGATTAGAAAGTTCGAACTGATGAAAATACTCTACATGAATGAAACAATACAATGAGAGTGAGTTCTGTAATATTACCATTCTCTCTGAATGACTATTTATGAAAGTTAATAACTTGCAACCAGCAAATTTCTTGTCAAGTTACAGAATCACCGCAATCTCCGCCTTGATGTTCAAATCCTGTCACAAAGGAAAAATTACCGTCAAGTGGCTTTGATGTTTTTCTTCATTCATTTTTTTCAATTTCAGATGAAATATACTGTACAAAATTATAACGACTGAACATACCTTCTGATGATTTTTTCCGGGGAATCCATAGTTTCATTTAACGAATTCAAAACCTAATTCTATCCCAAGTTTGTAGCTTGGAATGTACTCGAATGAATGAAGAGTCAATCTAAGTCCTTCAATTCTACAACAAAAAAAACATCAATTGTGACAATTCGAACTTGACTCAATGAACTAGAGAACAGTTCGGATATAAGTACATTTCTTTATGCTTGAATGAAACAACTTGGATTTCGTGTTTGTAGCTAGAGAGATCAAAATAGTGACGATAGTGTTTAGTAAACTACAGAGAAATGGGGTTGGAACCGTAGTAAATGTCCGGAAATGGATGATGTGAATTCTAATATCAGTCCGGACAAAATATAAAAAACTAAGTTTCATACTTCAACAAAATTGAGGTACTATTTCATACCCATTCGCTACCTGATAGCTGCCCAAGTAACCACAAGCCTAACTTCATAGTCACTCCTATGTTGGGGACATGCGCAGAAAAACTCACGGCTTTTATAAAATGAGGAAGGTCTGGCGGTCGCGGACTCTTGCTCTATAAAGAGTGGATTCAGCCTACGGCCTACCTGTTTTCATAGTTTGTCTTTCTGGCGACCAGCGACGTATTTTATGCCAGTGTAATTAAGATTCAGGACAGTCCTAGGATCACTATTCTAAGGGTGCTAGCTATTCAATTCATCCATCACTACCGACAAATTTCCAGCAGCCCTCAAAACAGCAACAATCGTTCACATTCATAAAAGTGAAGGAACAACGGATATTACTATTGCCCAGGTAGCTAATGAGAGAATGACAAAATTTCTGTCGAATTTCTGTATTCTAACTGAATGTCAACACGAGCTGCTTGTAGTTTTTTAAATGTTATTCATAATTTCCTGGGCAAATATATGCATGTTGTAGGGATCTTCTTCAACTTCTCACGTGCTGTCTAATATACAACTTTATTGATAACAAACTGTATAACTTGGGATTCAGGGGTGTATTGTCAGAATGCCTCATGAATTTTCTATCAGACCGTGAAATGTTGGTCAAGATAAAAGATCAAGTTTCGAAACACACACACACATATATATATATATATATATATATATATATATATATATATATATATATATATATATATATATATATATATATATATATATATATATATATATATATATATATATATATATATATATATGCGAAATTGGTATTCTGGGAGTTTATCCGTTGATTTGTCGGTATTGACTTTCGACGTTTCGCCAACATCTCAGTTGGCATTTTCAAGAATGTTACTGCTCCTACTTGGTGCTAGCAACTGTTGTTTGAAAAACTTCTGCCAGTTTTTAAATGATTTCTCGGTCGTAAATTGTAGCCGATATGATCTGCTCCCTCAGCCGTCGGATTGATTATGGTTGTCGGACCTTTGGCTAATGACTGTTCAGGTAGTAACGGTCGGTCTGGTTTGTGGTGACCTGCATCCACCGAAGGACCATTTCCTGAACTGTTTTTCTTTTTGTTGATGAGGGCCCTCCAGACATTTGGAATATTTTGAGAGTCGTCTCTTTTGTTTATTTCTCCATGTTTTTCTATCTCGATGGCTTCCCTAATTTGGCGTGTTCTGAAATGGTTCACCTGCGCTATTTGCTTTGCTGCCTCGAAATTTATTTTGTGACCCGTCTGGTGGTGGTGTTGAAACAGGGCGGAAGATGTTTGTTTTGTCCTTATGCTATTTTTGTGTTCCTGCACTCTAGCTGACATTCTCCTATTCGTCTGGCCAATATATTGCTTATCACAGTCCCCGCATGTGATGCTATATACTCCTTGGTTTTCGAGAGGGATCCTGTCCTTTGGTCTCGGTAAGCAAGACGAAATGGTCCTTTGAGGTTTGAAGACGGTTCGTATATTTTGTTTTCTCATTAGTCTTCCGGGGTGTTCAATGATGGTATCTTTGACCTGGGATACATATATATATATATATATATATATATATATATATATATTTATATATATATATATATATATATATATATATATATATGCAGTCAGGATCAGATAACCACAATTGAAAGTGTTGGTGTCGGCAAGAAGTTTCAACTTTACACCAAAAATATTGAAAGATCTCATTGTTTATTAAATCGATCGTATGTTAACTCATTTCCTGCTTCTTCTCATAACCCTATATGATATTAAAAGAAAATAAAAGATGTAATCACCCTCTAATAATTACAACGTGATTGATTGATGTCAAACTAATAATTTGCTGTCAATTTCCCTCCTGGGTTCTTTTTTCATTCATCTCAAGATTTTCTTGGTTTTTATGTTGATGCAAGTCTTACTTTTCTATCTCACGATGTGAGACTACTGAATATTTGTATGTTTCACTTTGAAAACTTCTTAAATGTCTTTGATAACGGAATAAAGTATTCTGAAAGCTCAGACCTACCAAAGAGAACACTTTTGATTGTGGCCATCTCATCCTGACTGCATCCCCAATAAGTATATCATTTCTTATCAAGTTCAGTAAAGATACTCCCGAATTTGAAGTGTATATATATATATATATATATATATATAATCAACAGAGAGGCTAATATCGAGTTTCTTACACTGATTAGGATTGAATAAACTTATTGTCAATTTGAGCATGCAAAATCAATTCATTTCAACTGGGTCAATAGTCTTGTCAAGCATTCATTTGTGTTAGACAACAACGGAATGCAACTGGTTTTAACATATTGTACAAAATTCCTTGGAGTCATGGTGAATAACGATTTGAAAATGTATGATCACGTTGAAACCACTTAAAAAAAAGAAGATTGTGCTATTTCTAGACTTAAAACTCTATGCCTACGAGAACCCTCCTAGAAGTTTATTGAAGTCCATTGTCCACAACATACTTACTAGAGTTACAATGTGGTACAATGTAATGGATGGATTCATGCAAACAATTTTTTTATATCGCTTGGAATCCTAACGTTTTCTTGCATCTATATACTCAGATGTATGATATATATTCAGAAAAATATGAAAGGATTGAGCAAAAATTGTTCCTAACACGGCTACACTCCAGACATGCTGAATATTTGAGTATTCCTAGGCACAGATCTGAGAAATCGGAACAGTCCCCAGGTAATTGGGAATAAAAAAATATACATGATTTTTATGACGATCTCATTGATGTTGTTTCCACTGACATGTCCTATATGTTTTGTCAACGTCTCAAAAGATTAATGAATATTCTTAAAATCTTCTATTCTGCTTCTCTCCTATTTTTCCATTCTTCCATTCTTATATTTTTCTAATCGTCCATTCTTCTATTGTATCAGTCTCCTATTCTTCTATTCTTTCATTCTCCTATTCTTCCATTCTTTCATTCTTCTAATCTACCAATCTCCCATTCTTCTATTCTTTCATTTTTTATTCTTCTATCCTTCTATAATTCCATCCTTCCATTCTTCTATTCTCTCATTTTACCATTCTCCTATTATTATTTTCTTCTCTACTTCCATTCTTTTATTTTCTCCTATTCTTATATTATATTATTCTTAAATCATTTTATTCTTCTATTCTTCTGTTCTTCTATTCTTCTGTTCTTCTATTCTTCCGTTCTTCTATTCTTCTGTTCTTTTATTCCTCCATTCTAACTAAGGTCACACACGATGTTTTGAATCCTCATGAATGAATTCTCACAGATGAGGATCTTACATTTTGCACTGCAAGCAATCTGACGAAATAGTCTGTATGACGATTCGACTCTGCCTTCAAGTTTCTAATACGAGTCTCCTAACTAATTCGCAGCCAAGTTATATCATTACCGCAATCCGTATAACGTTAACTTATCTCCACTGTAATTTTCATTTTCAGCTGTGCTACGGAGCGAGTTCGCCCGCCCTTTCCGACCGAAACCGCTTTCCGACTCTCTTCCGCACCCACCCCTCCGCCACGGTGCACAACCCGACGAGAATAAAATTAATGAAAAAGTTCGGATGGTCCAGGGTGGCCATTCTCCAACAAGCAGAGGAAGTTTTCATATCTACGGTGGAGGATCTGGAACGGAGGTGTACGGAAGCGGGTGAGTTGACATTATCGCTCACCAGCTTATATGATACCTAAGGTGGCTGCTATATACTGGTGTTTTCACTCCATTTGAAAGATTGTCAGCAAATCCGACGACCGATCTGGCCCACTTGATCAAGAATTGATGACGTAGACCGTAGTAATAACTCAAAAAATTCGCCAGGTATCGTCACTCTCGCAGTTGAGATGACAGTCATGTGCACGTCCTGTGTTGCCAAGTGCGAATTCTGGTCTATGTGCCGAAAGAATTTGTGGATATTTCCATTGAGCAATATAATATTGTGATCTCAATTCAAAAGCTCGGTTTAGAAGTAGTATCACAATTCAGCTGGATATTATTCACGTTAATGCGTGTGAGCGAATAGGAGTGAGAATTGTGATCAAATTTTGTGGATATGTGAAGTGAGAAAATGCAATTTTTTCTGGTTACTGAAATCATCATTATTTTTTATAATCGTCTGGGTTGAACTGAAAATAAACACATATCACTGCATTTATAGAATATTCAGAACGCGTGCACACTGTAGAGTGTTGTTGCCAGCAAACTCCTCTCGTGTTTTTTTTATGATCACTACGAAATTTTTAAACGGTTATTGAATACACTAGAACGTGAGATTATTCTTGAAGGTAGGTCATTGAAGATGAAGTTTGTTTTCATCAAACATCAGATTGATCTCACGTTCCATTCTCTGTTCTAACCAAGTGATCTGTATTGGCAACAACGTGCTCCATGGATCGAGTGATCTCGAAAATCTTTAGGAATTTCAACCACAAGCGCACCCTTGAGGCGTAATTTTGATCAAATACACCCTGTCTACAGGTTTGTCTGAAACAATATCGCAACACTGAAAGCACCAGTATATAGCCATCTTAATGATACCCATCATGAGTCCCTTTTCCATTTACACCTGGATGCTTCACTTTATTGATACCTTATTTTTTGATTGAGAGTATGCATTGCGGCGTGTTAACCAATTTTAAAAATCGCGGAGTTTTGAGGTTGCTATGAGAGGTTAGGAAAAAAAAAACAAAATCTTGGTTTTGCGATCGTCAAATAATCGCAGCTATTAAGGAGAGTTTAAACACCAAATAAAATGAGATAAGAATAAATTAAGAAACTAATTGAAATACATCAAGAATAAGGGCAGAAAACATCACTTAATACAGATGCGAAAATGAAATGAGAAATGAGAATGAATCAATCAAGTTGCAGCTTTTTTAACAATGACTTTTGTGTTCTGTGAATATCATATTTTCGTTTTGACGATGGCTACACTAACTAACCTCCTAATTGTTGAGTTTTTGATATCTTGATTCCATCTCATAATATAACAAAGATTATCAGTAAACGATATTTTAAGGTTGTTAAAGGTAAAAATGATTTGAAACTCGGAACTTTAAGAACTGATAATATTTCGGTCATGCGCTTCATCAGTTTCCAAACAATATTGTTCTGAAATTGTTGTTGTTCTTAATAAAACAAAATAGTGAAAAATGGCATCAATTTTTGTTATTTTCATTCCTTATCTTATATTATTTCTTGTATGAATGCTATAATAAAGATCTATATTAAACTTTCTTGTTTTATTTTATTTTGTTCCTTATTTTATTTTATTTGCAGTTTATACTCTCTCTGGAAAAGTATCTGCATTCGGACCACGTTTTTCTAAAAAGTGGTTAACTTAACGTGAACCGTAACACCGACGAATATTATTGCTCGTATTGACGCGTTCCGGAAGTAACTAGTAATTTATAATTCTCTCCCTTCTACTTTTATTGTCCGTTGCCTCCTGATTTGGCGCATTTGGGGCCAGCTCAATACTGGGGTTGCAGTAGTCTGATTCTAGATCACTTCGCAACCCAATTAATTTAATTCAAATTTCGTGTATGTTTGTATATCTGCTGAACACTGGGGCCAAATATACGAATTGTTGGCACAAACTCGAAAAAGAAAAACAAGCAAATAACATACGAAATTGAAGTTGAATAGTGTCCGCATGCGAGACCAGGGGCTTGTTTCATAAAAGTACAAGTGTTGTAATTACTAGAGAAACACAATGTAGGTACAGGTAAAAAACGAGATAAAAACAATTATTTAGCATCGTGTTTCTTTGTATTTCTCTTGTAGCTACAAGACTTGTACTTTCTTGAAACAGGCCCCAGATCTAGCGAGCGTTCTGTCTCGTTAGTTATTTTTGCAGCTGTAAAAGTAGTCGATACCATTTTATCTTGTCTTCGTGTTTTTATAACTCTGGTGTGTTCATAATTATCGAAAATTTTATTTCAACATGGAGTGCTTAACCACAGGTTGATCTATTGACTCTGAAAAAAAACGATTTTTTTTAATTCAACACCCTGTGTGTTGAAAATGGTGCATTTTAGAGGGTAAGTTAATAGGAACTTTTTTCCATATTCTTGAAAGAGCCATCATATCCCGAAGTCCTGCGCATTTATTATGCAACACCCTGTATATATGAGGAAGAGCAATCAATGATTATATCTGTGATTCTTACAGGATTCACGGGAATGGCGGCTCATTGAGGGCTGTACGGAATAGTAGTTTGTACAACAAGAGTGGATATGGTGGCCATATCACACGAGGACAAAGTAGGCATAAAGGAGTGCTTAAACGTTCGAGGGCGATATGGCCAATATCCATTCGAGTTGTATAGTTGGTTTTTTTCTTCGAGCAGGTAAATATTCCAGGACTCTCTTTCAAGTATCATATTGGTTTATGAATTTCAAAGAGTGTTCTTTCGATATTTTAGTAGAACTCGAAGTGAAGAAACGTTATTGAATTCCTTATTGTTTGATACGAATAATGTCAAATTGGACAAAAAAATGTCGGTTTTGGTGAGACTCGAACCCACGACTATAAAGTGGTTCATCTCAGAGGGCTAACGCTCTAACCAACTGGACCACTCAACTATTGGTGTGAAGAGTACCTGTGAGTCCTTCAATTCCACGAAAAAAAAATTGTGACAATTCAACCTCGACTCATAATAAACAAGAAAATATTTCAGATATAAGTACATTTATTTATGCGTGAATGAAACAACTTGGATTTCGTCTTTATAGGTAGACAAATCAGAACGACGTTTCTACGTCGCGTCGTCTGGTAACCCAGTATTTCGTTTTCTGTGATTGGTGAAATTCATATGCTTCCTGGTGTGGATTGAAATCATAACGATTCAGTTGACTGGAATCGACCACTTATCCGTTTAGTAAACTATGAAGAAATTTTCGGGTGGGAGAAAAAAAAGTAACTTTCTGCACGAGTGGCAATAAAGGTCACTTTAAATGGGAGTAGAGAGTATGTGATTTTCCTATGTGGTCGTAGGAAAACTTTATTCTTGGGACTTTATACTCGGGAGTTCTATCTGTACATCCCTACAGCAATAGGCCTTTCATTTCAACGCAGCAACATCAAAAAAAACACAAAGCAGTAAAAAAGGTTTGCGGTTGTATACTGGCAGGCGCGTATACAAGGGGCGGTAAAGGGGGTAATTACCCCCCCCCCCAAGATCAGTCAGTCACATAACATATTACAATATATATAATGAAAAATATAGGAAGATATCAAAAAATATAATGAATGAATGAAAAATCAATTACAATTTTATTTCACCTTTACTCCCTGTAACCCTGTAAGATCGCATAATCCAGTAATTAAATTCAAAATTATAGAATATCTCAAAAAATTATACAGGGTGTTCCTTCAACACATGCTAATATTCAAGGAGGTAATTCTCAGACCCATTTTAAGAAAAAAACTTTCCATGGACGTATGTCCTAAACGCCTTAACTTTTGAGATACTGGGTGGCACAGTTTTCAAAAATAATCAGTTTTTCAATAATAACTGAGATAATTCTGTAGACATCTTCGGCATATTTGGTACATATGTTCCATGCCTCAAGACGCATTTTCTGATGTACAATTTTATTAATTTTCTCTGCCAGTGGCGTACGTACGAGTTTTGAAATGTATATTTTTGGCGAAAAAAATACTACGCCACTGCTTTATCTTGAAATAAAAATTATTTTCAAAATCTCCATACATTTTTGAGCACATTTCATCTGCTGAGTTTTCTTTGTCCGACGCATGCTTTTCGCTCAAAAAATTTAAAATTACGTCATAACGCAGCACCGCTTAATAATTTTTTGCCACCCTGTATCTCAAAAGTTAAGGCGTTTAGGACATACGTCCATGGAGAGTTTTTTTCTTAAAATGGGTCTAAGAATTACCTCCTCGAATATTAGCATGTGTTTAAGGAACACCCTGTATAGTCTCTGGTATTTCGGGAGAAATTGATAAACCTGAACTCAAATTTATTATTTAATTTTTCTGTTGCATTATCTTGTGTTCAATAAATATATACTTTTCATTCTACTCATATTGTTATGTAGTATGATAAATACATGAACGAATATCATTATAACGGTTTATTTATACTGACGTTGACAAGACAAATGTTAGTTATCTCTAAAGTCTGAATTTTATTTTAATCGAGAATTATTGTTTTCTCTTCTTTCCAATTTTATTCATGAAAAAAATGAAGATTGAACAAATCTGACGTTTTTATTCCACAGTTTCATAATAATTTGAGTCATTGTAAAAGTTAATTTGTAAAAAGGCCAATATGCATTTGTGTTTTGATAAAATGGTGGAAACACATAATTTTTCTCAGTGATTACCCCCCTATAAACTTGAGCTGTATACGCGCCTGTATACTGGTCATAGATATGGAAAATAAACATCACATCGTATTCTTAACCTCATTTCGGAATATATTTGATTCCCGAATTGAAATCTTTCAAAGACACTCACTGCAGTGAACTCGAGTGGAATGATACACGATTTTTCCAGAAATTCCACACCATAAGTACATCTGAAGTCCCCTTACAGTTTCACAAAGGAAATTTTCCAGGGAAAGTTTTATTTACTCCCATGCGTGATAAAAGTTCCGAGGACGTTCTCGTGACGCTTTCTATATTTTCGTTCGTTTCAGGCATCGAAATAGTAACCAGGCAGTCGTTTCTTTCGGATCCCACGGACGCCGTCAGGAATCTCAGGAGGCAGGACTCGAGGGTCATTGTCGGACTTTTTTACGTTGTGGCAGCGAGGAGAGTGCTTTGCGAACTTTACAAGCAAAACCTTTACGGGAAGCAGTACACGTGGTTCTTTATAGGTGCGTATGTCTGACGACATTTTTCTTCGTCTTAAAGTTAAGCATAATAATAATAATAATAGCTTTATTGCCCAGCACTTTAACCCATTTACAGGACAATATGAGTTGAAATCAGGTATTATACAGGAAAAAAGCAGATCCATTTTTTCGAATTTAAGAACGTAGTAAAATTATATCCTATCATTTAAGGTGTACTCTAGCTGATATTACTATTACTGCATTTGAAGCAAAATGAATATCGCAATAATTCGATATTCTATTGAGATTTTGAGACATCATATGAATTTGTTGCTTTAAATAGTAAATTAGTTCGTACTATCGCAAGTCTGAAAGTCTCAGTATGTCTGGTATGGAAATTAGGTACATTGAAGTTTATTTGTGTGAGTATTTCAGTACTATCGACCCTGTTGTGTAGTAATTTGTGTAAAAAACGATGGACGTGCATTTTCTCCGTGATTCAAGGCTGGAAAATTGTAGCTCATCACATAACACATGGTATTCAATGCCTTGTTCTGGATGAACCCCATTATTTTTAAATGATAGCCACTTCAGAAATTTGCGCTGCACTTTCTCAACAAGGTCGATATGAATTATGTAATACGGAGATCATAAAATAATAGATGCATACTCTAATTTAGAACGAACAAATGAATAATATAAAGTTTTCAGTGCGCGAACATTTGTAAAACTTCCACAATTTCTAACTATAAAGCCATAGGTTTTCATTAGTTCAGATGACTTGAGACAAATGTGATCCTTGAAGGTTAACTTGGAATCAAAAATGACCCCCAAATCTTTTATAGATTCGCATCTGACCAGATTGGATTGCTTAATGATATAGGGGAAGTAGAAATTTCACTAGTGTAACTAACAACCTTACATTTACTTGCATTCAAGTGCAGTTTATTATCATGACACCAAGAATGAACTAATTCAAGTTGTTCCTGTAACTTTATACAGTCATTGATGCTATCAATAGTTGAATATAACTTCAAATCGTCAGCAAAGCAAAATGTTCTACTTTGAATAGCCTCACACAGGTCATTGATGAATAGTAAGAGAAGCAGTGGTCCTAAATTTGAGCCCTGGGACACTCCTGATGTAGCATAGTATGCACCAGACATGAAACCATTGTAGCTCACATATTGCTGTCGATCTGACAGATAAGACTTTAAAAATATTGTTGAGTCACTGTCCAATCCAAAGTATGCTAATTTATTGAGTGAAACTTCATGATCAATACGATCAAATGTCTTGGAAAAGTCCATGTGAATGATATCTACTTGACCATCGGCATCAAGATTTTCAGTTGAAAATTGAGTTGTGATAATTAGGTTAGTCACAGTTGAACGATTACTGATAAATCCATGCTGGTACTGTGACAGTTGACTACAAACTAAAGAGTAAATTCGATTATATATAACAATCTCGAAGACCTTTGAAGAATTACATATAATTGAAATTGCTCGATAGTTTTCTATCATGTTTCTGTCTCCATTATTAAAAACAGAACATACCTTAGCTATCTTCCAGAACGAAGGGTATTCCTTTTTAGTAAAATATAAATTGAAAATAATCATTATTGGTTTTACAAAAGCACCCGAGCAGTCTTTTATTAAAAATGAGGAAACTTTGTCTATACCAGCTGTCATTTTGTCTTTTAATTTTTTTATAGCTACTTCAATTTCTTTATCACTGACTGGGTATAAGTAAATGTGATTATTATGTAACACATTTGCATTATTAATACTAATTCCAATAGAAAGTCGGTACACTCTCTTGAAAAATTCACCAAACACATTGACAATATCCTGTGGACGAGAAAACATCTTATCATGATATATCATTTCGCCGGGGATCCTAGACGATCTATTTTTAAAGTGTATGTATGACCACAATTTTTTGCTATCACCAATAATTGAATGTTGCACATCTCCAAGAGAGTTATTATATGCTGTAATTGATTTAAGAAATTCCAGTTGGTTTCATATATATCGCTATATAGACTTTTTATATTTGCCTTCCTAAAATTGTATATTTTGGAGATATCGTTGAATGAAAATACTTTCTCCTTCCCAAATGAAACTGCTAAGTCAATGGAGAGAGTAGGGTGATTCCTAATTTCAGGTACTAGTGGAAGACTGTCCTGTGATACCGTACAAACGAAATTAGTAATGACTGAATCTAGATATCTACCTAAATGATTTGTAACATGATTGAATTGCTCAAATTGAAATAGATTCATGAAATTGACTAGTACAGATGTTTTTTTGTCCGATATATCTGAGTTAATGAATCCAGGTGCATTAAAGTCTCCAAGAATAAAAACCTTATGACTCGCTAGTAAATCAAGTTGTTGTAAGGAATCAAATAAAAATTCATATTCATTAATATTCAACTTATCTGAAATATAGAGTACTATTACATAAAATATATTATAACCAATAGTGTACTTGACAATTAATAAGTCAATCATTGGAAACTGAATAGCAAACAGTGCAACTCAGATTTGATTGATGTTTTCACTGCTAGAATTACTCCATCTCCTGTTACCTACCTTTTGTGTTTCTGCAAGTTGACATAGAACCTATCGCAAAATATTTCAGAAACGATATGGAAAACACTGAAAAAATTGTTTTTTTTTGTTGACAACAATTTTTGTATATCATCCGATGCCAAAAAGGCGGAGTCAACTTTCTTTTTCAAATAGAAGAGGCGATCTTTCGACAACTTGTTTGATGGGTTATTTCAGTGTCCAATTAGGCGTTTCTGGATTGATAGTGCTTGAAGAAAGAAAAATAAGAATTTATATTGTGATACATACAAGTATATATTGGCAGATTTCTAATCTACCCCGAAAAGTTGCTGCATTGATTGAAAATAGTTTCTTCTGAAATGAAACACTTCCTATCATTCAGCAACTTCTTGTATGATACAAATTTGCCTATTACAAAAACACAAGAACTGATACATATACAAATACTTAGCTCTTTTGACGTTTCGGAAAACAAATCTGTTTCCGTTTTCAAAACTTATCACAAATACTACTCCCCTCAGTGGCGCACCCAGAATGATATTTTGGGGGGCACACATAGCTGGATGGAAAAAAAAATTATCACTGCAGGCGTTTTTTTTATGGTCATGGTCATAGGAACTTTAGAATTACGATACGATACGATACCCAAGATGCATATATTCCTGGTGAAATGACTTCTATACTAGTACAATGTTGATGTATTCATTAAAAACGCTAGACCTACGGCTCACTTGATAATGATATCCAGGGAAATTCACATTTCTGAAATTTGTTTACAGATGGCGCCAAGCAACTCTAGACACATTACATTATGAATTCTGACGAAACCTTTTGGCGAATCCTTTTGGAAGAACTCGTGCAGAGTCAGTCTATTACTTTCTTTTTTCAACTCTCTACATAATGAAGAATAAAGATACACGAGCTATGTCAAAAATTGCACGTTTTCTTACCAAAGAATTCGCTATAATTTTGATGTTTGTTTCTTTATATACGTAAATACAGATGTTAAATATAGATGCATTTGTTACATACATTCGATATCGGTTATGAGAAATTAATATCAGAATTCATAGACATTACTCTTCGGTGCCAAAAGTTTTTAGATGATTTGATGACATACTTCGAAATATCGTTATCGACGTGAGAGCTAGTGGAGTTGGACCACAGAGTTGGAAAAATAGTACGTCAATATAGAGTTTAGTGAGCATCATAGTGTTCAATTCGGAATGAATTGGACCCTCCATAGTTCAGATCAACCTGAGTAATTTTATTTCATCAGGAAGAGTGCTGTAGTGCAGGCTATTATGGCGCTATATAAGATGACCGTATTTGAAAATACTCTCCCGAAAGAACTTCTATTTCATGATTTTAAATTTTTATTATTGTATTTTTTGTGCTTTTACTGGGTATGTAACAACCATTGTCACTAATTCTGGAACTTGGAATAAATATGTTAAACTGGGAATTTCTGAAAAGCAATCAGCAAATAACACAAATATAACTTCTACCAAGGTAAACACTGAGCAAGATGAACTTTGAATTAGCGTCAGAATAATCCCGCGTTGACCAGTTGAATGTTTTGTACTAACCATTGGAACTTGATATAGATGAATAGATGATTGTTTATTTTGCCACAAATAATACACAGCGTTTGATATCCGTTATGGAACACTATTCAAAACAACACATAAATACTAAACAAACGGGAAACGATTAACGACTAATATTTGTAACAAAAATAAATTGGAATGCAA
Source organism: Zygogramma bicolorata (assembly GCA_032362365.1). NCBI lineage: Eukaryota > Metazoa > Arthropoda > Insecta > Coleoptera > Chrysomelidae > Zygogramma > Zygogramma bicolorata. Next base: position 163,047 of record JAVJAQ010003716.1, read on the forward strand.
ATGTCAAAATATGACAGAATAATATTCTTGCACAGTCTACTGGAAATCGCAATAAATTCATTGGCTATGATTGATCGTGTCTAGAGTTTTTGACGATCGCACCAGAGCTGAAATTCTTAAGTCCCAGGAATATATGCATCTTGGCTATGCCAATAGCAAAATTGGAGTTACTTGATGGATTTTTTTCAACAATAGAAAACCTATTTTAATGACAGGATATGATTAAATGATAGTTTAATTCTTGATTATGTGGTTATAATTTTGTACAAATGTTCAATCAAAGCACTGATATCTGAAAATCAATGCGACGCCCAATGACAATAATGAGCGATTAAAGTCGTGTTTGCTTGACCAACACTCAACACTGAACTGACATTTGCATGAAACAGTACAATTCACAACGTGAAAAAATATGTAAATTCCCCAGCGAGCAACTCCGGAGTTGAAACAAGTACAGTACACCCCAAAAATATCTAACTCACTTGTTATCAATCGGGTCATCCAGATTGTGAGAGAATAATGATCTGCGAGAGAATAGTAAGAACTTTGATTTGAGTGAAAATATCGATTACAACTAACATGCTTTTCGAAGTTTGGGGGGCCGTGCCCCCCACCCTGGGTGTGAGAGTGTCTTCTACGAAGATTTCTTGGAAATCTGTCAATCTTTCACCGATATATTTTAACTACACACACCAACAAGGAATTTGATAAATACAAATTATAATGGTGAAACGACAAGACCATTTGAAGTACGGAAGAGTAAACACAGGATGAACATCGAAAAAAGGCAGGTTGGTGGTTCTGGATTATCAGAACACATTTTCACTGCCGATGGAGATCACACAGTGGAGCGAAATGACACTGGGATGATGGCAAGAGAGAGCAATGGCAGGAAACGAAAATTGAAGGAATCTGTTCTTATCATACTGCCTGAGAATATTTGCAACCCCAAGATTTTATTTAGTATAAATCCCACCTGGCCTTCCCTCTTGAATGACAGAAGGCTTAGGTCAATTCTCAAATCTTTGTGAATATGTTAGGAAAAAAGAATTCATAAATTTTGATTCATCACATTCAACGACAACAATTCGGTAGGATCATCTTTGAAAAAATTGTAAGTTCAGGAGTTATAATATATTTTCAGAAAATTACTGATCCATATTGTTCTGAAGGTGAACACCTTTGGCATTCATTAACTCAAACACAAATTTCTAACGACCGCAAATCTGTTCAGAAAGCTTGGGATCGTCCACTTCTCCAATTGGTGTTGAGTAATCTACTCGAATCTGCTTCAACACAATCTGATAAAGCTCGACTCAAAGCTGTCACTAAAGAGGAATCGGGTGCTTGGTTGAATGCTTTGCCGGTTGCTTCTCTTGGCACTCTCCTCGATAATGATAGCTTCAGGATAAGTATTGGTTTCAGATTGGGTTTGCCGGTTTGTACTCCTCACATTTGCATTTGTGGATCTTCAGTTGACAGTAATGGAACTCATGGGCTGAGTTGTCTTAAAAGTGCTGGTCGGTTACCCCGTCATGCTCAAGTTAATGACATTATCAAACGTGCCCTCGTTTCAGCTGGCATTCCAGCTATCCTTGAACCCCAAGGTACCAGCAGAGACGATGGAAAACGTCCTGATGGCATGACCCTTGTACCATGGAAATGTGGTAAGCCTTTAGTGTGGGACTTCACTTGTTCAGATACACTAGCAGCCTCACATCTGATTGAAACCTCTAAAAAACCTTGTGCAGCTGCCATTTCAAGTGAGAAATTGAAATATTCAAAGTATCGCTCCCTAGGCAATAATTTTGTCTTCTGTCCTGTAGCAGTAGAAACCTTAGGTGTTTTTGGACCAGATTCTCTATCTTTAATTCACGATATTGGGAGAAAACTGAGTCAAACAACATGTGATAACCGATCTACTTCATTCCTTATCCAGCGTATTAGCATCGCTGTTCAACGCGGAAATGCTTCTTCTCTACTTGGCACCATTCCTCCTTCGAAATCATTTGATGAGTTTGCTTTCCTTCCCAGTCACAAAAAATCCTATTATACACCAAATCAGCCACCTCAAATTCTTGGTGGAAAATTGTTCAATTTCAAAGAGACATTGATACCTAATAGTTTGGATACAAGTTCCTCACCACAAAATTTCATCGACAAATATAGTCATCATCAAATTGACCACTCTGAAATTGATAGCAGTAGCAAATGTAACAGACCATTAACTCAAGGTTCTGCCAATATACCAACAAGATCAGCCATATCTCCATCCAACTCGATATCGAGCAGTTCAAATTCCAGTTTCTTGTCGCGCCGTTCCAGTGACAGATACAGTCACCGAAGGAGAGACTACTCGGAAGAGGATAGCAGTGTAGAGAGAAGCGCAAACAGCTTCAACACCATCAGACCATTGGTACAAGGCACTGCCAAAACACTCGGTCTCAATGGGCTAAAGAACATCGGGAACACTTGTTTTATGAATAGCGTCATCCAGTGCCTGTCCAACACGAGATGGTTGCTTGAGTACTTGAGAAAAGATGTGTACATGAGAGATATAAATACCAGTATATCGAGCATGAAGGGCGCTCTAATTAAAGCTTTCGCGGAGGTCATTAAAGAACTATGGTCCGAAGAATCATCTGACAGAGTAATTGATACAGTCTTCCTGAAAAGCCAAATTCAACGTTTTACCCCTCGTTTCAAGGGTTACGCGCAACAGGACGCTCAGGAATTTTTGAGATACCTGCTGGAGGGCCTGCACGAAGACGTCAATAGAGTGACAGAAAAGCCCAAACCGATTCTAACAGAAATTGACAAAAATTTGAGTGACAACGAAAAAGCACAAGAATCGTGGTCGAGATACCTTCGCATGGACAATTCAAAGATAGTGGATAACTTCGTCGGCCAATTAAAGTCGACGTTAAAATGCACATACTGCGGGCACTGTTCTGTAACCTTCGAACCGTTTTGGAATCTGTCGCTACCCATCCCACAGAAAACCAGTCAACTCATGTTATCTCAGTGTCTGGATTTTTTTACCAGAGAGGAGACTTTGGATAGGGACGAGAAGCCGATATGCTCTAAGTGTATAGAAAGGCGGAAATGCACGAAGTCACTGTCGATCTACAAGTTCCCGCGGGTGTTGGTTATCCATCTGAAACGTTTTTCTCCGATGGAGCACTTCAGAGAAAAATTGAGTGTTTCCATCGATTTCCCGTTGGAAGGTCTCGACATGAGCAACTATGCGGCAGCTAATGTAGCCCCCTGCCGCTACAACCTATACGCGCTCTCCAACCATAGGGGCACCACGTACAGCGGTCACTACACGGCTTACTGCCGACACCCTTACGCGGGAACGTGGCACGAATACAACGATTACCGTGTGTCACCGATTTCCTCGAAATCTCTAGTAAGCGGAGAGGCGTACGTTCTATTTTATGAACAGTTAGATTTTTAATGTTCTCAGGCAATTTATTATACTTTCTTATATACTATATTCTTATATATCTAGTTGTATAGAAACTTACATGCTATAGCCACTCGAACGTCATTGTATACTTATGATCTTAGCGATAACCTTTACTCTGATTTTTGTTTGCGAAACATGTTTCTATTCTTTCTCTTTTGCGTTTCGTTATTTTTTTATATTGTTCGCCAAGAAGAATTTTTTTGGGGATGCTTAATCTGAATTCAATAATCATTTTCATTAATATTGACTCTAACATACCTACTCTTCACACATATTTGGGGTCCATTTCCCTTCGTTGAACAGTAAGCCTACAAAAAATATAGGTTTTCTTTTCGTCAATTATAAGTATTTTTTTGTTTGAAGTTCCAATAATGGTCTATCGCATCCCACTCTATTTTTTTATTTTTCTTTCACTTTTTCATAAGTCCTAAGGAAATTAATACATTTCTGTTGTTCTGTCGTTTGATATTATTTGTAATGGAACTATCATAAAATGTTAGTAGGTGTCTTTGTGGTTTCACCCTGTATCATATTCAAATCCAACACCTCTAGCACAGATCAAGCCATTCGGCATACAGGCAATGAGCGAAGATACAGTCCGCTAAACTCATCAAGAAATCGACTTTGTATAACTGCTTTGGTTATATGATCAATAATTTTTATTTACGACTAAGTATCATACGTATGGTTTCTGCAGTATAATGCCATACATTATTCCCTTAGGGATTAATGCCGAGGAAATAATAATAATAATAATAATAATAATAATAATAATAATAAAACGTCTTTATTCACCCTCGTATTGTATAACACAGTAAAACAATATAATATACATGTACTCGAATTATAAGGTGAATAGGCGGAGTGTCAGCCTAGGCTGTTTTTAAACTCAACCCCAATAAGAGAAATAGTATTTATGCCCTCCTGTAGTCCCATCACAAAATTTCTCTTATTGAATATTAGCATGGAAACGATATAACCAAACTCCAAAGTGTGTAGGCAGTGTTCGTGTAATTGTATTGAGATGAATGAAAGTGAAGAATCAATTATTCATGATAAATACAATTACAGAAAATAAAGTAGAGTATACTACTTGCAATAATGACTATAATTCTCCCGGACTTTTACTAACTCGCCGCTGACTCGGCTCGGTTTGTGAAAATTCCTCAAGAATAATAGCTGTCATTATTGACTCATAGTATCATTTACTATTGTAGATCATGATTCTAATTCACCCATACCAAACGTGGTCAGAATTGATTTCCTGATCGAAGAGAAATGAGGGTGGGTTCACTAAAAGCTTGAGGCACTTTACATAAAAAAATTTAATTTTCCATTATGTCATTCAAGGACATTCATTTCCACCAAATTCCGTACAAAATTCTTTCAATTTCCGTCAACACAATTCATCCGATTTGCCCGAAGGTTCCACAAAAATATCTTACTAACCTACAAAATGTTATCCAGTTCTTGTATGCATTCTACATTCGTATCGCGTCATTTCTGAAAGTATCTTCTCCAAAACAAACTATCCTCGTTTCATGAAAAAGTGTTGGTCACTCGGTCAGATTCTCAACTTCGCCTCTTTTATTTCGCCTGAAAATACCCGAGTGGAGAAGTTTATTGCTATCGTAAAGGTCTTAATTCCCTCTATTGTGCTGACGGATGTGGAACAAACCGGCTTTGGAAAATAATTCCTATGCTTTTATTTGCTCCACGATCCAACTGTTTACAGAAGAAACCATAACAACGTTCAATCTATAGCGCAAACTTTATGCTTTCATGATTTTTATTTTAATCCACAGCTTTGAGCGGGTCGACATAAATCATATAATCTCTTTGCACTAACGGGAGAAAATCCGAAAGTGATGGTGATAAACTGAATGACATGGATTATAAGGAATCCTGACTTCTGCACATTTTCAGTCGAATTGAACTATGAATAGGCCGCACCTCGAAAGTTGGCAATACATGAATGAAGCATGAGGCATAACGCCGAATTTTCACGGATTGCTTACTCTATACTACACTTGAAAATATAATGAAATAACGCCAGACTTTTCTGAGACCCCACTATCACTACCTACCCCTAAAATTGAAAGGAAGCAATATAACAATATCCCACGACCTGACCGGTCAACAAAGAGAAGAAAATCAAATTTTACGAAAATTCCTACTCAGAGAGAGAGAGAGAGAGAGATAGAGAGAGAGCAAAACAAAATCTGCTACATCAGAGGTAATAAACTTGTAGAAAATACGGAATTCTCCATAGAAGAATTGAACGAATTATATAACCAGGTAGAGAAAAAAGCAAGTAGTACTCCAGCGATCCCAAACCATTTACAAAATCCTAACTACGATCAAATCAGGAGACTTCAAATACATTATATCCAAACAAAAAACATCAGAATCCGATAACAAGTCCAGTCGAAAATCCTCTCAAATCTACTGGGACCTCAAAAAAGGCGAAGACCATCAATCCAGCTCTAGAGAAAGTTACCAGGTCCCGAGCAAATTCCCAAAAATAGAAATCCCCCCTGCTGTTCAAACATACAATCACTGTTGTTGTTCGAATATTACCAGGAGTGTCGTCGCAAATTGTTTTACCTCAAATTTTATCTATGTATTATTTTTGAATTTTTTTATTCTATTTTGACAGAGATTATTATTTTATTACAACCATAACAATAGTAATAATGTTCTGGGTGTACTGATACATTTTACTATCATAATGGATCAATATATTCGCGACTTCGAATTGAATACAATACCAACATACACCATAGATACCAATGAAGAATGTTCACAGATTCTCAAAGTAAATGAAAACCTCAACACATCCAATATCTTACAAATGAATATTTGAAGCATAAATAAAAATATTGATGAGTTTTTGATTATGATGCAAAATTTGAATTCCACTATCGAATGTATGGTTTTGAGTGAGACGAGGAAAACACTTGACCTGAGTATCTATGGCATTGAAGGATATGATATTATTTATAATGGTAGTAAGCTGAACCAGAACGACAGTGTTGTTGCTTACATAAAATCTAATCTGGAGTACGATTATGTAATAAAAACCCTCAAAAACAGTATCTAAGTACTGAATATAAAAATAACGACACAAAATAAAAGTCAACTACGAGTGTCTACTTTATATAGATCGCCAAATAACGATGTACAAAATTTGAATGGGGTGACTGCAGTTCATGTTTAAATCACATATTTCTCAAAAGTAATATCAATAATTTCGAAAACACTGTTCCCATAGTGCTAAAATCGACCATAACTGATCACTACACCACAATTCTACAAATAGTTCTCAATGAAAATAAAAAAAAATATAAAGATACCATCAGATTCACGAACTTCATTAACACAAAAGAAATATTGATGCATTTCAACATACCAGCTGGGATCCAGTTCACAATGAGATTGCTCCACAGATTGCGTCAGAAGTGTTCATTGACGAATGCCTTGCTGAACTCTATTAACAAAAAAAATAAAATGTATAAAGAATCTCAGAGGAATCCACATGATCTCAATTTGAAACAAGAGATCAAAGAGTACAGGAACAAATTAAACTCGCTTGTAAACATAGCTAAATTTAACTATTATAAAAAACAAATCGATGTGAATGAAAACAGTTCAAAGAATTTATGGGGTATAGTCCAACAAATAAGTAAGACGAAAAGACACAAGGTTAATATTGAAAACATAGAGAGTGAGGACACAGGAGAATTGCTAGTGGAAAAAATTGACATCGCCAATGCATTTAACAACAGTTTCGGCAAAATAGATAAAACGTTAGTGGATGAAATTGTGAGAGATGAAGACTACAGAATAGAAAGACAAACTACACCTAATTCTTTTAAAAATTATCAGTCTCTACATCATACAACCTTTGACCCACCTTCTCGGTAATTGTATCGAGAATGTAATATACCCAATGGCCTTCAAAAGTTCTATCGTTTCTCCTGAATTCAAAGAAGGCAATGTAAACAATATTAATAATTATCGGCCCATATCCCTTATCACACATATATCGAAGATTTTCGAAAAACTCATAAAACAACGCCTCGTAAGCTATCTGATATGGGTTTAGAGAAAACACATCAACGCAAGATGCTGTGATTGCTTCAACAACAAAAATAAACCAAAGTCTAAATGACAGCAAACCGTGTTTATGTGTATTCATCGATTCATCGAAAGCGTTCGATTGTATGGTGGTCATGAATGTGATTACGATTGGTGTGTACGTTATTTGAGATTTTTCATCCAAGAAGTCAACTGTTTAGTATTAGCGGCATAAAATTGGAAATGACTCGAAATTCGTCGTCCCCCTTGAACGATTGCAGCCCATCCCATAGAAGCAGTAATATTTCATGGTAACAAAATTCAAACAGCGGGTTGCAGTAATAGGTTAAGCGCAGTTCATCCAAAGTTGAGTGCAACAGCTAACGTTCCTTCGATTTTTTTCATGGAATGCTGCCAAACATTCGCCCATAAGTGACTAGTTGATCTTTGATGGCGGAATCCGTATTGTCGATCATTTATTATTCCTGATATCTCCAGATATTTGGTGAGCTTCATATTGATTGTTTTTTCCATAATATTGGAAATGAAAGAAAGCAATGCAATTGATCTATAATTGCATAGTTATGTTTCGTTTCGTTCTTTCAGGAAATGGCTGAACTCTGGCTGTTTTCCAAGCCTTAGGACAAACCCCCCGAGTTATGCGAAAGGTTGAACAATTCGCAAAGTACTGCTGTCAATTCTAAGTCTTGTTTTCATTCAGGTTCATCACTATATTTCTTACATTTTATTGCTGAAAAATCATTTCAGTCGTCCAAAGTAGAATTTCCAGCAAATATATTAGATTTTGTTGGGCAGTGGTGGCTTGTGATCCATCCTCTTTTGTTAATGGAGGAAAGGAACTAGAAGTGGAATTTTCAGCGACAGATTCAGAAAATGACCAAGATGAACGAGAACCGATATTTTGAATGGAAATGTTTAATGAAAAAAAGAAAAAACAAAATAAAATTGCACATCCAAATTCTATTTTCACCACTTTTCTATTTGATAACTACAGCATAAAAACTCAATATACAAAAATTTCATATATTTTGTGAGACTGATCACCAAAACAAGAGCTGTAATGGAAAATAATGAAAACTGATGATACTCAGCACAATTGCAGAAGATTCATCTCATTAATTTATATTTTACCTTTGCTGTACACTGTAAAGAGTGCGCCCGAAGGGAGAGCCTTGTGCGGGCAGGGGTCGAGTAATCTTCTTAGGTGGGGCTCCTTACTGATTTTTACGGTAGCGCATTTGCTATTTCAAATGTAGTGAAACCCAGAAAAACTCACCTACCAGAATTGGTATGTAGGCAACTAATAATTATTGTCTATCGCACCGAGCCTTCCAGAAAAATTCTGCCCCGACCGCGGATTATATGAGCAGTGAAAAAGCCAAATTGAATATACGGACCGCACCGTAGACCGCTTGGCCAGACCGACAGAGATGCATGAATAATTATTCTTTTAATTTATTCTTGTATTTATAATCGAGGTTTCGAATGACGGTTTTTGATAAAAAATATAATCAATTTAAATATCACATCCAATGAATAAATCGAGGAAATATCATATTACATTAGATTGATGAACAATAATTCCTTCACTCATTCATAATTCAAAATTACGATAATATTATCTTTGAAGGCATTGACAGACGAGTGAATAATAGTTTTCATTATCTTTATTTTCCTCAACTCGATGTTTGAAGTTCATTATAGACGTAAAAAATTGCGATAAGTATAATAAAATTCTTTCTACCCTCAATAATTAGAAATTGACTTAATCATAGCTCACATAACATGTTATGAAACATCATACTTTTCTTTTTTTATGCGGATTTCAAAATTGAATTGTGCAAATCTGAAGTACAGATTTCTGTATAGAATTTTCCCTCTATAATATTTTATGTCAATCTCTATGTATTTTTGCCACAATGCTGATACTTTGGAAGTAAAAATTGTTGAATTTAGCTGTTTTCTACGATAATTCAATTTTTCCATCTGAGGATTCTCTTATGTATTTCCTTTCTCTTTTTCAATGAAATATCTCTATCGTCATTATCATAAATGGATCTGAATAATTTATCTATCTAACTCGTCATAGTACGTCCGAACCTACAGCTTCAAAGTAGTAATTGGATCGTTGCCACATCAGAGCTAGCTATTCATCAGTATTAAGGTGGCTATATACTGGTGTGTTTACTCCATATGAGAGGTTGTCAGCAAATCAGACGACCGATATGGCCAACTTGATGAAAAATTTGATGATGTAGGCGTAGTAGTACTGCAGAAAATCCGCCAGGTACCGGCACTCTTGCAGTGGAGATGACAGTCCTGTGTTGCCAAGAGGCCATGTCGTTGCGAATTCTGGTCCAGATCAGTAGAAACACAATGCAAATTTATGACGCGTTTTGGTGTTTTCAATAACCTCACCTATCCAGTCCCGATAAATTCTCTATCCTTTTACAAAAACATCAGAATTGGCAACAGCGTTTTCCATGGATCGAGTGATCACGAAAATTAATAGAAATTTTCGATTACCAGCGCTCCCTCATGGCCACTGATGAACTACCACGCCTTGTCCACAGGTTTGTCTGAAACAATATCGCAACATTAAAAACACCAGTATATAGACATCTTAATCAGTATCCAACAAACTGTGGTTTCGTAATACGGAAAACATTCGACAGGCGCGAATTTCATCGAATAACTCGACTGCCCTTCTCTGAAATTAGTATTTACTTATAATTCTGAGATACTTCTGAAATAGGGATGTAATCTGGATGATTTTGTCATAGAAATGTCAATTTATTCAGAGCAGATTAGCTCAAAATCCACTTTTTCGATAATGTTTGGTGTGTCTAGTGAGAAAGTTTGTGCCCAGCGATGAGCACAAGGGATATTTTTCTTGAGCGAAACAAGCTTGTCTGGGTTTGAGGATGGAATATTAACCTGAGGCTATTCAAGTGTAGTATAAAGTAAGCAATCCGTGAAAATTCGGCGATATGCCTCATGCTTCATTCATGTATTGCCAACTTTCGAGGTATTCTGCTCCTCTGTGCCTATTCATAGTTTAATTCGACTGATCTATGCTCGATACATGCAATTTTTCTTGAAGTGTGTGCCCCCGAATTGACATCAGAACTTGTTCAATCTTTCGTATAACTCGTTTTTTTTCCTGAGTCATGGAAAACAGCCATAATTCAAGCCAGTTCCTAGAAAAAGCAAAAGATCTCTACCTTGTGATTACAGACCAATCGCACTGCTTTCTATCATTTCTAAAATTATGGAAAAAGCAGTCATTATGAGGCCCATCAAATATCTGGAGAAATCAGGAATACTTAATACAGATTTTGCCTTCAAAGATCAACCAGTGACTTACTGGCGTTGCAAGTATTTGGCAGCATTCCATCGAAAATTTGGAAGGAACGTAGGCAAATTCAAAAGCGTTCGATCGAAATTGGCATCGGGGTCTCCTTCCTAAACTGCCGTCTTGTGTTTAACCTCCTCAATTGTGTGCTTTGCTGAACAGTTTCTTGTATGATCTACATATGTGGTTGGATGGAGTATCGTCTAATATTCTCTTAATAGATGCAGGTGTTGCACAGGGTTCAGTTCTGGCACCCACTTTGATTCTGCTTCATCTCAAAACATCTCGTTCAGAATATATTTTTGCAGATGACAATATTGTTCATACTAGTTTCTCTTCCAGAGTCCCCATATCAGCACAAGAAATAAAATTACAGAGAGACATTAGCGTCAATAGTATTAACGATGACTCTGCGAAAATAATAGAATGTGGTGACATCAACTTGGTGGAATCAAATGCTGAGAAAACCCAGGCATGTCTCTTCTCGAAGAAACCAGATAGGTTTACGATCAGTAATAATCTCTCATGGGAGAACCATGAAAGATTTGGATTTCTATTCGGTGAAAAAGAAGTAATTCACTTCTCGTCAGCTTCTGATGATCTACTAGACACAGGTACGACCTTGTCTTGGAGTATAGTTCTCGGCACCAAACCATCCATTAGCACTTCTTCATTATATTTAGAAAAGAGAAATCTGTTTTTTTTTTCGTGATTTTTGCTCACGGTCCCACTCACTTCGTTGGAACATTTTAGGAGGGTCGGAGACTTGTCTCTCATCTATAGATATTTCCACGGTCAGTCAATTGTTGCCACCCCTTTGTTGTGAGCTTGGAGACCTGTCGAACATCTCTTGCTCAGGAATCTATTTTCAATAGATAAGCTGAACTTTGGAACTCCTGGCCAAAGGAGGTTTTCCTGAGGCTTACAAACTTCAAATATTTGAGGTGAATGGTAATTCTTGTCTCCTGTTCCTTGATTCACGCAGTGTTTGTTCGTTGACCATTACATGACTTCCCTTTCGTGTGCATTCGTATATATAAAAAACGAACCATACGAACAATATAAACTTATTTCAGAATATTTGTAAAAGCGGTGGATATCGTACCAGTGGAAATCGAAAAATTGTACGTGATTGGAAACTATACTAAATTCAATCAATAATTTTCATTACCTCTGCTAATGATACTTTCACTTTTTCCCAGGTTGGTACGAAGACAACTGGTTCGAAGTAGTCATCGAAAAAGAGGGCATCGAATGCACAGTTGAGCAGATGCGGCAAGCTGCAGAGGGCCACATCACCACGGAAGCTCTCATGTGGAATCAAAACTTGAATGAACGGACGATATCTGGAATGACATCGGAGGATTTTCGACTGAGACTGAACGATGTATTGAGGAGTGAGGGTTACGACATCGCAAACCAGAGGTATCCCGAAGGTTATCAGGAAGCACCTTTGGCGTATGATGCTGTTTGGAGCGTGGCACTGGGTGAGTACAATAATTATTTTCAACAATATATCTGGGGGCACGGCCGCCCAGCTATTCAGGTTGACTGACAATCATTCGATGTCTGAAGCAAAGCAGCGCCGAGCGCGGTTAGTAATTGGATGGGTGACTTCATGCAGGCAAAGACCGCGTAGAAAGCCCATTATTGAGAATAATTTGGGCTTGAATATAGTATTGAGAGACCAATTTGCAGTATTATCACGATACCAATAAAGCACTTTGTTTACTATAGCAACGTGTATATTTCTTGCTGTAACTTTATGGCAATATGTAATGATATATACACGTTGCTATAGTACTGAAAATTGGTCTCTCAATACTATATTCAAGCTTAAATTATTCTCAACAAAGTTCAAATTCGATTGCCTCTACTATTGAAACTATTTCTCAAGTGAGAATTCCGACATTTCAATGACAATTTTTCATTTGACATTATTTTGTCCTCAAATTTTTTGCTTGTCAGATAGATTTAATTTTCTACCAAGTGATCGGTTTCATTTCGGAATTCTTTCTTGATATAAAACAAACTCAAAAAAATAATCTAAGTCAACAATTTCAACAAGTATTCTGAATTCTGAATGAAACGTTGTACCCTCTTCAGGTTTGTCAACAGATCATAATGCAAGCTTTGCTGTTGGCCTTTCGAGAATACCAGTAACAGTTTGTACTTTCGCTTTTCTCACTTGACCATCGCATGACTTGGTTACTTCAATTAATTTTTCCTTTGCAACGGGGAAGGTCTTTGTCACAAATTATTACTAAGTCGCCTTTTTCTAGCGGACGTACTTGTTTGTGCCATTTCGAACGCAACAACAGTTCTGGAATATATATTCACTAACGAATCGTCGCCAGCATTTATCAGCGAATTGTTTTCGGTAGAGATAACTAAATTTCAGAACCTTTGCATTGGAATCTATGAGCCCCATAGGTTTGTCGCCATTGGATGATCCGAGAAGAAAATGATTTGGTGACTCTTCGGAATCTAATGGAAGGTAGGTCAATGGACTGGAATTGACTATGTTTTCTGCAGCAATTAAACAACTTCTAAGTAGTGAGTCGGTAGAGGTTCTTGTTGGCAATGCATTATGCAATGAAATTTTTACGGATTTAACCAGTCGCTCCCAGGCTCCTCCCATATGAGGTGAAAAAGGAGGATTAAAATGGAACGAAAGTTCTGAACTCACAAATGAATCGGCAATCGCTTGACCTTTGAGTTTCTGCAATTCTTTTCGTAGAGTACATTCAGTCCCTATGAAGTTTGTTCCACGGTCACAATAGATATGCCTGGGTCTTCCTCTTCTATTCATAAAATTGGTGAAATAGAGAATGCAGTCATCTAGATCCAATTTATGTGTTTTCAAGGTGTATAGCTCTCGTTGTTAAGCACGTAAATATCGTTTCTCTACTCTTCTGCCTATCATAACATTGATAGGGCCAAAATAGTCCACACCAGTGTGTGTAAATGGATGTGAAAGTTGCTAGACGACACTCAGGCAACGGGGACATTTCAGGTATATTTGGTGTCGCGAACTTGATTTTACAAAATTGACAATTCCTTCTGATTTTGTTTACCGTTCTTCGCAGTTTTGGAATGTAATATTTTTGTCTGATCTCATTAACAACACTTTCGTGATTGTAGTGTTGGAAAGTTCTATGATCAATGCAGTAAGAAGGCTGTCTTGAGGTAGAATTATTGGTCGTTTAGAATCCGTCATCTAGATAAGGAGATAATTTGAAAAATTCATTCGTGATCTGCGTTGTAGACTGTAGATCTGTAGATGGTTTCTCAGAATCCTTATTTCTTCTCGGAAAAACTGCCTTTGGACCATCCAAATAAGTGCATTCTGAGCATATTTGAGATCTTCGGATGTTAAAATACCCATTGATTTCCGCTGACTTTTGTCATTATTCCTCGTTATGCTAATGAATTTATAGACGAAACCCATAGTACGTAACAATTTATTATAACCAATAATTTCTTCTAATGACTGATTTTCAATTATGACTTCCGATGGCCAAACTTGTTTCTCTTCATAAAGGAATTCCGGCCCTCTAAACCATCGATCTGTTGCTCTCAACGAAGGTTGCTCACACCATTTTGTGGCTTCATCAGCAACATTTTGTTTTGTAGGGATGTATCGCCTATTGGAGACCAAAGATTTGTCTTGTATTCCCGCAAATCTGTAGACGACAAATTTCGATAATTTTCTTGGATCGTCTGAACGTATCCAGCTAAGGATTATTTTGAAGTCAGACCAATAGACGGTACTCTGAATTTTGATGGAAAGGTATATCTGAATATTTTTTGCGAACCTAGATCCCATCAAGGCGGCATCCAGTTCAAGACGTGGCATTGTCTGAAGTTTGATTGGTGCAACATGTGTTTTGGCACCGATAAGAGAGCAGAGTACACCTTTATGTTTTTCATAGATCCTTAGATAAGCTACTACCGCACCTGCATTCTCGCTAGAATTAACGAATATATGGAGCTGTATACTTTTGTTTTCCCGATTCCAAAAACTGTTCAGGTAACATCTCGAGATGAACAGATTTTCCACATCTGGGAGATATTTCAGCCACAACAGCCATTTCTTGAATTGTTCATTTGTTATTTGTTCATCCCAATCAATCCTACTTCTCCATATTTCTTGCAGCAGAATCTTTGGATATATCAGGAAATTCGATATTAACCCCAACGGATCATATATATATACTCATCAAAATGCGCATTTTCGCTTTGTTGGCTTTTTCTTGCCTTCTAGAACTTTTTTATTGCCCTTATTATATTGCAATAAAAATGTCAGAGAGTCTGTTGCTATATTCCACCACATTCCGAAAACTTTTTCTGGTTTTTCTTCAGAACTCATATCCATATTGAAATCCTCAGGATTTTGGGTTGATTTATTCATAATCTGCATGAGGTTGTTAGAATTAGATCGCCAGTTTCTTATTTCAAAGTTTGCTTTCGAATGAATGAAAGCGACTCCACTATCTGCATAATCTAGTTAATCGTCTACGTAATGATTTTTTACTGTTCATGTTCTTCACGTATTGTGCACAATTTGGCGAACATGTCGCTCCGAAGGTCATGACTGTTACAGCATACGTTCTCAAAGGATTGTCTGCATTTCCACTACCCCAATAAAAGCGTTGTGCATGTTTATCTTCATCTTTTATTCCAATTCTTAGGAACATTTCTTTTCATCTCCAGTGAATCCGACTTTTCTTTCTCTAAATCGAAGGAGTATTCCAAGAAGACAAACAAACTCAAAATATTAATCCAAGTAAACAATTCCAACAAGTATTCTGAACACCCATACAACTGCAGCAAAATAGCATATCATATCTCACAGGCAATATATCAATGAGCACAGGATATATTAAGGATATGCCGTTCTTCGGAGAGGATGTGAAGCCGGCAGTCCCGAGTCCATGGATGTTGGCCTCATAAAAGAAACTTACCTCTGGTTGGAGTACCAGAGGGTTTGGCAAAATTTCCGGTTGGGGGAAGTGTGCTCACCAGCGTCGGTGATTGGCTTTGGTAACTGAAATAGGCCAACTCACTATTGATTTTTGTCAACAAATTTTTGAGGTCTACCAGAAAGAACTTCAATGGTAGTGATACCAGTGAAGTTGGAAGCTGGTAATGAATATTTGAGAACAAACGAGGAAGATGTTTCTGAATAATTAACTGAAAATAAACTGTTATTGAATGAAACGAAAATGAGGGCAAGAGAGAATGAAGCGAGAGGATAAGTTGATCATGACGTAATTCAATGAATCACTCTTATAATAAAACATCTCCAGTGCTGAGCTCGATACTGGTTGTTCTTCAAGTACTGTCAGTGATTCATGAAGTGGTTTCCTATATGCCCCGAACATCTATCTGATGAAATGAAAGATTATGAGCATCAAATTGGATTAGTCCAATTATTATTGGTGGTTTTGTCGGAAACGGTTACTCCCACTGCAATGTAGCAGATAAAGTCAGTTCATGAAGGATAGAGTATTTGAAATAAAAAATCATCATTATGCCCTTCAAATTAAATCTTCGGAGTCCATATCCTTTCTTCCTTCAATATGATCTGCATCGTGTTATGTGTAAAACTGTCACGAGGACCTGTTCAGTTCTCAGAATGTCAAAGTATTTTTTTTTTACATATACATCTCATTGAAATACAGTGTGATCGTGAGAAGTCTTTCCCGTGTCAACTTCTTGAAGTGAAAAGATATCAAGATCGGACAAAATTCACCAGGACTTGCATCATTTCCAGTACCCTTCAATGAGAAAAAAATATGTGTTGAATATCACTCGTCGCAATGAGGTGGGTACTTTGTTTCAAATGAGAGATAGGGCTTTGTTATACCTTCAAACAGTTCACTCATTCTCTATCCAAAGCCTTATATGTGGATGTGCAATAAGCCGTTGTTGTTGTTGAAATATAATTCAAATAGAAACTTCATTCAAATTCACTTCAATTCATATCAATGCATATAATATATATATATATATATATATATATATATCGTATTCAGTTTTTTTGAAAAAATGTTCGAAACTGCAATATTTTTATCGTAAAATTTTGTCGAAATGTCCCTTCTCTCCGTTTTGAACTCAACAAAATATCAAGGTTTAAGATAATTGACATAAAAAAGACACTTGTAAAAGTATACTAATCGCCAGAACAGAGATATACAGGGTGGGCTATCGAAAACTTCACATGGATGTTTTGGGTACTAATCTTGCAAATCCTAGAAAACGCTCAGACAGGTCGATTTTTATTGTTTTCCGGAATTTCGTTTCTCAGGGGGTGAAAAATTGGGTCAAAGTTTGTATGGGACAAGGTGATTTCTAGGTTCAATCTACTTCAAATTTTGCAGTAAAATTATCTTCAACATAATTGGTGGAAAACGTTTTTCGTATTTTATGGAAATTCATTGCCTAATAAAGTTACTATGCCGAATAATAATTGAAGACTATGAGTGTTCACAATCATTTTATAGTTTTTCTACAAGCGTCAGTAAAAGTATAATATTTGACGCATACTGTTAGTGTCTCAAATGCCATTTTATGACACTGGTGTGAAGAGTAAATCATTTTTACCACTAGTGCTAAAAGTGATTTATTTGTAGAGAAAATATAGAAACATAATTCAAGATGAAGTGTTTATTCAATTGAACGTACAATAAGTGAAACTACAATTATGATAAGAAACTCCATGGCCAGTCTCATTGGTAGATGTAACAGAATTTATTTTGGTGAAGCTTGTACCAGGGCAGAGAACAATGTCATCTGCCGAAGTTTTGGCCATAATTTGATACGCCATGTTGTTTCCTTTGTAATGAGTTTCCTATATAACTCTCTGCTACTGTATTAGACTTCCATCCACTGTGTCTTTTATTTGTAGTAAGACTAGCACCAGAGTCCGCCAACAAACTAGCTGAGGAACGTCGGAAACAATGTCCAGTATAAAGATGGGAATCAGGCAAATTTAGAAATTCAGCAATTTTGGCAGGCATCTTACCAAATGTGTTGATTTCAACTGGAGTCCTGGCACATTTATTTTTAATGCATTTAATCAAAACTCTCGAATGATTAATATCCACTGGACGAAGGGCTATGTACTTTTTATAGTAGTTCATTTAAAATGTACCTCTCACAACAAAGTTGCGTGGCACATTAGTTTTTGTGTCTGGTATATGCACAACCAGTGAAGTTTCGGAATCCTCGATATTATTTAATGTCAAATCGCAAAGTTCCTCTCAACGACAGGCTCCAAAAACACCAAAAATCGCAGAAACTTTCTACCTTAGATATATTTCATTCGGGGCGAGAAATTTGTCGATTTGTTCCCTTGTCAATACTTTTGATTTTTTCGGTCTATATCCTTCTCCCTTCCGCTTCAAAAAAGCCACAAGCTTGTAATATCTGCTTATTGTCAAATATGGAGAACCGTCATTAAATAATTCAAAATCCATTCAAGCAAATACATGAATTGAAAGATGTTTCAACCTCAACTTCAATATTTTAGAACAAAAACACCCAGTATTCACAATTCCATCTTCAATAATCCAGGATCATAGACATCAAATTGATACGATTACAGGATATGAGAATATAAAACAATCACGAAATTCGCAAACTTGCACGAATGCGCGCTAGGCATTTCACCTTAGTACGGTGACCGGAGCAAACTTGCAACCTCAGCAAATGAATCTTTATAAATATTGAGGGATGTCAAGATTCGGAATCCATTATTCAAGAATTCGTCAGTATTCATTGATCACTCTTAAGAAACGGTCTCCAGAGCATTTTTCCGGAATGCAGCACATCTCCTTATCGACGATCCTGCTAGGAAGTAATATAATGTAGGTTATTAGTGTTTCTGTATATTTTTCCAACTATTTGATGTTCAAAGTATTTTTTTTTTCATTTTTTTTTAATAAACATTCAATTGAGTTTTCGAATGAGTCGTTTCATTATTTTGGATGAATGAAGGTTGGGTGAAACAGCGGAAAATCCTCTCAACGCAAGCCAAGCGAGTACTGAGTTGCGACATTATGTCATGATCATTTATGTTCATCATCGACCATTCGACCAAAGCGTTGACCAATTCCATATTTTGGACTTTTCTTCAAAGTATGCAAGGAGCACTTTTTCACTGCCCTCCTTGCCACTGACATTTTTCTGATCACACCATTTCAAGAAACAATCGTATGAAAGCTCGTACTGTCGCTTTGACGTACTAGGCAATAATTCAAAAGCAGCTTTATTGGCAGCTTCTTCAATTTCCGGCAGTAGAAATTCATTTTCTGGATCACTTTCCATCGAGGAACGGAGAAACGAGAAATAATAATTCGTGATTTATTGAGGTTAGTTGTCAACAAAGACAAATCAACAAATTCTGTTTTTGATTTACTTGGCAACTTGTTTCATGGATAGATTAGATAAAATTGGATTCAAAACTGATAATCTCGAGGCTATTATTTCATCAATAAATTAATGTAAAATAAATATGCGTTGATTTGGACTTTCAATAGTAGAAGGGCTATGCCGATTCAACAATCAAAGGGAGGTTTGAGCCACTCGATGGCCTGAGCTGTCCATGGGGCCTTAGCAGTCGATGGGGGTGCAGTTCTTCGTCAATCAGGTGGGGGGAGGGATGATGGCAAGCAGAAATGGGTGTTGTGAAAAAATGACGTGTGGTACGCCTGGGAGGTGTGTTTTTGTGGCTTGTGGTTGGTTGCAAGAGCAAATAGGGCGTTGCTAGTGAAGCTGTATGATTGGACGTTAAAGAAAAAACAAATATGGCGTCTCAGCAAACGCTCCACCATTGGTTTGATGAAGAAAGCAGGGGGCTAGTGAAGCTGTATGATTGGCCATTAAAGAAAAACAAGGCGTCTCCGCTGGAGCTCTACCATTGGCTGTTATGTGAAAAAACAAGTATGGCGTCTCCGCTGTAGCTCAGTGATTGGTTGTTATGTGAAAAAACAAGTATGGCGTCTCTGCAAACGCTCCACCATTGGCTGAAAAAAGCAGGGCGTTGGAGCTCTGTCATTGGTCATTGCTGTGACGCTCCACCATTGGCTGAAAAAAGCAGGGCTAGTGGCTGTCATTGGTCATTGCGGCGGCTCTGCTAACCATTGGCTGGTTCACTCGGACGTCCTTTGATGAAAAAATTGCCGCCAGAGTCGAACCAATATATTTCAACCATAAAATGAAACAAGTACATAAAACCAGAAATTAAACTAATAAAAATTCAACAATTCATTCGAATGAATGCGAGATAAATAATTTCTCCAAACGGTGATGAATGTTTATTGAGATAATGATATCAATTGGCGCTCTAACAGGAAGTGCAGAATAGATAAGAAAATTAATTTCTGCAACAAACAGGAAATTCAATTTCGTTATCAGCATGCTCCAGACGTGTTGACAGGAAGTAATAATAGATAAGAAAATTGGATTTTACATGCAACTGTGATAAGAAAATTAATTCAATAATAATGAGCAATTGGATTTTTCCAGTCGTTGAGATGAATGTTTCAATTATCTAGAATGTGGGTGTAACATTCATCATTCATTCTTAGTGAACAGGGCGCGCGGTTGCCGGTTTTAAAATAAATCAAAGGTAGATGTTGCCGATTGTAAAATTTGTTACAGTTGGGGAGAAAAAGGTGTTGGTGGAAATTTTGGGCTGAAGTGTCAAAAAGGCACAAGGGGCATAACGATTATTTTCATGTTTCATCGAAAAATACTCACTTCAGCTATGCTAAAATTCATCGTGGAGCAAAACAAATTATTCTCAAGTCGAGGAGAGTCCAAATATGGCAACTTCAGGTTCCAACTTCTGGTCGCCGGATTTCGATGAAACCGGTATCAGTGGATTCGTCTTAAAGTCAAGAAACATAATTAAGCAATTTCCGATGCCTAAAAGGCCTTACAGGCTATTTCTGTGGTGTGAAATCCTGCAGACGGCTGCGTGTACTCATTTTAAACAACTTTTTTTATACTTTGAGAATATCATATTACATTACTTGCCAAAAATCCAGAAAATAGTGATGAACATACGCATTTTTCGAAAAAAACTAATTTTTCAATGTAACAAGTCATCCTTATTCTTATACAAATATGAAACAATTTGACTCTTCGTTTCAGTTGAGTACAAGACTTGATACAGAGATCATGTGTGAAACTGCTCGTACTAGTGATGAGCTTGTTAAATATTTTCAAAATAATCTGTCGGAACTTGAGAAAAATTCGGAAGAATCCACAAATGAACTTGTAAAAATAATTAACAAAAATTTGAGAAAAGTTAATAAAACAATTCGAAAAGGAAAAGTCAATCATGGTATTCAAGTGAAACTTCAATGTAATGCAGGTCACCTGAAAACTTTTCGAAATCAATTGAAAAGATCTGGCAATTCACACGCTGTGGGAGGAGCATTAAAGGAGAAGACATCTCACCGAGTCAAATGGGAGGAAGTAACATCAATATTCAATGGACGTATTCGTACAGCTGTGATTATAAATTTTGAACACAAAGACATCATTCCATTCTTCGAGGACGCTTTCTCCCTTTTCAAGAACAGAATTAGCAGACTTTTGAGACAAATGCCTGCATTGAAAGTCAACACTACCTTCTGCGGAGAATTCATCAAGAATAATGTTACTGCTCAAATCAAGGAATTTAAATATTTCCATTCGAAGAATGCTATCATTGATTTGGGAACTGATCTGAAGGAATGGTTTTTCGAACATGTTGTCAATGTGATTACCAAAAAACTCTCAGAATTCCAAGAACGTGATAGTGGGTGGGCACTCAGTGAAATAGTTAGTTTGGAAGTAAAAATTAATAAATTTGAAATGGGAAATGGTATGTGAAAATAAAACGAAAACAGTAAATTGATGTTTCATTGTATAATAAGTTCATTTTTCTGTGCAAGTGTAAGTGCAGTATTATCATTTTGTAGAGTTTGATCAACAATTTTTATAATATATTCATTCGGTATTTGATCCACTTCTTTTCGCACTCGAATCTTGTTACCAAAGGTATTGAATAAATGTTCTTTTTGCAAATGATGTTTAACAGCGTTACTGAAAGCAATAGGGTGCGAGACGTTTGCCCATTTCTTCAATGGAACCATACCTCTTCTTTTAAGACGTTTCTCAGCATCATGCCAACCATCTTCCTGACGTCTCATCAGATACCATTCTTTCTCATGCTCTACCTCATATAAACCGAGACTCCTACGCTTTCTCACATTAATCGGAAGGGGAGTCAATCTTGGTGCAATTGATTCCACCAAAATTGAAATGTTCTCTTCAATTTGTGTGTTGAGCTTCCGCCGACTAGCTTCCGCTCTTTGTCGCTCTAATTCAGCTGCTTTTCTTTCGTTCTGCTCCTCCGCAAATCTCTGAGAAGCTAATTTTCTATCTATCTCAGATTTTTGGGCTTCCACCGATAAAATTTCCTTCAAGTCGTTGACAGATTTGAGGAGTTGAGAATTTTGCGTACTTAAAAATTCTGCTCGATGCTTTTCAAAGTACTTCTCGTACTCGCAATACTTGATAACAATGAATTTCATCAGGGAAAATAGTTCACGTAATTCGATGGCTTTCGGTGATCGCATCTGCATAAGAAGCCCTTCGAAATCTATGGCATCCAAAATATAATAACTTTTTTGAGGATTCAACTCGTCGTAAACTGTTCTGTATTCAACATGTTCATTTTTCCTCAATAATCGTGTCACATGCCACTTTTTCTGGGAATATGTTCCGGTATAGCCAAGCCAATCCAGCAAATCTTCCGTCAATTTCACATGCTTGGTCACATTGATATTCCAAAATAATGCATTCCGTCTATCATGTTCGATATCGATGTTGAATTTTTGGCAAATATCTTTTAATTCAACCTTCACTAGACTTTGAGACAATTGTTTCACATCAAAATCACGAATTACTTTCATGAGAGAAGACATTGTTGAGCGCTCGACTGCGAAGCAATAACTGAATATTATTATCGCAAGTATTTGACATAAAAGTTTTCAAATTTGCACATGCGCGACGCTATCAGTCTACTAGCATCTCACTTGAGCGAGGCTGTCTTCAGTCGAACCTCCTCTCACTTGCGCGAGGCTATCAGTCTACTAGCATCTCACTTGAGCGAGGCTGTCTTCAGTCGAACCTCCTCTCACTTGCGCGAGGCTATCAGTCTACTAGCATCTCACTTGAGCGAGGCTGTCTTCAGTCGAACCTCCTCTCACTTGAGCGAGGCGTCGAGTTGTGTCTCACTTGAGCGAGGCTGTCTTCAGTCGAACCTCCTCTCACTTGAGCGAGGCGTCGAGTTGTGTCTCACTTGAGCGAGGCTGTCTTCAGTCGAACCTCCTCTCACTTGAGCGAGGCGTCGAGTTGTGTCTCACATGCGCGAGGCTGTCTTCAGTCGAACCTCCTCTCACATGCGCGAGGCTGTCTTCAGTCGAACCTCCTCTCACTTGAGCGAGGCGTCGAGTTGTGTCTCACATGCGCGAGGCTGTCTTCAGTCGAACCTCCTCTCACATGCGCGAGGCTGTCTTCAGTCGAACCTCCTCTCACTTGAGCGAGGCGTCGAGTTGTGTCTCACATGCGCGAGGCTGTCTTCAGTCGAACCTCCTCTCACTTGAGCGAGGCGTCGAGTTGTGTCTCACATGCGCGAGGCTGTCTTCAGTCGAACCTCCTCTCACATGCGCGAGGCTGTCTTCAGTCGAACCTCCTCTCACTTGAGCGAGGCGTCGAGTTGTGTCTCACATGCGCGAGGCTGTCTTCAGTCGAACCTCCTCTCACATGCGCGAGGCTGTCTTCAGTCGAACCTCCTCTCACTTGAGCGAGGCGTCGAGTTGTGTCTCACTTGAGCGAGGCTGTCTTCAGTCGAACCTCCTCTCACTTGAGCGAGGCGTCGAGTTGTGTCTCACTTGAGCGAGGCTGTCTTCAGTCGAACCTCCTCTCACTTGAGCGAGGCGTCGAGTTGTGTCTCACATGCGCGAGGCTGTCTTCAGTCGAACCTCCTCTCACATGCGCGAGGCTGTCTTCAGTCGAACCTCCTCTCACTTGAGCGAGGCGTCGAGTTGTGTCTCACATGCGCGAGGCTGTCTTCAGTCGAACCTCCTCTCACATGCGCGAGGCTGTCTTCAGTCGAACCTCCTCTCACTTGAGCGAGGCGTCGAGTTGTGTCTCACATGCGCGAGGCTGTCTTCAGTCGAACCTCCTCTCACATGCGCGAGGCTGTCTTCAGTCGAACCTCCTCTCACTTGAGCGAGGCGTCGAGTTGTTTCTCATGATACAAAAATTCTCAAAAATGAAGTAATAGGTGTTCTACATATCGGACAATTTTCACATTCAATAGAACAATCAACACAGCATGCTAAATGTTTACATGGCATGAATACAACTTTCATTTCATTTTCCAAACAAATTTTACAAGTATAACGCTGATCTGTCGTGTCTGATGGAGATTGGATATTTTTGAGTTCAAAATTTGGATTTTTGAGTTTCCAAAATTCACATTTATCATGGTAGATTTGATGTTGAACCCAAATTTCATCTTCAGGCATCCACTCTTTCACTTCGAGTCCGCAGTAGAAGCACTTTACTCTATCACTTCTACCTGTATAGAAGAATCCTGCCTCGGCGAGGTCATGTGGTTTTTGTTGAAGTGCCACCGGCCAATCATCGAACGTCTTCAATCGAGCCTCAAAATTAACTTTATCTTTATATACGGGACGTCTTTTTCGTCTCACATAATCTCCTTCATCATCAAAAAATCGACAATCAGGTTGCCATCTGAAATGATCCATCAGAGGGTCATCTCCAGCAGTCCATCTAAATCCTTCAATGTGACACTTTGGACACACAACTACATCATCTCTGCCAGTATAAATGAACCCAGCATCAGCAAGTTTATCTTTTGGAAATTCAGACCTCCAATCACGAAAAGTTTCAAGTCTATCGACATAGGTGTTGAAATTCACTTGCATTCTAGCTTCCACCTCCATACTGTTTGCAGTACACAACTGAAATGAAACGCAAGATGTCCTCTAATATATTTATTCAAATTTTTTTCTATCAAAATCAATTGAAACTTTATCTCTGATAAAATACATACATTCACGCATACAATAGCTTTCACAACTAGTACATAAATCACATAGAGCATATATAATATCTGTTGCTGAATCAGTCTGTTGAGAAATTTTGGCAGCTGTTTGCAAAAAATTATGGTAATATTCGTAAAATTTCATTTTTGACAACATGCTAAATTTTTGACTGATGACAGTGTCCAATTGCAAAATTTCATGTACGTCACTCTCCAACAAATGAAACATTTCAATGTCTTTGGAAATAACGCACAACTTCGTATCTTCACTGCACTTCAAAGTAATATGGATGGAGTCACCGCAATCTAGGGTCATGGTCGCAGCAGGAGTATCCGATAATCTGCTCAGCAAACTGATGAATACACCCCATTCGTAGGTATTGAAGGACATTTGGCAATTAGCGTTCAGCGAATACACCATCTTGACAGCTGGTTCGAAACCTCGTGCAGGACTAAGGCCACAATGCAAGTTGAATAAATTCGCACCAAAGTTGAACACTGAATTGAGTATGTAGAAACGTTCACATTTGATGGCTTCTTGGTAAATTTGGCAGACAAGTTCCAATTCGGCATCATAGTCAAAGTGGTCGGAGGAACCGTAATCAGAAGTTGGTGACTCACTACGCTCTTCAGGCATGATTGCTAGAAACTGATCATAATTCATCAAATCAAAATGAATTTATACCATCGAGTGCACATCCGGCTATTGATTGTGGTTCGAAAGGCCCCCATGTAACTGGAGATTTGTGCTAGTTTTCCATTACAAACGATTCGAAGCATCAATCCAACTGTTATGTGATTTGTCCAAACCCAGCCATTTCACATAGACCTTATTGCCCTTCTTTCTAAGCACTTTCTCCACCAGATAAACATCGGGATTTTTCGATTTTTGTAATTCTTCTTCGTAGAAAGCACCACTGATTGGACGTCCCTGCAAATCTTCCAACAAGTAGGTAATGGGGTTGGTAATTTTGACTTTTGCCACACGAAATATCTCACACGTCCAATTGGGCACATAACCTTTTTCGAAAATATGTTTGGCCTTGGAAATGCGAACCATATCACCGACTTTGAATTTTCTTCGTCCAGTAGCAATTTTGATGAAATTATAGGCAGTGTTGAGAACGTGCTTTTCATTGGCTTTCGTAACATCCGAGGGTTTCATGTTGATGGTGCGATGTTTGCGATTGTTGTAATTCCGAACGAGTTGCGGTAGAATATCCAACCATTTGTAGGAGCCATTCAAACTGAAATGTTTGAAGAGTTTCTCTTTCAAAGTTCGAATCACACGTTCGGCAATAGCTGCTTTTTTCACAGTATACGTACTATAATGATTGATTTGGTGTTTCTTCATTAAATTTTGGAACGTTGCATTGTAGAACTCTTTGCCCAAATCTGACTGTAGATTTTTGGGACATCGTCCTCCACTCTTTTTCAAAATTTCGCGCATCGCATCGGTGACGTCAGCAGCCGTTTTACTTTTGATCGGCTCAGCCCATAGGTATTTGGAAAAGGTATCGATGACAACCAAAATGTACTTGTAGTTTCGGTTGATTTTGGCATAATTTTGAAGATCGGCAAGGTCCATTTGCCACAAATCATCCAAACCCTTAATTATGGTGCGACGGCGTGGAAAGTTTTTGCGAACTGGACGATGTAACTCATTTACCAGCTGAATTTTCTCCTTTGAATGTCCTGCCATTCCGATGGCACATACTATACTGTAAGTTTTGGCTGCGGCGTGTCTTTTTGCGATTCGATCAAGGTATCGATGGCAGCTTTTACCTCAAGTATAGCTGAATTTATTTTGGTAATATCAGCGTTGGCTGCCGCGAGTTTCGAATGTGTATCCTTTTTCATTGAGATGATATCCTTTTCATGTTTAGCCAATACTTGCTCAGTCAGAGTATAACCTTCATTGCATTGTTTTGCAATAGTTTTTATATAGGTACTCAAGGTGGTTTGTTCATCTATCAATTGATCGATGTCATTTGTATGTTTTACCATGGCAGTTTGAATATTTTTCATATTTGCAACCGAATCGTTGTGTAGATTATCCATTTGAGATGTAGTTTTCATCTTGAAATCAGCAAGTTGTTCATCGGTATTTGTAATTCGTTTATCGATAAGTAACATGGCTTCTCGAATATTCTTACTTCTCAAATTTATAGCATTTGTTATATCTTGTTGTCGCTGTGCACAAAGTGAGGCAAGTTTCTCCCTTTCCAAAGCTTCTCGTGTAATTTGTTCGAGCAAGTTATCCAAGGTGCTATCCACATATTTCTTATTGGCCACATCTTCACCATCTGTTGGCATCTTGACATTACTTATTTTCAAAAAATCTGCATCAATATTTCCATCGTGAGTATAGTTTAAGACTATACCTGAGCACTCACAAGATCCTTGCGGCTCTTCATCAGATGTCAATTTGGCAGAGTAACCGAACTTGTTGATACTCATAATGAGACTGATGCAGTACAGGTGGAAACACTCATATTTATTGGATGACTCCAGCCTCCTTCAACTCATTGATTATTGCCACGATCTCATTGTCGACAGATGTATTTCCAGCAGCCTTTGCAGCCATGAGTAATCGAAGTCTGTCGACCAGCTCATTGACATCATCCCAATATACATATTCAACTGGTTTTTCGTTGAATGTCAAACTATCGATTGGGATGCCACTCCCAGTAGTGTGGTGTCGGAAGAGAGGTCTGATGATATGCTTGTATTTATTTTTGATAGTACCCTTCATACGTCCAAGACTATTCAGATGAGGTGTTGTCAACTCCAAAATCCTTTTATAATTTTCCAAATCTTCCTTCTCATATTTTTTGGGGTAATCATAAAATAGCAATTGATACAGACCTGGTGTTTCTTTGAAATTATATCCTTCTGTTATGATTTTTCCTTCGCGAAAATCAATTTCCTTTCCCCCTAGGAACCATTTTGAAGAAACAAAGTCGTATATAGGACCGTAAACCATATCAATCTGCTCACTTTTACCCAAATATTCCATGATATATTCCCGTGACATTGTTGGATATTGTTCTAGATAATCATTCAATACATCCTCCGGAATCTTTTGATTTGATTCCAAACTATCGAATACCTCATCTTCATCTTCTTCTTCTTCAGCATCCGCAGCAGCAACCTCTTCCAGCTGTAGAAATTTGGTGGGTTCTAAATGCTGCTGCGTTTCGTCCACTTTTTCAGGTTCTGTTTTTATCAATTGTTTGACATATTTCGATTTGAATGGTCTCAGTGGGGGTGGTTTCAATTTTCGTTTGGGTGCTGAGTGAGCAACAATTTGTTTCAGCGGTTCAGTTATGGGTTGGAATAATTTTTGAATAGCTTCATCTTCTTCAGACTTGCCCAATTTCAGTGCCAAGTATTTCCTTCGCACTCCTTTTGCTAACTGATTTATTTTTGATTTACGTTCAGCATCAATAATTTGATCATCTATACTTGTCGATGGCATGATGCCTACTGACGAATTACTTCAGCATCACACTCTTATAAATTTGTCAAATCCCATGCGATATCTGCCATTGTTCCTATCGAAATCTTTGACAATGACCAAAGTGCCAAATTTTTCGTTCCAACATTTCGAGCACAGTGTCTTGAATTCGTCGTAGGTGAAATCGGGTGAGACATGTTCATCAAAGACGTGTTTCAAATTCATATCATCCTGCTTGAATAATACAATGATATTACAATTGTCTCGTATCAATTGTTTGGGAATTTTCGAGTAAGTTTGGCAAAGGTAGGCGGCATCGATTGACTTGTGCCGACACATTGCATAATATTCCCTAATTTTATTTTGTTTATCGCAAGCCACATCGTCGAAAATGAATATGGAATGTTCTCGAGCTTCAGCCGGGTCGATTATTTCATCGTTATCTTTGAAGGGGAAGTAGCCCATACCTTTCACCTTTGCCAACACATCTTGAAGTAGCTGATATTTGGGTTGGTACAATGATTTCGAGTAGACGTAGACATTTTTGAATTTAGCGCCATTCGGATTGAATAACAAACTCAGCATGGCATTGGTCTTGCCACATCCACTTGGGCCGCAAAATATTGCTCGAAAAGAATCGGGTAATAGTACGCCATGTTTGCTATTTTTCGACACTTTCACAAAATCCAAGTTTTCAATAGGTAGTGCACATTTTTGCTGGGTAACCTTCATGACGGCTCACATTAAACTGTGGAAAAAGCATCTAACGCTCCGTTTAATGCGACTAACGGTTCGTTGAATGCGACTAACGCTTCGTTAAATGCGACTAACGCTTCGTTAAATGCAACTAACGCTTCGTTAAACGCACCGTTGAATGCGACTAACGCTTCGTTAAATGCGACTAACGCTTCGTTAAATGCAACTAACGCTTCGTTAAATGCAACTAACGCTTCGTTAAACGCACCGTTAAATGCGACTAACGCACCGTTAAATGCGACTAACGCACCGTTGAATGAAACTAACGCTTCGTTGAACGCACCGTTAAATGCGACTAACGCTTCGTTAAACGCTTCGTTGAACGCGACTAATGCTTTCAGATTCAACCGTCCTCTGGGACTGAATCTCTTTATACACAGTTTCTCTGAGCACATTTGTCAGTATAATGCTAACCTTCGAACGGCAAGGTGGTGGTATTGTGAACACTCTAATCAATAAACTTCCATTCGAATTACACTTGCCTGGATATCAATACTGCGGACCTGGAACACAACTGCAGAAGAGGTTAGCTCTTGGTCAAAAGGGCATAAATGGTCTAGATTCTGCCTGCCTCCGCCACGACATAGCCTACTCTCAAAACAAGTCCTTGGAAGATCGTCATAAGGCTGATTTGGAGTTGGAGAACAGTGCTTGGGAGCGATTCAAATCGAAAGACGCTAGTTTGGGAGAGAAAGCAGCCTCTTGGTTCGTAACTACTGCCATGAAGACCAAACGCAAACTCGGTATGGGTGTGAAGAAGCCATCATTCAAAAAGAATATTGTGCAGAAAATTTCCTCATCATTGCGAAAACAATTGCAACCTCATCAACTGTCTGATATGAGTGAGAATAATTTGAGAAAAGCTTCAATTTTGGCTATGCGTACAGCACGAAATCATATCAACAGTATTGGTGGTCGTCAGAAGGTTCGGGTACCTCGAATAATACCAATCGAAGGAAAAAGTGGAGGTATTCTACCTTTGATACCAATATTTGCTGCACTTAGCGCCCTAGGTGGTTTGGCTGGTGGTGCTGCAGGCGTTGCCAAGACTGTGATTGATGCCAAGAATGCAAAGAAAAAACTTGAAGAAGATCATCGACACAACAAGGCAATGGAAGAGATTGGAAAACAGGGCTCAGGATTATTTTTGAGGAAAAGTCGTCGTGGCTATGGAATTTTCCTGCGAAAACAAAAAAACTCCCATTGAAGCTACCCAATAGAGCGCTCTACGATGTGGAGTTGATGCGATATGTGAAACGTTTGAAAATTCCCCATTTCAAGGGAGTCTTTATGCGTGATCAACTCGCAAATTTCACTCGACCTGCTTACAAAGAATGTGCCATCATAAATTTGGATTTGCAAAAGAACAAAGGAACACATTGGGTAGCTTACCGCAAACAAGGCAATAAGGTGGAATATTTCGACAGTTTTGGCAATTTGAAACCACCTGTGGAATTGGTGCAATACCTGGGAAAAAATGTCAAAATTTCATACAACAATGATCGCTATCAAAATTTTAATGAGTCAAATTGTGGACACTTGTGCTTGGAATTCCTCTATAAAACTAATAGCAGTCGATAATGAGGTTCAGTCATGTCTCTGATTGTCACACTGACAAGTCATACTTCCACAGCTAGCAGTGACTTTACCAACCCGATTTCCTTGGACCCTGACTCCGAATACGGATTGGCATTGATTGGTTTCCACTCGTACAACAGCATTCCCAACGTTGAGGAGGGTAATAGAAAGTTTTACTATTTCAAGAACGCTGATAAGACCAAGAGAGAAATCATCAGTATTCCCATTGGTTCCTACGAAATCACTAACATTGCCAAATTCCTCACGAAATTCGTGGAAAAACCCAAGGAAGTTAAAAAGAGTAAGAAAAACGACGACGACGCTGAAAGTGAAGAAAAGGAGGACGACGATATAAGTGATAAAGTATTTTCTCTGAAAGCTAACCTCAATACTCTAGAGTGTGAAATATACAGCAAAGTACACGCTATTGATTTTCGACCTGACGACTGTATCGGAAGATTATTGGGATTCTCACAGAGATTACTGCCACCTGGTCAAGTTCACAAGTCTGATCTACCTGTGAAAATTGTTAAAGTTCGAACAATTCACCTGGATTGCAATATAACTTCGGGTCTACTTCAACGGACGGCCTTCACATACCTCTACGATTTCACCCAGAGACGACCCCGGTTTTGCCATCGACGAAGTTCCACTAAATTTCTTCTCCGTGTGAGCAAAGGTGAAATAAACAATATTACAGTACACATACTCGATCAGGATTTCAAACCTGTGGATTTCAGAGGTGAACTTAATGTCATAAGATTGGTTCTGAAAAAATTGTAATGGGCCTGGTTTTCGATAATATATTCAATGCTCACACCTCTGCACCCCCAGTAGTGGAGAAGCTGCCGAGCAGATCAGTCACTTCCAAACTTTCTGCTACAAATCAGCGATTTCTGCAATCATTGGGTTACAATGTTGTCTCGACACGTGTTCGACGTCTACCGCCGACCTCAATTCGACGAATCGATTCAACGTTTGGAAACTAGAACTCATTACCCATATGTGAAATCCTTCGAGAATAATGATATTGTTGAAATTTCCATTCAACAAAGTGAAACATGGTTACTCATGTACGATGCTGTGATAAGTATCAGAGGAACAATGAAAAAAACTGCTGGAGATGGAACTGTTAATTTTGTTAATAATGCACCAGCTTTCTTTTTCGACTCTATCTCATACGAGCTCAATGGCAAAGAATTGGATACAGTTCGTAATCCTGGAATTGTGAGTACACTCAGAGGATACTTGTGCTATAGTGCAGACGATACCAGCCACATGTGTACATCTGGATGGAATTATCCCAATGGATCTCTACGAAACGATGCTGATGGATTTTTCACCTTTCACATTCCCCTCAGACACCTTTTGGGCATTTTCAATGACTATACTTTTGCTACATGCGGTAAACAGTCTCTACGTTTGGTTCGTGCACGCAACGACAACAACAGCATATTCATCAAAGATGCTGCCAATGCACCTGGAAAGACTACAGCCAAATTGCAAATCGAAGGTATCGAATTGAAAGTGAAGCACATTTTCCCAAATGATGAAATTCGTTTGAACCTATTGCAATCTATCAAAGCTGATACACCTATAGTGATACCCTTTCGAAAATGGGAACTTCACGAACTACCAGCATTGACTGAGGGATCAACGAAAGAAATTTGGGCTGTCAAAACTGCTTCTGCCATGGAGAGCCCTCGATATATCATCACAGTATTCCAAACAGGCCGTGTGGACAACTTGCATAAAGATCCCACATACTTTGATAATATTGATATAATGGATATCAGATTGACTTTGAACAGCGATATCTACCCGCACGAGCGAATGAGATTGGATTTTGAAAAAAGCGATTTCGTTGAGGCACATCGCACCTACACAGACTTCTACTCCAGCTACATGAACACTCCGAGAAAACAACCATTACTCGATTACATAACATTCAAAAATCGAGCCATTTTCGTGATAGACGTTTCGAAAAGAGCTGAATTTGTGAAATCGAGTACGGTGGATGTGAAGCTCGATATTGAAGCTAAAAATGGGTTCCCAGCTAACACGCGTGCCTACTGTATCATAATTCACGATTGTGTTATAGAAAATTTACCTTTGAGTGAGATTGTTCGTCATTTATCTTGAAGCTGAGCGGGTTACGATCAGTTGTATGAGAGACGCCGAAGATGAAGCTTGTAGCAGTAGACATTCAAGGTTTTGATTTGAGTGGTGTGTTTTACCCCAAAGAAATTTCCATAACCGATGGCGCACAGACGAATCATTTTTTGCTGAAGCCTCCGAAGCCGTATAGTTCACTTTCTGCTGCAGAGAAACGTCAAGTGAGATATGTCGAACAGAATGTGCACGGCTTGCGATATTCCGATGGTTTCGTCGAATACTCTGATTTGTACAGTATTTGGCAAACTTTAACGGATTTCGATGTTATTTATGTGAAGGGCCATCAAAAATTCGACATTCTCCAAAATTACTTTGCCGAATACGCATCAAAACCACCACACATTGTTAATTTGGAAAAATTTCATACTGAGAACGCTACAACAACAACAGCCAATCAGCCTCCAGTTTTTTCCTTTGAGAAACCTCTGTGTATGAATCATAGAGGTCAAAAAGTGCGCTGTAGTCTGATACACTGTTTCAAAATATGGAGCTGGATGGTGCAGCAAATGGTATGGTAGTCGATCCTGAAATTTCATCTTCAGTGGAACAATTCAAGAAGCTCAGATGTCCATCACCGTTGGTAGCAGCATGGAACAATGTATTTTTCAATTTAAATAGATTTAAATTCAATGTGAAACCTACACGTAGAATAACACCTGTACCTATTTCTGAAAAATAAAATGTTTTCATGTCTTTGTGTTTCATAAATGTATGAGTGAGTCGATTGGGAGATCAGTTGATTGTCTGCAATGGCCGTGTTAAGATCAAGTTATATAATCTTGTCTGCCATTTTTTCCAATATTCTGTACATCAATCCGCCGGATAAAGTGACCAAAGTGTTTGTTACCTTTGAAAATGCTAGCGGCTATAGAAACGAAACGTGGCCTTCAAATTGGATGCCAATGATTCCGACTGCTCTGAATGAAGGTCATCTGCATGTTTTGAGTGCCGAAATACCTGCCGATGCCAATTCTTACAAGCTGAGACTTGTTTTTGAAGACCGCAGTTTTGGAGACTTACCTGATTGGAAGAAAATCGAACCTGCCAAGCTGTGTCTCGAATCTGATATAAAAACAATTGCAGGACTACTATACTTTATTACAAGTGTATCGTTGATGCAAATTTTCAAATTTCTACTCAAATATCTATTGAAGTTAAGACATGAAGAAAGTGACATTCAACGAGGATATTAATCAAGTGCACTACTTGTATGTGTGGCAATTTGCCTACAGACAATCAAGAAGCAAATTTTGGGAGAATTTTCCGATCGATCGATTTCGTTTCCAGAGACGCATCGCAGAATTATCCCGATCGATTGAACCAATTTTGGATGAAATGCATCGAAAAACCATATTTGATACAAGATTTGCATGAGACATTTTGGATTCGCTTTCCCAATATGATTACACTGTGTTCTGAATAAAATATTTGTTTATGTACTTGTTTCATTTACATAGCCGAAATAGCTCAGTGGCAAGAGCGTTAGACTGAAAATCTAAAGACCCTCGGTTCGACTCCAGGTTTCGGCAATTTTTGACACTTCAGCCCAAAATTTACACCAACACCTTTTTCTCCCCAACTGTATGGTAAATTTTACAATCGGCAACATCTACCTTTGCTTTATTTTAAAACCGGCAACCGCGCGCCCTGTTCACTAAGAATGAATGATGTATGTTACACCCACATTCTAGATAATTGAAACATTCATCTCAACGACTGGAAAAACCCATTGCTCATTATTATTGAATTAATTTTCTTATCACAGTTGCATGTAAAATCCAATTTTTCTTATCTATTATTACTTCCTGTCAACACGTCTGGAGCATGCTGATAACGAAATTGAATTTCCTGTTTGTTGCAGAAATTAATTTTCTTATCTATTCTGCACTTCCTGTTAGAGCGCCAATTGATATCATTATCTCAATAAACATTCATCACCGTTTGGAGAAATTATTTATCTCGCATTCATTCGAATGAATTGTTGAATTTTTATTAGTTTAATTTCTGGTTTTATGTACTTGTTTCATTTTATGGTTGAAATATATTGGTTCGACTCTGGCGGCAATTTTTTCATCAAAGGACGTCCGAGTGAACCAGCCAATGGTTAGCAGAGCCGCCGCAATGACCAATGACAGCCACTAGCCTTGCTTTTTTCAGCCAATGGTAGCAGAGACGCCTGTTTTTTCTTTAATGACCAATCAGCCCCACTAGCCCTGCTTTTTTCAGCCAATGGTGGAGCGTCACAGCAATGACCAATGGCAGAGCTCCAACGCCCTGCTTTTTTCAGCCAATGGTAGCAGAGACGCCTGTTTTTTCTTTAATGACCAATCAGCCCCACTAGCCCTGCTTTTTTCAGCCAATGGTGGAGCGTCACAGCAATGACCAATGACAGAGCTCCAACGCCCTGCTTTTTTCAGCCAATGGTGGCAGAGACGCCTGTTTTTTCTTTAACGACCAATCATACAGCTCCACTAGCAACGCCCTATTTGCTCTTTTCAGCCAACCAGAACCACAGCCAATGGTGGAGTGTTTGCAGAGACGCCATACTTGTTTTTTCACATAACAACCAATGACAGAGCTCCAGCGGAGACGTCATACTTGTTTTTTCACATAACAACCAATCACAGAGCTCCAGCGGAGACGCCATACTTGTTTTTTCACATAACAACCAATGGCAGAGGGCCCTCTCGAGGTACGACACACGCGCAAGTCAAACCAATGGTGGAGCGTTTGCTGAGACGCCATATTTGTTTTTTCTTTAACGACCAATCATACAGCTTCACTAGCAACGCCCTATTTGCTCTTGCAACCAACCACAAGCCACAAAAACACACCTCCCAGGCGTACCACACGTCATTTTTTCACAACACTCATTTCTGCTTGCCATCATCCCTCTCCCCACCGGTTTGACGAAGAACTACACCCCCATCGACTGCTAAGGCCTCATGGACAGCTCAGGCCATCGAGTGGCTCAAACCTCCCTTTGATTGTTGAATCGGCATAGCCCTTCTACTTTCAATGGTGTTTGTAGAAAAAATAGTGTATGATATACCTGCTAAAAGTGGTTTTATTTTGTTTGAAGGGTTGGAACACTCCACCTTCGGCGTCGTGTCCCAAACTTCCCTTCGCACAAAATATAATATCACTTTTAGCACTTATATTATATGAAAAGTAGGCGATTCAACATTTCCGTCATTTTTAAAAAGTATACTTCCACATTTCAGAATGAAAAAAAGCTATTGAAATAATGTCTTTTCATGTGAACATTATCCAACCTTGGAAGGAAATAGAAGGGGGCATTTTACAACCGCTAAATCAGTATAGAGAATGCAT
Organism: Zygogramma bicolorata; assembly: GCA_032362365.1. Classification (NCBI taxonomy): domain Eukaryota; kingdom Metazoa; phylum Arthropoda; class Insecta; order Coleoptera; family Chrysomelidae; genus Zygogramma; species Zygogramma bicolorata. The sequence goes on from JAVJAQ010003716.1 coordinate 199,414, forward strand.
GAGAACTCTCAATGAGACTTCAGTTCAACTATGAATGTACTAAATCAAGGGATATATCAATGGGACAATGAAATTTGTCGCTGCAATTTCTCGCGGCGACTTATCACTGCGAAAAATGTCGTCTATCTGTCAGTTCGCATTGCCAATTTGAAAAAATAGCACTGAATGTTACCAAGATGAACGCTCACATTATCACAACTGATATATGATTTCATTCATTTCTAATAATTGATATTGTGATAAAATCACCTCATTACTCTACTTGATACCTTATATATTCCGAAAAATTATTGAAATATCCAAAATTAACATTTTTCACGAAGGCGACATATTTCGTGATTTACAGCAAAAAGTTTTCCATAGAAATAACTAAGCCGCTGCAACTTCTCGCACCAAAGAAGATTCATGCAACTCGAAAAACTTGCATGAATACATGCAAGTTTCTGGAGTTGCAGCGACAAATTGCATCGTCGAAAAAGGACATCAACTTGCCGTTCATTTTTCAGCTGTGTGCAAATGAATTCTAGAAAATTCACGTTGCAACAGTTATTTTTTATCTTATTCAGTATTGTTTCATTACCGAAGATTTTGAATGAACTTGCTGAAAGTTTGCTCTGAACAAAATGATAACTTTTTTTCATTCACTTCTTTGAGCTCGTTTGTGAACTACTACTAAAACAAAAAAATAGCTCCACACTATCTCGCATAATATGTCAATATGACTGACATTTCAGTAGAACCCTAAGACACCAATATGACTTCAGGACTATTTCATTCAAGATCGCCATTACTGAAAGCCATTAGTTGTGAAGTTTATTAGAAAATAATTCTCCAGTGAGTTCGCTAACTAGTTGGCACAACTCCATCGTTGTTCAGCACCAGACTAATTGAACAAACTGGCAGAACATTTTCCACGTAAACTTCAAACGAAACAGATAATTCACTTTATTTTCCCCGTGTTCGTGAATATGAAAACTTTTTCCATTTTATGAAGTCTTGATGTTGAAAGTTCACTTAGAGGAATGAGTTGCCGTAATTGAATTCATTTTCGGTCTCAACAATCGTATAATATATTCACTAAAAATCAACATGGTTTCATAAATAAAACATCAACCACAACAGCAATCCATTCATGCTACAGTGAAATTGTCAACTGTCTAGAAGCAGGAGAGTGTCCTGTTGGGATATTTTGTGATCTCAGCAGGGCATTCGACTGCGTAAATCATGATATATTAATAAATAAACTGTATAAGTATGGCATACGAGGCCTTCCGCTATCTTGGTTATCAGATTATCTTTCCGACAGGAAACAGTTTGTTGAAATTAATAAAAACAGATCTGATATAATTTCTACATATCTGGGGGTTCCGCAAGGATCTATTTTAGGCCCAATATTGTTTTTATTTTACGTGAATAACTTGGAAACCTCTATCACAGCTAAATCAGTGACGATGTATGCCGACGATTCCTCAATTATCGTTTCAGATGAGTCCGATTTTCGGTTGAAAGAGAAACGTACTGATGCTTTTCGATGTTTAAATTCATGGTTCTTAGCGAACAATCTTTTTCTGAATATAAATAAAACTATTCTGATTCGTTTTCATAATAGGCAGAAATATTGTATGCCAATCAGTTTTCCCTTTGAGGAGAGTGGGGATTGTCTGGTTACGGATGGTGAAAGCACAACATTTTTAGGACTACAAGTTGACCAATATTTAGGATGGCACAATCACTATGAATCCCTGATGAAAAAAAGGGAATCAATAATATTCCAACTAAGAAATCTGAGAGAAGTATTAAATGCTGATCAGTTGCTGACGCTGTATTATGCACAGGTAGAGACAAGACTACGATATGGTTTATGTTTCTGGGGATTGTCTTCATGTTGGAATGATGTATTCATAATGCGAAAAAGGATAGTAAGAACTATGAAAAATGTATCCCCTCGTGTATCATGTAAGGATTTATTCATTCCTTTTGAGATACTGACCTTACCGTGTCTTTTAATATATGAATTATGTGTGTATGTTTTTGAAAATGATAATCATCAATTTTCACTCAACAGGTCTATTCATATTGTTAACACACGCCAAAGGAATGATATGTATATACCATTTGCTAAAAGCAATCTGGCCTATAAGTCTCCCAATTTCATGGCGCCCAGAATATTCATTCATCTACCTATAAATATAAAAGAATGTGCTACCCTAGCTTCATTCAAATATCGCCTTAAAGAATTTTTACGAAAAAACAGTTTCTATAGTATTGATGAATACTTGTCCCATTAGTATTTCAGTGGTATGTAAGTAGTTGTAATGTAATTTGACGTCTCCTATACAATGTTCATTTGTCAAAAGGAAATAAAGAGTATGTATGTATGTATGTATGTGTAACAAAAAATGTCACGATTCAATACAAATTTGGATTGAATTTAAACAATTCCTCCATACGATGAATACGCTTCTTGAAATGGAAGCAATCAATCAAAAATCATTCATATACAATCTATGAATATTATACACAAAGGTGGGTTGTAGCGGGTATTCACTCGTTAATTCGAAAGAAGAGTTTTTCCTCAAATTAACGACTGAATACCCGCTACAACCCCTTGAATGATAACTGGAACTTCCGGCTTAACCGCGTCTGAAATCGTTCTATCGACGTTTCGGCTCCCACTTTGGAGCCATTCTCAAGACTTTTTTGCGACTTGGTGACTTTTTGCGTCTGTCCTATGTATGTTCTCGGAGAGTCGTGACAAAGAATTTCATATATTCCTTGTGCCTCGTTGGGTATTATATCTTTAGGTGAGAGCACAAAAGGGCATATTTTATTGTTTGCTGTGAAAACTGTCTTGATGTCGTGTTTCGTCAGAATTCGGCTCTTTTTATCAGTGACTCCCCGAATGAAAGGAAGGAAAGCTTTCGGGCGTTCAGCCGAGTCTTCCAGTGGTTTGGGATGCAAGAAGCGGGTGTGTTAGCGTTGAATGGTTCTCTGGATCTGGGGGTAGGAATAATCGTTTTGAAGAAGGGCAGATGTGAGCTTCTTCAGCTCACTGGGTCTATTGTGATCATCTATGAGTTCGATGGATCCATTGATAAGAGAGTTCAGTACAGAGCTCACCTGGGCTGGATGATGGTGGGAGTTGGCATTGAGATATCTATTGGTGTGCGTGGGTTTTCGGTAGACAGTATGAGTGAAGTAGTTGTTGGATTTTGTGATATGGACATCTAAGAAAGGTACAGCGTTGTTCGTCTCCATTTTCATAGTGAATTTTATGTCGAGGTGAATATTGTTAAGCTGATTGAGGAAGGTGTGAAGGCTTTCGGATCCATGAGGCCAGATAGCAAAGACATCATCCACATAACGCAGCCAACACGTTGGCTTCAATAGAGATGTACGATGCAGAAAAACTCTGAGTCGTCTCCACAATTCAATATTTAAAGGATGTCAGGACGGTGATTCAGTACATGTTTCGAACCTACATAGGTTCATCATCAGCTGAATTTACATTTAATTATGGAGATGAAAAAATTCAATTGGAAAAAATAAAACCGTAGAGACATCCCCAGATGCATCAGATTGGTGGTTGATCCTTCTGACACATTAGGCTGTCTCCTTATTGGACACAGAAACCATATTGAGGTAGACACAAATTACTCGACTGTTAGTAAATCTGGAACGAGATTAGAAAATTACCTGAAAATTGTGCTTGGTCTATATATATGTTGATATTAGAGAGTAATTGAACATCATCTGGAGTATACGGTATGCCTCACAATGACATGTATGCATGCGCAATAGTAAACAAAATTTGTTATAACGTCGTACGTACATCGATATATAGCGCTAAGGTATAACGTATACGGTATACATTCTGCAAGTTTGCTATTATTTCCAGAAAAAATATCAACTCAGGAAACCCTCAAATCGAAAATTGGAACGATATAGTAGTCGAAATTTATATCAGTTTAATCGGTTCGATTTTTTATCAACTCAAGAGGAAATGATTGAAGTATCGTGTGGTATACAAAATGAAATTGGGCGATTATTCTCGGACCCAGAACAGAACAGTGTTATGAAAGGAAATATTTCCGTGGAGATGAGCAGTAAACTTTTGTTCTATGAAGAAAATGCAGAATAGTTGTTGTTTCGCTGAAACTAACACCATTATCTACACAAAGACACAGAACCGTCGAGAGGAAACCGGGGCCTAGGGAGATTATGCGAATTCACCCCATGTTCTGAACCTAACAGTATTGTTTCCTATAGGGGGAGGAGAAAACCCTTTCAACCCTTCCTTATTCTCGACTGGTCTACATAGGCGGTATCCAGTGTTGTCACTTCTCGATCCGATATCACAACAAATTGACGAAAAAGGGCGCCTCAAAAAGGTACACCTTTCTAGTTGGTCATTTGGTCAAAGGACCTCGCACTTTCCTTATGTAAAGTGGCAACCGGTCAAATTCTCTGACAGTTTATCACAGGGGAATTATTCCATGGAATTGAAAAGGTGTGTTCAACTTCGAGGCTGAAAGATTTCGCCATGATTACTTTCCATACAGGGTGGGTCATACAGCAAACCATACCAAATGCTTTGAAATCACCACACAGAGACCTTGCATTTTTCAGTGACTTTTGTGTTAGTTCATAACAGGCATGCATAACCGGAAGAATTTCAAATACACAGGGTCTTTCCATGGTTTAATGATTATATTCAAAATATATACATCTTTTGTCCTGTATCCCAATTAATACATGTGGCAACAAAGATGAAAATGAGCAGATAAATGCACTATTTTCAGCAGTAAATATGTGATCCGGAATCCTTCACACAAGCAAGTAGTGTATCAAAGGTACAAATAAACTGCTCGAAAGTCATTATTTTGCGGCAGATGTATTCTTTTTTCGTAGTTTTTTGGGCTCTGACCTACCACAATCAAAACCAAATATTGGAATCTATACAAGTGTAGAAAGGGCAGTATTCTAATCTAACCTGAAAAGTAGCTGCGTATAATTCGATTTAGTCTAATAAATAAATACAAGAACTAATATTTCTCGGAACACTTACCGTTATGAACGTTTTGGAAACCAAATCTGCTTTCGATTTCAAAACTTGCTCACAAATATGTCTCTTCTAGGTTCGCACAGCACGATAAAAGCAGATTCCTTCAGATTTCTTGTACTATCAGTGCTAACCTTTGCTATCATCAGAGTTTCATTTTATTCTACCATGTTTTGCATCGGCAGTGAGAATAAGTTCTGATAATTCAAAACCATCAACTCTCTGTTCTTGATGTACATCCTGTATCCACTCTTTCGCACTTCCAGAGATCTGGACGTTTCACCAATACGAACACAATTTCGACCGCACCAACAAAGAATTTTTTAAATACAATTCTTTGTGTATTTTTTATATTATTTGGTTCAGTGTGTGTTGGCCTACCTTGCTATATATTGTGGTCTGAATATAGCGCTAGCTTGTCGAAGATATTTTCTGGCTCAGACATATCTGACATGTATATTGAAAATAGAAGCGACAACGCCTCCCTTTCAGAAATGAGTTTATTTTATTGACCATTGGTTAGATTGGTCATTATGGCTATGGAGGATCGCTCCTGTGTAGTATCTTTTTCCTTGATTGAAACCTCTTCTGCTCGTGCAAGTGGGTGCCCCCAGTCTGTGTAAAGGAGTCATTCACGGGATTCACTGGCATGAGTATCATCTTTATAGGTTCCTTGTACAGATTTCTGTCCGATGTCAATCAATATCCGGCATCGTATTGACAGGAAAGTTCATATGTTTTCTGGTGAGCATCTTCCCAATAATATACAACTTTGCTGAATTTAGTGGAGAGAGAGAGAGAAATTTATCTTTGTTCGGAAATATTTCCCTAGGTCTTATTTTCCGGTTCTCACATTGGAAGCCTTCCACTCCGAGAGTTCCTGCAGCTTCTGAAACCCCATCTCGAAGTTTTTATTGGAGCTCGTTTTGACACACACTATATACACATTAACAGCCATTGATAGCGCTGAAGTCGACAGACTCAAAGGTCGGAATTTAGTCGGATCGCAATTATTAATTTCTCTACCCTTTCGCCGAACCCTGTTACATGTGATGTAACCCTCTAATGAATAACCAAATTTGTTATCCAACAACCTTCAAACGATATTGAATACGGGAAAGCATTTCCTCATTAAACAGAATGCCAGCGGTTTGCCAGATTGTTCGTTGTTCTAAAATTGTTCGTTTTCGTTAACCAGCTGACGAACGTCAACCCTCAAAAGTCGAAACTTGTGCGAGCAATGGATCAACGAGGCCTTACCTTTTAACGTGCGATTACCCAGCACGGTGGCCCGGCGAGGATTCGAACCCCGGCCTTCCGCTTGACAGGCAGATATGCTAACCACTACACTACCGTATGTAATACCATACAATATGATATGATTGCTGTTTACTCCAAATCAAACCTACGTAGGAGCCCTATAGGAAAATATGATTCAAAAATTATCTAGTTTGATTTTCCATATTCCCCACAACAACTTTCCATCAAAAACCAGGGGCCAAGGAATCCTAGAGAGAGAAATAGAACATCAACTATCAACGGAATGGGTAATTAGATTTTCAAAGATAAATAATTACCACACAGAGGATTCAAGGTGTCACAAGACCTCCTTCACCATATGGAAAAAAAAAATGTTAAATCGAAAAGTCCTGAAGTTTTCCAGGGATATGATTTTTCTGTTGTGTTTCTCTGACAATTTCTTCTTCAATAAATACAAAACTTCTACGGAAGAGGAAACATCAGGAAAGTCCTATCCTATTCAGCCTGATATTCAATTCAATATCGAAAAATTAGTTAGGATGATTGTTAGACCAGAACTACTTCCTTAGATTGTGAGACATATAAATCACAACCCAACTGTTAATTTGGTGCCTGCAATTTTTTATTTGATTTTAGTCAGTTTTTGAGCGAAGAATCCAAAATAACTGTCAGATTTGGTATATCAGTTATCGTTTTTGAGATACGTAATATTGGCGCTTTGTCGAGTAAACTTATCTTGTTTTTTAATTTGTATACATTTACTACTACGGTACTATCATTAAAATGGCGAGGCCTAAGTCTCCTGAACCCCAGCACTCTTCTTGACAAAGTGAACATTGTAGTATTGTGGATAGAGGGATGGTGTTTATAGCCGTATGAGAATCCAACGTTGTTGAAACTGTCGGACCATATACAGGTCTGGTTTGAAAAGGATTAATTGATGGATTTGTTCGAAGCGATAATAATGGTTTCCAGGAATTGGGGAGCCTTTGTGAGTCGTCTCGTTTCTTGAGGCATTGAGAGCGTTTTTCAATTTCTATTGCTTCGCAAAAACACTCCACTCCAGAATCATTCCAACAATAGTCCGTCATCATGTAGCAATCCCATCTTCCTGGATAATGACGTCCTATAGTTCCAATGTCCTGAAGAAATATTTCTTCCTGTTCTTTACTTAAATCACCTAGGTTTTCTGGAAACCGATCTAAGTGGCTGTGGAGATAGTGAATTTTTATGCTCATGTTACAACCAAGAGTTTTGAAGTTGGAAAGCGTATTTTTCACTAACTTTATGTAATTCTTCGCTCTATTATTTCCAAGAAAATTCTGTACTTCTACAATAAATGAACCCTAAGTATTGGATTAATCTCGCTCATTGATGTTAAAAATTGTGGATCTTCAATAAGCTGCCTTTTTGTGGTCATCAAATATTCCGAATTTCAGTTTTTGTGTGCTAATTCCAGGAAACTTACGCAACTAGTAATTTGAATGAATTCCATCTTGATCTAAAGCCTTTACAAATTGCTTCATAAGCCCCAACTCGATATGCAGGAGTGGCAATATGATTTTTTTTCTCGCAACCAAAGGTTTACTTGATGAAAGTAAAATCATCGTCATGGTTTCTTGGTTCCCTCCAAACCATTTGTACTCCAAACTTCAGGGTCATCCTCTTTCCAATTGACCATTGCCGCAAATGTTCAACGCATGATTTACATACCAAATTTGGAGCCCACAATATATTCTAGTCCCCAAGTGGACGCCAAAATAGGCCAGATAAGCTTTCTTCACAAAGTCAGAAACAGGTTTCCGACTTGAAAGTGTATTCACCACATATATAACAAAACACGTCTGGTTGATTCAAACAACTTTTACTTGTGGATGCCATGCCTTTAATTCAATATTCGGAAAACGTACATAAAATAATTAAGCGATTTTATCTACAAAGGCTCGAGAGTAAATTGAAACTTTTAAGGGTAGAAACGAGAAAGAAAGAAATAGAAGGTATAGAAAGGTCGGTTTTTACAATCATGGGCAATAACAAGTACCTAAAATGGGCTGGCTACATGCCAGTTTTCGGTAAGAAATTTTGGTTTTGACCTGCAAAGATATCATTATTTCGTTATTTTTACCTGTTTTCAGAACTAAAATTATTATTAAGTGATTATTGAACTACGTTTGGAGATAACTGGCTGATATGTCATGAGAATAGTATATAACATCCTAGGTGTAACCACCATCATTTATCTCAAGGGAAAAATTTCTATGGCGTCAGGCTGAGATGAAAAATTATTTTTGAGGAAGATATTCACTTTTACCGGTATAATATATGATGAGAAAATTATTTGAAGAAAAAAATTTCATGGAATGAAGAAGTTAATATTCTCATGAGGATATACAAACTACATCAAGCTCCCAACCAATGCCATTCTATGTAAATGTCATTCTCCTACGGGTCAATGAATACGTTTGATATGCCAATCATTTCTCATAAATCTCAATTATTCCAGAAGAATTGTTAGGAACAAGCTATGATATGATTACTTAATAAAATATCAGTAGCATTTTCGACGATAAAAATGAACCGGCCCTGAGCGAGAAAGACCAATGTATGTCGGAAAGAGTTAGATTACGTGGGCAAAAATTGCCGATAAACCGGTTATATGTTATATTTGTGAAATTTCGTGATGTCGTTGGAATATACACGTCAAGGGAAATCTAGGCCTTTCCTAAATTGTGATGAGCAGAATGATATTTCAAATGAAAGAGTGAGAAGATGATTCAAATGTGTCAAGATGGACTCTTCATCAATTTCCGCCAGGAAGTAGATTGGAAATAAACATATACCATGTGAATCGGTTGTACTTCAGAGATATAAATAAATGAACGTTGTGAAGAATAACCCAACTGCGACATATGTTTTGCCTTACAATAATATAAAGCAGTCTAAGGCGTCTAACTTCTAAATAATTTAAAGTTGGGTGAATCTCGAAAAATTCATGGATGGGTTGTTACCCATGCAAGAAAAACAAATTTGCGTAATATTTTGTGTTGTTTGTTTTTGTAGTTGTAATGAATGCGCTAATGGATACATAAGTTCGATCATGAACTTGAAATTATTCCTTTTCAGCAGCGAGGTTTGGAAGCCAATTTCCTGGTATGTTTGAAAATTGAAAATATCCAAAATTCCCAATATCTGAATGATCAAATAATGTTGAATTATTCATCTCTATTATACATATGTTTTCTTTTTCGGATATTTGAAAATGTAGCCCACCATTAACTCCATTGATTTATTGACCCAACTAGAATAGAAAGAAGGAACAGAATTCTAGTCGGTCAGACCGGAATTTCTATAATATAAATAGAGCATTCAGAAATAATTCCTGTCGATTTCAGCATGGCGTGTGAAGAGGTTCTGTGGATAATAATTGGTGAAAATTTCACAGGACTGTACCAAAATTTACGCATTGCTGTACGAAAAACCATCAGAAGTGTATTTTCACTGGCAATTCAATCGACTACGTAAAACAAATCACTCGCAAATAATCGAATGAAAATGGAAGCCAAGCGCAATTCATCATGGCGGAATTTTTGCCATAAATTATACTTTCCAAAGCATTCGTAATTGGATTTTTAATCAAATATTTCTCAGTTTCGCTGTTTACGCTTCTTGCTCCGACTTCGCTAGAGGAAATGGGGACAAACATCAAGTTTACATCGATAATCTTCCATTGTTTCAGCTTTCAACAAAACAATGGACAGACTTCATAAGTTCGGAAAGAGTTTGAAGGACTTCAATTACAACAACAAAGAGATTGCCGACGACATTTATTCAGCAATAAACTCTACGCAGTTCTTGGGAGTATCGGTAAGTTAATGAGATTGGGTACTGGGAAAATAATGACTTTTTTGTTAGCTGAAAATTGTTTTTTTTGTATGGAAGGAGACTGATAAAGTTTCTGAAACATGGCTCTGAGCGTTTTCCTAATCGATATTATTCGTTGAATAACTGAATGCTCAATTGATAGTGATAACAGATTTCATGATGCTTCATATCGGTGAAACGGTAATCAGAGATGCCCAGAAGTGTTATATGAGTAAATAATTCCCAACAAAAACTCAATAACTGTCACAATTCATCTAATTGTTCAATCCTGTTCTTTCCAACTCCAACTATTTTTGTAAAAATATATTGTCCGTAAATGGATTCGTTATAAGAGAATGAATGATAACGTACGACGCTCTGAAAATTTTCAAAGAGAGTCCTGTAACACCCTGTATATATAACTTGAGTATGAATAGTCTGGAGATGAACTATGTATTGAATTCATTGGCCAACCATCACTGGAATCAACTACATAACTTCACCTCGCATTAGGTTTCTGTTTGGCGCATTTAATGATAGTTTCCAAGTGGATCATTCTCATTAATTAAAGGATATCTTAGAAAAACGATGATGGATCGAAGAAGTAAAATACTGAGGTGACCATTAGTCGAAAGAATTGAGAATCGATGATGTAACCATATGCAAACAGAAAATTCTGTCATTCCCATCATAACTGAAACTTATGTCGATTCTTTCACGAATGATGAACATATGCTCTGCTCAGGTTATGAATTCTATTCTAGCTTCCGTTTCAAAGGTGGGGTTTGTCTGTACTCTAGGAATGATTTATCGTGCCAACGCGAAGGGCTGAAACCGAAGGATTTTGACATGATGTGGTTTAAGCTTGTCAATCGTCAACAGAATGAACTTGTGTGTTGCCTTTATTCATCACCTGTCTCATTTGATAGACCCTTCGAACTTCTATCGGAAAAAATCGACTTCTTCAAAGAAAACCATCCAACTGAGGAAGTCATCGTTTTGGGCGATTAAAATGTACATAATTCCTCATGGCTTCAATTCTTGAATAATACAGATGGAAAAGGATGACTTGCAGAGGCATTCGCTATTACTCTGGGACAAGTAGTAGATCAACCCACTTGTATTCCTAATAATAATTGCCAATTTGCCAGTATACTAGACATGCACGTTCTCACCACTCAAACTGATCTTTGACATATCAAAATTCACCCTTCCTTGGGTAATTATGATCACGCTTCGATTTCGATCACTTGCTCATATTTTAAGCCTCGATAAATAGTAATCTGCCGACGTGTCTGTAACTACAAGTCAGCCGACTGGGAGGAACTTCGATTATTTTCCCTGATTCTCCTTGAAAAAGGATCCGTTTTTATCTGGTGATCTATGTGCTCGAAAAATACCTGATGCCATCATTTTGGAAATTTAGACATTCGTTCTAAGTAAGCTTTTTATAATTCTTCTCTCTCAATACTTGTCGGACCTTGGACTTTTTCATAAGATGATTAGTCTGTTTTTGTTAATCGATAATATCAATCACCACTCTCTAAGATATCCTGCTCATTCAGGTGGAATGTAGAATTCGATGTTTGTCATGGATCTTCTCCTATGCGAAAATTCTTCTCATATGGCCATAAATACCATCCCTCTATCCACAAAACAACAGTCTTCACTTCGTCAAGATGTGCAAGGCAAGGCACCAAGTCACGAAGAAGTCTTGAGAATGGCTCCAAAGTGGGAGCCGAAACGTCGACAGAAGACGAATCCAGACGCGGTTCAACCGGAAGTTCCAGTCATCACATATACCGTGTGACACAGACTCATGGTACACCCCCGTTTTCTCCTTTGTTTTTCTAGCTATATCTTTGAAATTCGGAACATTGAATATGCTCACTGAACAGCATTTCTCGACATATCTGAAAGAAAAAAACAACTTCCAATTTTTCCGGAAATGACATCAACTTTCGATTCTTGAATGGGACACCCTGTATATTGTTACATGATCGGCTAGGGATGATCATGAGGAATCCAAAGATACCAGGTTTTTTGGTGTTATCTCCGATGACTACGGAGATATTGCCATTTATTTTATTCATTAGCTCAATGAGTGGGAGAGAGAATTGGATTGACCCGCCAGAAAAAGTTTCTCTCTCCTACTCGTTGAGCTTATGGATAATATAAATGGCGATATCTCCGCAGTCATTGGAGATAACATCATCAAACCTGATATCGTTGAAATCCTCATGACCATCCCTAGCCGATCATGTAACAATATACAGGGTGTCCCATTCAAGAATCGAAAGTTGAAGTCATTTCCGGAAAAATTGGAAGTTGTTTTTTTCTTTCAGATATGTCGAGAAATGCTGTTCAGTGAGCATATTCAATGTTCAGAATTTCAAAATCATAGCTAGAAAAACAAAAGAGAAAACGGGGGTGTACCGTGAGTCTGTGACACACGGTATATGGTAATCCGTGAGATTCTAATACGAACGTTGAGCTTAAATTCCGACTATAGATAGCTCTTCTCGTAATAATAGGTGGTCTATGCAGGAACTTGAATTTCCTGGTATTCTTGTGCTAGCATTGAATGTAAAAATGAAATTATCATTCCTCTGAAAAAGGATCAAAACCACAGAACACGGAATGAAACCCGTGTTCCGTATTTTATTGGAATTCATCGATTGACGGCGTGAAAAAAAGTGGTTTGTGACATTTCCATCTTCTATGAAACGATCTTCCGAGTGCGTCCAGGATGCGCCGAGCTGTGATGAACCTGATAGAGCGGGCGCTGCGAAACATTCCGTTTGAAAAAACCGATGACCTCATTCTGGTTGCCGGACGGAATTATGGTCCAGTTTTTTTTTTTTCGGCCCTATAATAGGAGTTTTCGATTCCATCGCTGTAGTTGTTGAAAAAAAATGTTGTATAGAATGCAAAAACCATTGACCGCTATTTCTCGACTGAAATGTTTCTGCAAGATCCTTCCAAACCTGTAACTGAAAGTTGCCAGAGAAGCCCGTTGTCAGTTTTATTATAAATCTCCTTCCCAGCGTCACATACCTTCTCTCGAGTTTTGGTACGGTCCGCGCTTTTCTCAACAGTTTTTGTGACTTCAGTTATAGCTGAACTTCATCCATTATTATAACAGATACATTTTCCAATATTTAAAATAGGAGTGCTTCGAATTTTGTGATAACTTTCCTTTAAGTAAATAAATATCGCTACAATTATTAGAATAAAAAAAAGGCGAACGAAAAATCATGCTGAACTGGTGAATTAACCGAAAGAAACTATTCAAATGCAGCAAGACGACGCAAAGACGAAATTTCAGACAAATTTGAGAAGTTGTTTGATCCGAATGCTGATGAAGAACACTTCTCGTGGTATAAAAGTTGCATGGCCAGCTTCAGCGAAGAAAAAATTCGTCGTCGTCACTACATAGGGAGCTGGAAGAAAGAGCTTCATCAACAACTCAGGGCGTAGCTGGATCATCAACTGACCTGCAAATCAAGAAGAAGCAACAGCGATTCGTCGAGTGACTCATGATGTTCCATTTGTGGTATACGACAATAACCAAAATAAAAAAAAGTCATCTTTTAACTGAAATTTCAGCAGCTTTGCTGTTTTTCAATGCGTTGATAATACTATGGAATTTTCACAAAAATTTGTTATACGAAACACCGGAAGATTTGTTTGCAGAAACTTCCAATATCATACGTCGTGTTAAAGAAATTACGTTTCATTACCAATATCTTCTAGTAACGAAAGAGGTCGACCAACAACAAATATCACAAAAACAGTTACTGGCTGCTTTTGACAAATTAATGGCGGATATAAAAGACGGTGTTTCGACGACCGCTTTTGAATTGACATACTTGGCTCAACGCATGACTGTACTCGCTGAAGTAGAGAATGTAGTTCTAATCGTGATCTCAAAGTGATGCTGATCGATAAATTTGGTGACAAGGTTTTATTCTCATATCTTACTGAGAGAAAGCAATCTTCTTTGGTTTTCATGGCAGGAAGTTCATTAAGGAAATAGCTGAACGTGTACGTCGGCTAGACTGTAGCAAAATCGTCATGTGTGCTAAGGAATTACGGAAGGAACTATCCACTACTGAACTTATACCAGAGGAAAAGTTGTGTGATGAAATTCTTATAGAAGATGCCGCGAAGAAATGCACATTCACGCCGAAATGGAAGACTTTCATACAAGACCCATTTAGCAGTCAAAATCTAGAATTGTCAGGCAATACACTCCATGAAGCATTAGCGGTGTTTAGTGATATATATCAGTGTAACGAACAGAAAGACACCGCAACATACAGCTCTAGCCGAATTCATTCACCACCTACCTAACTAAATCGAAACATATGTTTGTTGAAAAATCATAGACACTGTGACAATGACATTCAAGGGGACATTGAGTGGCGAAGATTCTATGACCGTTACAATCATGATAGTTAATCAACAAAAGAATGATAAAAAGAATACCTCACGGGCATGGCCTAGCTCTCCATGTTGACTAGTCATTCGATATTTTGAGCTAAGCAGCAGGGAAAGACCGCGTCGAAAGCTCATAAAACTGCAGCAAAGTATTATATCATAGCTCGCAGGCAACATATCAATGAACACAAGATATATTGAGGAATTGCTGTCCTTCGGAGGAGACATAAAGCCGGCGGTCCTGAGTCCATGGTTGTTGGACTCGTGAAGGATCCCTACCTCTGGTTGGAATACCAGAGTGTTCGGCAAAATTTCCGGTTGGGGGGAATGTGGTCACCGGAGTCGATGATTGGCCTTGGTAGGGGAAACAGGCCGACGTTAAATAAATCATTTAAAAAAAAGAACACCTCAGACACTGCTAAACCGAAACTAACTGAAATTGACTACAAATATTTATATCAAGTCCTTCAACCAAAATCCCAGCTGGCCATCACAGGTGGATATAAAGACTCCAAAAAATCTTCAAGCTCCAAGGTAATAGGTCTTCTGAATTGTTAGATTCATATTATTGTGCGTTTACGAGCGACAAGGCCGGCGCTAGAAAATTTCGTAACATTATCAATGAACTATTACATTAATAATTAAAAAAAAAATTAAACCTTTTTCCGTCGAAATATGTTCATTCATCTCTCCTGAAGCAGATTGAAGGATTTTCAGCCATATTTTTGTTGCTGTTCGTGAAGGAATTGAACAAGTTTTTATAAATTGTGCAGATTCCGATGTTTCCGTACTCAACATCCACTTTTAGCATAAGCTATCGAATAGTAGTTTTTGAGGGATTTGGTTTGAAGGATCAGCCAAAAAATATCTTTCAAGCTGGGATTCAATTCAAATGTATCTGAAATTATTAGAACTTCTGATGTTTTGTATTTACATTGCTTAAGGGCTGCAATACATGGGCCTCCGAACTTACTCCAATTCGGTTATGAAAGACGAGATGGAAAGTTGTACCCGGTGCAAATGGCAAAACCACCTATGACAAATTCTTTGATCAGGCTTTGCAAATATAATGCTGAATGCCTGACAATGTTTTGCACTTGTAGAAAAAGCGAAATCAATTGTATTTTCCTTTGCAAATGCATCGGCAATAATTGTCAAAACTCACCTGAATGAATTTTCCACTACTTATTAATAGGTGAACCACTTTTTTTATTAAATTTGTATTGAACTAGATCATGCCGTTTTTCTCCATACCTCACCCAAACCAGGTGTTAATAGTCAATAACAATTTTTTTTTTCGCAGCTACAGTGATGGAGGCGAAAACTATTATACGACCGAAAAAAAAAACTGGATCATAATTCCGTCCGACAACCTCCACAATATCATTAATTAAGTCTTTCTTAACTCAAATCATCAATCAGAATGAGGTCATCGGTTTTTTCAAACGGAATGTTTCGCAGCGCTTGCACTATGATAAATTTTAGTAGTTAGAACTACACAATATTATTGGACCACAATAGTATAATATGCAACGATCATGAAATGATGGTTATTAATACACGAGCATCAATCGGGATACGAAACGAGCCGAAGGTGAGTTTCGTATGGTTGATGCGAGTGTATTAATAACCATTACATGAGAGTTGCATAAGCTATTTCATCTACACTCGATAAATAGTGATGAACTACAAATATTATGTTTATTTTGCACACAATAATACTAATTAAATGCATTTCTTTAAAAAATTCTACAGAATTGTAATTAAAAGTATTACTTCGAGAAATGAAACGATGAGAAATGAAGAGAAGATCAAAAATCAAAAGAAAAAAAGATTACTCGAGGCCGGAATCGAACCCACGTCCCTTCCAACTAGTTCAACTAGCTTTTATATTCTCAGCGCCTTAGACCGCTCGCCTACGGAGAGCTCAAAAAATATAATTGAAAAAATAAAGAAATAAATCATGCATTTGTAAAATGAAAAGCTTGACCATTCTAACTGTATTTCTGCCGGTGAAGGTGTCGAAGGTGATTCTCCCATATTGCTGGTATCAGACATTTTGTTATGATTATCGAAATTTGGCTATATTCTTCATACCGATTTTGACTTGATAAACGTCAAATGCAGAGCATGCACATCATGCTTGATTGAAAAATAATGGGTTTCTATTGGTTGAAAATCTGTATAGTAATGGATTTCATTATAAAACGGGTTGTGGGCATATAAGAGTATCATTATAGTACGGGTGTAGATAAACATAATTACCGCCCATCGAAGAGGGCACAGGCAGCTAGTAACATTTAAAACCCCACATCACGGCCACTATTGAAATTTGACGTTCTGCATCCATTAATATTCCATCTCACAACAAAAAGTGAAATTGTTGATGTTACTCCGTCTTTGAAAAATAGAAAAGCTCCTGGGACAGACGGAATCACAGCAGAAACTCTGAAAGAAATCGCTGTAGAAATTGCTACCCCATTATCCCATCTAATGAATCTCATAATGGAGAAGGGATTCTGCCCTACCGAATATAAAGTAGCGACCATCAGACCAATTTATAAAACTGGTGACGAACATATTACTTCAAACTATCGACCTATTTCGGTGATAGAAGGGGAGGCCACGATGCTAAATCGGGATTTACTCGAGCGTCATAGCAATCTATTGGGTTGCGAAGCTTAGATGATAAAAAAAATGTTATATAATGTAAACCTTCTCATCGGAGGTGAAAGGAGTTATAGATTTTCAAAAATGTAAAAAAAAACTATTGCATAGACATACTCGAGTGCGTCAGATATTGATATCATCTATGTCCTACATATTTTTAAAAATGTACGTGTGTTAATCTGATTGTTTCCATGATGGGGGTGGTCGTACGTAAAGGTTGAAAATGAAAAAAAAATTCTCGAGCGCGTCAGATTTCCTGAGGGGATGTTAAGTGAACGTAAAAAAAGCTCTCATATAATGATCTGACAGTTTGGATGTGACGCAGACTCGCGGCCGTTAATAGAATGTGAAAAAAAATTGAAATACACAAGCGCGTCAGATTAAGATATATATGGTTCATCTTTACGCCCTAGACGTTGCAGTCTCATAATCTGACGATTTTTTGGCGGGATTCGCCTATTCTGTCAATTTGATTTTTTTTTTTTCAAATCATTGAACCTGATTGATTGAAAAGCTCAGGAAAAACCATGCATATCATGCCACGAACAAGTCTGTGTGATCAACTGTCATGGCGCCATGGCAACAGATACCAGAGTGGGGTCGGAGTGAGAGAGCAATAGATAGAGAAAGAGAGAGAGGGAGAGGGGAATATAGGCATCACGTAGCTGCACACATTGAACTTTATGATTAATTTTCATTATTTTTCGGCTTGTGGAAATCGTCAGATTATATATTTTTTGTAATTCTTGAATTATTCCCTTCAAAAAAAAATTAGCCTCGCTCGAGAATGTAGAGATGACTTTTTTTTTACAACTTTGTTGCCCTCCTCCTTCTTTAGGTTACTCTCGACAGGTATCAGTGCAGGATTCATCACAGAAGGAATTCCTGCATATGCTCTTGTTGATACCATTGCCGGAATTAATTTTCAATAATTGGGACGGGGCACACTCTCAGACCGGTTCCGGGCTATTTGGCGTCTCGTCAGTACAAGGTAGATCCATCATAAACATGAAGTCGGTGACTTCCCATAATTGAGAATAGTTCCCCTTCAGAGTAGCGTGCATTGACCAAGGTTGATGCAAACGACAAGCAAAATTGCCGTCGTTGCAAAATCTGCCGTAGACGAGGTACTAACCAAAGCATATCAAAATGGCCCAAAATATTTGTACGGAAACGAATTTTACAATAGTTACTCGATTTGAAGCTAGTCTTCAAGTATATTCACCGACTATTTGTGAAATTCGTTTCCTTGTACGAGGACTTTGGACCATTTGGATATGCGCTTGGTTAGTACCTCGTCTACGGCAGATGGCGCGACGACGGTAATTTTGCTTATCGTTTGCATCAGCCTTGGTCAATGCATGCTAGTGTGACGGGGAACTATTCTCAATCATGGGAAGTTACCAACTTCATGTCGATGATGGCACTACCTTGTGCTGACAAGAGGCCAAATAGCCCGAAACCGGTCTGCAAGTTGTAACTTGCCTGTGGACTCTGTCAGGTTTTCAGGTGAGTTCTTCCGAGTTTCAGATGATGGATATGGTGGGGGAAATAAAATGCTGATATACTAAATCGAAAGACAACTGAGGCATCTATTAGTAGGTACATACACCCAAACTATTTCTATAAACTAATTAGGTATCGCGAAAATACTAATTAAGAATGTCTACCGCAATTAGTCTGTCCCGAGTTGCAAAAATACACTTCAGCCAAATCGCATTCAGACGGCACGCAGAATGTTCGGTCAAGAGACGAAGGTTTCGTTAATCGAAACGAAAAAAGATTTATCCTACCTTATCTTCGGTTTCAAGTCCAACAGCTCTCATCCAGAGATCGGTTCACCACCACTACTCGTAACCCCTCAATGGGATTCTTCGTATCGCCTCACCTTCTTAACACCTTGTAGCTCAAGATGAAATGCCTGAATGTCTTATTCAGGATTGGGATACCACCGCCGAAGAAACTATGTACAGTGGCTTGGTAATATTGCGACGGTGCGAAATTCACACCCAACTGCTAACTTTTCACGAGGTTGGCTTATCACTCGCCAAACTCGCACTGCTACTGCTGTCCCTTAGTCCCAGCTACCGTCTACCTCTCGTGCACCCCTCGACTTCTAGCCATTCTTCCCCTTCCCGCACTTCAGAACTACGTCGCGCGCACACTATTTACGCTTAGCACAAGGAACTCAACATGCAAGACATCTCAACATAGCTTACACATAGGCGTACGTAATATAAAATACGAACACGTAATAATACAAGGTAAAATATAGATAGCTAATATTACAGGCGTGGTACAAAGTGTGCCCTGTCCCAATAATTGAAAATTGATTCTGGTAGTTGTATCGCCGATGGCACAGGCAGGAATTTCTTCTGTGATGAATCCTGCCCTGACGCCTGTCGGATATAATACAACCCCAATTACTCCCCTGGTATTAGCCAGGGGAGTAATTGTTTTTTGAAAGGTATCAGTCCGTTAACCAACTGTGTAGGTGAGTTGAGACTGGCCTTAACGAATTGTTCATTGAGAATATTCGATATAAAGCCAGTCTTCAAGTATGCCCACCGACTATTTGTGAATTTATGCAAAAAAATGAGGAGATACTTCAAATCAGAACGATTCATTATCTGGAAATTAGTTTGGTTCTCAGTAAGAAATGACTACAGATAATCCAATAATAGCACCATCATCTAAAATTAACGAAGCATTAGATGAAAGTAAACCATCACTGTGTATATTTTTAGGTCCTGCAAAGGCCTTTGATACTTTGATTCCTACACAGTTGTTGAATGGACTATTTGGAATCAAATTTTTTTTTTCTTGAGGAAAGATTTATGTTGAAAGTTATAAGGATTTTGATATGTTATTAACATGATATTCAACTCATGTCAACATATTTCTGTTTGAGTTATAGAACGGGAAAATCAGGAATACCGAATCTACATATTGAAACGTTTTGAAAAAATGTGTGTTTTCAAAACAGGTTCTTTCGTAACCGAACTTAGAACGCCAAATCTCGGAAGTGAAAACTTGCGTGAGCTAACGTGTATTTCCAATAAGAAAATTGAATAAGTGATTTAACATAGGATTGGGCAATAGGAAAGCACGGTGGGTTTTCTGGATTTCCTCACAGTTGAAATAGGAAATGCGTAACCGTAAAGATCAGTTAGATGCCCCAGAGCGCTTCGACACCCATCACAATTAACCGACCCTTGCCCGCATAAGGCTCTGCCTTCTGGGCGCTCTCGAAAGAGTGTTCGATGAAGGGATAGTATAAAATTAAAAGTAAGGTATAGGTATCCCAAAGTATAAAATTATGATTTTTCCTCAGATAATTTTTTCAGACAACAAAATGCTCAAAGAATTTTAATGAACATTTTACAAAAGTTTCTCCAGTATTTTTTCGTAAAGTGAAGACCCCTTTCTATCTGAAACATGGATAGCACCAGTGGTACTTGACCCCTGCTATCACAGATTCCAGTAGCAGTAGTCAAAGCAAAAAATGAGAAATCACATCTGTTTTTCAAATTGATGATTTAAGTTCGGGGACTAGTGTTGTCACAGAGATTTTCGGAAGTATGTAGCACAGGAATTGAAAATAGTGTAGTTCTAGATGGTTGTGTGTAGTTGCAACTGAAATGAAACTTTCTATTCTTGCTCATGCGCGTTATAAACCAATTGAAGTACCCTACTGACATTGTGATTAATGTCCTTGTAGGTGTGAGGAGTGAAAATAAATAAAAATCAAGAGATATTCATTTCATTTAAAACATACAATTTTAATTCTTTTCGTTCAACAGAAAAAAATCATGAATATACAGGGTGTAACTGAATGAGTGTAAAACATTCAAGGAGATGATCCCTTCTCAAAAAAAAAGATGGGATCTTTCGTACAAAGAAACTCCATTGGAGCTTCCCTTGTTAAGATACAGCCCCTGAAAGGAGGTACATTAAATTTATATGACAATTTTTTTCACAAGCACTGAAAAATATACAATATTGAAATTAGCCTGACAATTTTTACTACCAAAAAGACAATTAGCCAGTAATTTATTTGGTTTATCCCATGGTTGTAAGAGGTGGAGAACGCAACCCCCAAAATTAATTTCCAATGTAACTCTTTTCTTATTATTTGTTTACCATTTAAGAATTTATTTTCGATAGTCTGTTTCATTCTAAACAAAAAATGTCTCTTGGGTTTCTTGCCAAAAATCTTTCGCAGCAAAAAATTATTTTACGAACAACTACTGAGATACATCGTCATAAATGCGAAAATATGAAACTAATCTATATAGTAGGTCGCTTTTAGCGATAGTGACAATTAAATTGGTATGACGCTGTCAGTTTGTGAATTTCCCGAATTGAGTT
This sequence comes from Zygogramma bicolorata, assembly GCA_032362365.1. Taxonomy (NCBI): domain Eukaryota; kingdom Metazoa; phylum Arthropoda; class Insecta; order Coleoptera; family Chrysomelidae; genus Zygogramma; species Zygogramma bicolorata. Next base: position 221,081 of record JAVJAQ010003716.1, read on the forward strand.
AATACTAATTGTGTGTTGTTGTTCTGTTCTTAATTTGTTACTTTAATAATTCATCAACGATTACGAGAATATGGTTCATTCGACAAAAGAACGCAGGGTTGAGGTTTCCATCGAGAAATACGAACACCACAGCTTGAGGAAGCAGTACCTAATTTAATTGAAGAACAATCTACCACCAGTACTAGAAAGATTACGATCCAGCTAAATGTTGATCATACGACAGTATTTCCAATTTTAAAGGAACAACTCTTATACCCTTACCATTTGCAACGAGTACAGGCACTGCTACCGCGAGACTTTCTTGAATTTTGCAATTGGATGCTGAAAATGATTAAAAGAAATCTTGACTTTCTGAAGACGGTAGAATTCACAGACGAATGTAGTTTTTCTCGGGATAAGATTATTAATTTTCATAATTACCACATATGGGCTTATGAAAACCCCCACACTATTGTCAAAACCGGCCATCAAGAACAGTTTTCTCTTAACGTGTGACTCGGAGTAATTGGGGATGATTCAATTGGGTCTCATTTTCTACCTCCTCGATTAAATAGTGATGCATACGTTCAATTTTTGAGAGAAGTGCATCCAGTTCTGCTTGTGAAAGTTCCTTTGGGCGTCAGAAGGGATATGTTTTTTATGCATGATGGGACTCCCGCCCACTTTAATCAAGTGACACGTTAGCATTCAACTGAAACATATGCAAATCAGTGGATATGTCGGGAAGGACCACAGAACTGGCCCGCTTGATCCCCGGATCTCAATCCTATAAATTTTTCAATTTGGGGCCATTTACAGCATTTTTGGTTTATCGTACTCCTGTTCGCGATGTAGAGGACTCGAGAAACCGCATCATCGATGCGTGCATGGTAGTCAGAGAGACTCCAGGAATATTTTAGCGAATACGTGGCTCAATGCGCCGACGTCTAGACGCATGCGTAATGTCTGAAGGTAGACATATTGAAAATTTACTATGATCTCTACATGTTGTGTGTTTTGTTCATTACCCTTTAATCGTTTAATGCAGGTACTGAATACAAAATAACAATAAATCCAGTTCCAGGGGCTGTATCTTAACAAAGGATGCTACACTGAAGTTCCTTTGTATGAAAGATCTTATCTTTTTTATATATGTATATATATATATATATATATATATATATATATATATATATATATATATACTATTTATGAATATAAACCAGCTATCGACTCATTCCAATGTTCTCGACTTGACCCTCTCCCTTCTCATTCTCTCTCTTCTATCTCCATCTTTCTCTGTCTTTTATCATTTATTTTTTTCATTTAATAATTTTTCCCCTTTCCATATTTCTTGCTTGCCTATTTTTTTTTCGATCCTTCTTTTTCCACATTTCTTGCTTGCGGTTTTGAATATTTAAATTTAGTGTATAAATTATTGGCGCTGGTGGACGAACAGAAGTGAAAGTTCGCCTTCCACATTCTGAATTAGCGTTGCCTTTTGCTCTTCATAAAACTACCTATTATCCTAGATGTAACATACTCATTCTGGTGAAAGATGAAAGTATAATTATTATTATAACAGCAGATTTGCTGTCTTCATCAAAACACCCAGACACAGATTGACCAAATACCAGAAAAAATCCCTCAATATAAAACTTTGCAACTATTTCCTAGGTTAAAACGAAGATACTGAAAACTTTGGTCTAGAAGTTGAAACTTTTTATGGAGATTAATTTTCCTAACAGCAAACTGATTTTATTCGTACTCGACCTGCGTTTCGTTAACAAGTTAGCATCTTCAGGAGGAGAAAACTGATATCAGTTTTCTTCCCCTGAAGATGCTAACCTTGCTCAATACTCTCTCTACTCCGCTCACCAAACATCGAATTGGAAAGATCATGATTGATCTCTATAGGAATGTAAAGAAAATAACATATTATGAATTAGCGTGTGGAACATCGTATATATTCTTCGTAAGTTATATTCGACAGAAATAATTAAAATGTTTGCGATCTTGTATTTTTTCTTGAAGTTCTTCGATGAGTAGACTCGGAACAGAAGGATGGCCGTCAGTATCTCTGGGCCTTACTCCGTTAGTTTATTTTTATGGAACTATCTAAAGTTGAAAGCTCATCTAATAAATCGATCAACATTAAACACGTAAAAGTCAGGATGAGTGATGAAACCACAAAAATTATGCCTGAAATATATTGCAATAGGTATATTGATTTGTTTTATTGAAGGAGATTGCCTCCACCAAGCTTCAGATAAATACAGCACCCGCCAAATATTCGGACGATCGCGCGATCGTCAAATTTTCAAGTAGACTGTGACAGTGATCATGCACTGTACGCAAAGGTTAGAATAAATTTAATTTTTGGCAAACGCAAGCGCATCGCGTAATGATTGTACATGATAAACTTTTGAATGGTACAACCAGATATATTGTTCTAAAATTGTTTTAAAATTGTTCGTTTCCGCTAACCAGCTGACGAACGTCAACCCTCGGAAGTCGAAACTTGTGCAAGCAATGGATCAACGAGGCCCGGCGGGGATTCGAACCCCAGTCTTCCGCTTATAAGGCGAATGTGCTGACCTCAACGCTACCGAGAACCACATATAGGTTAGGTTTGTCGAGTCTTTCATGACTTCTGATTTTGGGCATGTATCACTGATAAGATCAAATTCATTCAAGTTGGTAACGAAGTTCGAAACAAATCAATACACCTATTGCCAGTAAATTTTCGAGTACACCTGTAAATGATTAGGTCTAATAGTCGAAATGTCTGCTATTGTCTATGTGACAATATCTAAGCTGAAGCTGGAATATCGTAGAAAGTTTGAGACGATTTCAGGCATAATTTTTGTGGTCTCATCACTCATCCTGACTTTTACGTGTTCAATGTTGATCGATTTATTAGATGAGTTTTCAACCTCAGATAGTTCCATTAAAATAAACTAACGGAGTAAGGCCCAGAGATACTGACGGCCATCCTTCTGTTCCGAGTCTTCTCATCGAAGAACTTCAAGAAAAAATACAAGATCGCAAACATTTTAATTATTTCTGTCGAATATAACTTACGAAGAATATATACGATGTTCCACACACTAATTCATAATATGTTATTTCCTTTACATTCCTATAGAGATCATTCATGATCATTCATGATCTTTCCAATTCGATGTTTGGTGAGTAGAGTAGAGAGAGTATTGAGCTAACTTGTTGCGAAACGCGGGTCGAGTACAAATAATATCAGTTTGCTGTTAGGAAAATTAATCTCCATAAAAAGTTTCAACTTCTAGACCAAAGTTTTCAGTATCTTTGTTTTAACCTAGGAAATAGTTGCAAAGTTTCATATTGAGGGACTTTTTCTGGTATTTGGTCAATATGTGTCTGGGTGTTCTGATGAAGACAGCAAATCTGCTGTTATAATAATAATTATACTCTTATCATTCACCAGAATGAAAATGTTACATCTAGGATAATAGGTAGTTTTATGATGAGCAAAAGTCAACTCTGATTCAGAATGTGGAAGGCGAACTTTCACTTCTGTTCTTCTACCAGCGCCAATAATTCATGCACCAGATTTCAATATTCATAACGGCAAGCAAGAGATGTGGAGAAGGAGAATCGAAAAAAAAATAGGCAAGCAAGAAATATGGAAAAGGGAAATGGAAAAAACATTAATAAATGAAAGAAATGAATGATAAAAGACAGAGAAAGATAGAGATAGAAGATAGAGAATGAGAAGGGAGGGGGTCAAGTCGAGAACATTGGAATGAGTCGATAGCTGGTTTATATTCATGTGTATTCCCAGTAATGGAATATAAATGAATAGGAAATATTCATATTACCACCAGCTATTAAAATTCAATGAGAGGATATAAAAACAACATAAAGATTAATTGATGACTCGCAACAAGAATTCAAAGCTGTTCATTGTGATTTTTATATATGTCTGAAATTCGTTACTCAATTTAATGATATACCTACTGATATAACTTTTCCTGAACGCAGTCTCATAGAAACTTCTGTCAAACGTAGTTGATAAAACGAATAAAAACAAAAGTAGCCATGTTTCATAATCATTCACATCGAATGCTGAAACTAATTTTTTTTCTGTTGACCCATTTGTTTATTTTGACACTTTGTTTCCTGGGTAAATTTCTAAAATGAATGCTGCTCAGTTGATGAAGAATTTCTTGAAAATTTCTACTAATTTCCCAAATTGTCATCGTTGCATTTTCCAGCGGAAAGCATTGAACAAATTGCATTATATAATTGCCATTGATAGTAATCAAATTCAGCTGCAGACTATTTCAATTCGCTCAATTGAACTTAGCTCCAACCTTAATAGTAGTTATGATGGTGTATAATTAATTGACGATTTCGTCTACTATCACAGATAAATAATATTTTTACTTTATGCTGTCACTGAGATCCTTCTTCAACCACAATTATTTCGTTCTCATTTATTCGTAACATCCGAAATTTATTACCAAACTCTGGAGTTTTGAACTTTTTACAGGGTTTCGTGGCCTTCAGTTCCCAAGGTGATCGAATAGCTCTGACGCAGATAGAACAGGTGATAAATGGCAGCTATGCCGTGCTAGGATATTACGACACACAGGCTGATAATCTCACATGGTTCGATAGGGAAGTTTGGAGTGGTAAGCTGATTAACATATAATGTACTGAATTAGTAAATTCGTCACACGGAAGTCAATATTAATGTTCATTATGTCTTCTTTAAATTTCCTCATGTCCTACAAGGTTGATAATTCCATATGAATATGCAGTGTATTCCTGTCTTTTTGGATCCAACTTCCATATTACGGTTGATGAAATTGCTAGGAGGTGATGAGGTCTAGACAAAAACGATATCAGGGGATCAATGGGAATCCAAATGAATATCATACTGAAGGTCACTTTTTTCGAAAAGCAATTCGTACAGGTTATAGGAGTTGGAAATCGCATTTCTACATATAAAAATCTCTAGGCAGAAGTTTGCAGGTAGTACAGCACCAATAACACTCTAGTACCTACATTCAGATGTTTATTACACTGAAGATGCCTCGGAATCATTTTCAAAAAAATTAATATAAAAAGAAATTTAGACAATATCAGTCAACTCTATAATTTTGTACTATTTCTCTTATGTATACATACGAATCAAAAGACTAAAGGAGAATGTGGATATTGACAACAGGGAGAATGCAAGTAGTATCATTTCGAATCCATATTTCTATTGACTTATTCCTTATGAAATAACATTTTCTGATCATGTAGGTTTTTTTCTTCAACAAAATCTTCATGTTTTCTGTTTCTTTCGAGTCGGTCGATATCAATTACATAAAATGTATTTCCGTCATTCTCGGATATCCATACCAACTTCCAGAACTCTGAGCTTCCCTCTTATTTCTCTAGGAAGTATAATATATTTTCATTCCAAGATGAGAAGGGAGTTTCTCCTCTGGTTGTGAATATTAATAACGAGTTCGTGTTAATGACAAGCTTAACTTGTGCCAAGTTGGAAGCTATCGTCTTTTAATGTCCTCTCAGCTTGATGCAGCTTGGCAGTTTTTGAAGACAACGGCGCACAGGCGACCGCGTTAATCATTTTGAAGGAAATGTAAAGTTGTTCTACGTATCAGGGCCGTAACGGGAACTTTGTTCACGAGTCGCTTCAGTTTAATTTTCGGAAACAATGCAAAATGAAATATTCAAAAATATGCATCTTATTGTTGCGTATCCCAGCTGCAATCGCATGAGACTGAGGAGAAAGTACTAATAGTAGATATACTTGTTGCTAGAAAAAAAAGTGATGCTTTGCGTGGTGAGTACGGAGATAGCCACACGAAACACTTTTGTTCGAATTTCATATGCTATTTGTTCCTCAAACGTGGGAAGGAGACTATATTGTGCAGACATAATCAAAGAACCAATACACTATTATCATTATTATCAATTAAAGAATCAATGGAATAATAGCAAAAATCTCTAGCGGTATTCGACTGAAGGGGGTGTTAGCAGTGAAGGAAAACTGATTCACAATTAGTTGGGCAACTGATCGTTGTGCTCAATGTTGTAGGTACGTATATCTCGCCCGAGTCTGGATGCCTCCTTTATTCTAGTCTAAGATTCGGCTGCTTGAATCTGCAGATATCAATACAATATTATTATTATTATCAATTAAAGATTCAATGAAATAATAGCAAAAATCTCTAGCGGTATTCGACTGAAGGGGGTGTTAGCAGTGAAGGAATACTGATGCACAATTAGTAGGGCAACTGATCGTTGTGCTCAATGTTGTAGGTACGTATCTCGCCCGAGGTTATCTTGGATTATAATTTGTCTGAATGCCTCCTCAATACTAGTCTGAGATTCGGCTGCTTGAATCTGCAGTTATCTAATTTTTTGATGAAACACATTTTTTTTATGAATGATACATGTTAGTAGAACAGATAACAGCACATTTTCCTGGCAAAGTTTAACCGCAATTACCGTTAGTAATTAGTTTTCGTTTATAAATTTGCAGATACATGTTGTGTGTCTTACTAGCTGGCTATCATCACTGGATGGATCACTCCAGTGGTGGATACATTCTAATTTCTAGCTTTTTTGGGTTCTCAACCTACCACAATCCGAAAAAACAGGAATAATATAAGAATAAACGTGCTAGAAATGGTGTAATTGCATAAAAATATTAGAGGATTTTATACTTGCTAACGCCAATAAATAGTTGTGAAAAATAGCTAATCACTCGCTTATAGGTTTGAATACTCAGGATTTGAAAATCCTATAGTACTTTTCTGGAGGCATTATAGACGCAGCATTCAACGTAAAGGAATCCAAACCCATGGCATTTTTTGAGGAGAAGGAATGACCCAGCATTAATGATATCAAGAACGATACTGATCTATAGACATTCTAGATTTATGCCTTACTTTTTTGGGGAAAAACTGTGAATTTTTCACACGGTTTTCGTGAGTTTCTATATTCTGTAGAACTCCTCGCGAAAAAATGCCGTCTGAATTAATGGTAGGAAAGACCATTAAACCCAGATTTTCCGTTAAATGAATATTTCAGTGTTTTTCGATGTCATTATTTTTGTAGGACATTGATGGGGTTTTCGCAATTGCTTTTTCAAAATTCATTATCTCGATGAAAGCCGTGAAAGAATATCTGGACATAACTTTCTATTTTTGGGCATTGTTTATAGAAATATTTAGTCAACCATATGGAAATATCATTTGAAGGAATGGATACTATGGATAGACGACACTAGTGATTTCGTTTCCAAGTCATGTCTTTTCTTTCATTTTTCTTACGGAAGTCGTAGCCTGAGTTACACATTTTCTTGATGAATTATACAAAATATCAAAAGATGCTATTCAATTCAGAAACAGAAGTGGAATTTTTGTTCAATGTTGTAGAGATTCGTGTTTTGAAGGTTATTTTAATTCCTCAACTTTCGTTTCCTCCATAAACTATTATCTTCAACTCCATTTTGAAGCTTCATTGTCTTTCCATCAACATTTCAGTCGAAGTGACAGACAGAACTCTGCATCTATTTTTCCCACCAGAGTAGGAATTTTGTCGTGCATTGTCAAGTAAACGGAAATAACGACAATATACTGTAGATGGTGTAACAAAAACGCTTCAAATTCTTTTTACACAGGCATTGACTAACTGTATCTTGGGTTTCAATTTTTATGTATATATAATCAACAGCATGTATTTTGGAAAAATCGGAGCAGATATGCGCTAGATATGCTAGATATGATAAAGATTATGTCAGCCGTAAATTTGGTTGATTTTTTTATTGACTTGATACGAAAGTGACCAAATTGTATTTATGAATTCATTCATAAATGCTTCAATGCTTCAACAGCCATGTTTGTAACTTCTCTCTCAAATCTGTGATAATGAAAAGTCTATAGCTGATACCATTCAAAAACTGTTGCACGTCATCACGGGCGTGGTTGAATTTGAATATGATAGAAGGAAAATCGAAAATGTTCATAAACTTTTTTGTTAATAGGTACGTGTATATCATTCTTTGAAATATTGAATCTCTTCTATGAAACAGTTCTTTCTTGGTTTTCCAATGGCGAACTTTGAGTTATATGCCATTCATAAGGTTCAAATCATATATTTTGAATAGTTATATCCAAACTATTTCGAAGAATCGATATTTCATTAACTGCAAGTTCTTTTGCGTTCCTACATTCAAATACTGTTACGCATGACACCTATATTCAGTAGTGCAGTATTTGTAAGCCTCTCGATGAATCGTGAGCCCCTATATCTTTAATATTTTGAGAAATCGCACTGACAGTATACATAATTGACTTCAAATCTGCTGTGAGACATCAAAAATGAATATCTGACTAGATTATAATACATTGACGATTTTTACAAAATCAGTTGATGTCTGTCAAATTTTTAACGATTTACGGAAAAATACTATCTTTACCTCATAGGAAAAGCCACATTCCTGGACTCAGTGTTTTTAAGTCTTGGCTTGTGGCTCGACCTAGCAATCTTCACAGTCGTCCAGGAATATTGAGCATTTCCTATCTGGTGAGCGACTATCACTACCTTTTATTCAATTCAGCTCTCTAACAGCCTTTCAGGATAGCGAAGGGACATATTTATCCCGCTCTCTTTCGAAATAACTAATCGAAGATGTCACCAACTTGTGGCAGCAATGGTTTTAATTTTTTTTGTCATTTTTACGATGAGCCCAAGATTGATACTTTCTATAGAAACATCGAAATACACAGTTTTGGATTACAATTATCAAATTTGGAAAAAACCAAAAAGACACAGAACTGTCACATTTGAATGTCAATTGTCAATTGGTAAATAACAGACTTCAAACAAATTGCTGCAACATCGAAAGTGCTGCTGCCAACTGAATCTCAGAGACTAACAGACGCCAGATTTGTACAAATGAAAACGTTCCAATGCATTTCCATCAATGGATTGATACTAGAGCGTTGATTTCATGTCGTCATCGATGACGTGCAACAGTTTTTATCACTATAAACACTGAGGAATGCTTATTTTTGTTTGTTGAGTTTGTTTGACCTGCAGGGCTGATAGAATTCAGAGATTTGCGGTTTGACTACAAATTTCACTGGTGCCATACAGTAGCATGGTTTTGAATATAATTCATACTGGGTTATCGGACCTCATGAAAGTAGTAGTCACTGTTTTTGATTGAAACATATTTGAAAAAAGATTGACTTCACTGGATGATAATACTAGTGATTCGTACTGTCGTCAATGAAACAAAAATACACCAAAAATCTGCCAATACCAGTCCAAAATCCAAACGAGTACGAAAGAACGAAATCCAAAAGTATGGATGAACTCATAGCGGATCACACTGTAAGTTGGATTCATTAGAGAACTGGTGAGCGTTAGATTGTTATATTAAAAACGGATACAATCTTTATTTATGCCGGTGGTTACCGTGAATTTCATGGAGCTGAAAGTATTTTTAATGAAAGATTTCCCAGTAATCCGATTTGACGGAAATATGAAAGGAAATTGGTAGATAAATTGGAAATAACCGCAAGTGTAGCTACTGCTGAGGGAGCTGAAAGGAAATTAATCTTCGAAAAGAAGTGAGAATCCTTTCCTCTGTAATCAATAACACCCATTCATCTGTGGTAATTCTCAAATATAGCAGTCATGTGTCAAAAAATTTCATAGGAATCCACAATTATCATTTTGGTAATTTTCCGGTAATGTTTTCAGCTCCTACATTCCAGCCATTGACTGATATCTCAATTGATGGATTGTTTCACTATCTGTTCTTTTTCATTCCCTGAATTGAATTCCAAGTGGAACCATATTTTCATCACATTTTTGCTAGATGCAGTTGTCAAGAAATCTATGTGCATGTATCTTTTTTTGCTGAAATGTTCAATAGGGAAATTCGGCAAAACGTTAGACCTGATATTGGAAATGGTTTATTCTTGGCAGAAGGAAATATATTGAACATTTATTGTAATGGCAAATTAGTGTAGATAAGTGACCGTCTTTCTCATTTAAGGAAGTAAATAAGTGATAAAGTACTGGAGCAAATGTTTTAGCACAATAAACTTATTGATTAATAATAATCAATAATTAGGTACAACCTCTTCTGAATGTTGATTCATTAGGAATTGGCTTTCCTGTGAAAACTTACTATATGATTTTTTTCCAGGTGGAAAAGTGCCTCAGGACAGAACTATCATAAGAAGAGTACTTAGAACATTGTCTTTACCTTTGTTCATTTGCATGTGTATTATTTCGAGCGTGGGGATTATAGTAGCAGCCGGTTTGATAGGTTTCAACATCTGGAACAAACACAGGCGGTGAGTAAATATGGTAGATTGTTCAAAAAGAATCACATTTCATAACTAATGATGTTTGTGTTCACTCTAAGCAACTGAAATTGATCTATATCTCCCCAAATGGAATGATTTTATTTTCGTTGAAATTTTATTATGGGTACAAATGCTACGCAATAAAATATTTTTCAATCGATCGAAATATTGAACATTATGTTTGAAAACGAAGAATAAAATGTAGCAGGTGCTGATCATTTTACAACATAATCCAATCACTTTTGATATTATGTTTGTCACATCTTCCACCATGAGGAAGTTTAATATGATATCAATTCTCCGTCATGAGTCGAATTTCTGTATCTTCCACGATTACTACATGAACAATAAGGTACAGCTTATCCCATCTATCTTGGCACAGACCTAATCACGTATATACCCAGCAATCTCTTCGAAGTATACTAAGATAAAAAAACACCTATTATATGAGTTCACTGTGTTGAAAATTATTAGTAGTAGGTGTTTTTTCTTTCGTCATGATCTGCACTACCAGTGTGCAACTGGAAAAGAATCTGAGTTTGTGCCAGGATGGATTGGATATCATGATTTGGATAGTGGATTTATGGAAAAAAACTTTTGGTATTGTTTAGTTGAAATTGGCCAATTATGTAGGTTATAGAAGAGCTAGTGAAGTTACAGATTCTCTACTTTTTTGTAGAATCATATTTCACAAATTTCATTCCATTACCAAAAGCATTGAAAGTTTCTTGAAAATTGGATAAGGGATTGGGTGAATAAGAGAAAGTATAAACAATAGGGAACAATTGGGAAGGCAATAGTAACTGTATGTAAGTACACTGCAATGTTTTTCAAATTCACCTACTTCCCAACCTATGTTTTCCACTCAACCAGGACACAACAGATTGAATTTCCTTCGTTTGAAAACACAATAAAAGGACTATGTGGATATAATCGAAAGGAAGAAGAATTATTGAAAAGGTGAGATTTGAGACATGCGTTTTCTGTATGAAAAAAAAAGGGTGTTTCTGAAAACTGAGACAAAGAGATTCAAATCTTACTATTTAAATGAGTTGTTCCGTTTTGAAGTAATCCAGAATAGTAGTTTGTATAACAAGAATGGATATGACAACTATCAATTAGAGTTGTACAGTTGAACTTTTCTTCGTCCAGGTAAATATTTCAAAACTTTCAAGTATCATATTGATAATCAATTTTAGATATAGAGTATTCCTTCGATATTTATGAAAAACTCAGAGGAAAGAAACTCAAATTCAATATTGAACGATAAAAATTAAATTAGTAATGTCAAATTCAAAAAAGGCAAAAAAAGTCGGTTTTTGTGAAGCTCGAACCCACGAACATGATAAAATGAAAAAAAAACTGAATTTTTGGTAGTGCATCTGCTTTTTCAACTGTAATAAATCCAAGAAAACTCCATACTGTTAGCGGGTCGGATGGTGTATTCGCCGGTAAGTATTATATAACGGGAATTTATCTTTTCGAATACCACTCAACTTGAAAATGGTTTTAAACATATTTCCATTTTTTCCAAGTGAAACTTTGTTATCGTCAGCAATACTGTTTCAGCAACCAGCAGCAGGTTGTTCTGAAATTGTGATACCACACATCCACCTGGTTCGTGGTTTTGTCATGCTGGTTATTGTTACATATTCTGATTGAAAATGAAGAGTAATGGATGTTTTGTATTATTTCTTTCGATAATATAACATGAGTCATTACGGAATTGTGTTAATTTTCATGAAATGTTAGTCTTTCGAAGCTTTACATGCAGAATTAAACAACGCTCATTCACAATCATTTCAAAAAGAGCTCATGTCTGATCTATTTTCTGGTTGGAATGTGACGAATTGTTCACTCGGAAGGAGACGAAGTCGGCAAAACACTGTGTCAATTTTTTAGCACTTTCCCGACTCCGTTTTCTTTTATTCGAATCGTCATTCTGCCCATCAGAATTCATGAAGTGCTGGATCCCGCTGGCATGTACATACCAGCGCACTTACAAAAAAACTGCTACTCCTGGTATGTTATTACAGTTATTACACATTACCTCAGTACCAAACTGACAAAGAAGCTACAAATACTCAGTTTCTACCTAAAAAAAACACAAACCTCTTCAATAACTACTAACACATTACATTCCAAAAATGGCACTTTACCGTCTCATTATCCAATGTCTCAAATACAGAATCCACGTGAAACATAACGGACATTTATGAGGTATGATTGGCATGCCTTCGCATTTATTAAAACTGAAGAGGCTAAATTGTGAAATTTCAACCTCTACATAGGCATATGACAATATTGATATTTTTGGAACCTACATGAAATTCGTTATGAGCAAAGTCTACTTGAAAAACATGAAATTGATTATGCAAATGATCATTTCTTCATCTCTTCATCAAATACTTTCGAACGATTGTTTATCAAATTGTATCCAAAGCTCGACATGTATTATACTATTTTTGATACGACTTCAAGAAGAAGAAAATAGAGGTGGTTGGAAAGCCAAATGCCAATTTTTTACCAGATATGGAAGGGTCCTAATGTTCGAGCTCGAAGTTAACTAGAGCTGATAAAATTCAAAAACTGTTGCACATCATCATGGGCGTGGTTGAATTTAAAATTGAACTGTAGCCAGATTGTTACAGAATAATGGAATTTTGGATATTAATCAATGTGATGTCTTGAATATGAAACAAGAAAAATCGAAAATTTTCACAAAACTTTGTTAATAGGTTCGTATCTTCATTGAAATAAGGGAGCTCATCCATCAAAAAGTTCTTTCCTACTTTTCCAATAGGGAACTAAGAGTTATATGCCCTTCCGAATGATCAAATCATATATTTTGATTAGCTACATCCGAACTATTTTGAAAATTCGAGATTTTCCATTTTGATAATCTGCAAGTACTTACTGCATTCCTACATAGTATAAATATTGCTACACATAACACCTATATCCATTACTGCAGTATTTGTAATTCTCTTGGTCGTTTGTGAGCTTTGTTATCTGTAATCTTCGGTTATAATTGCATGAGTGCATGAAAATTACCGATAATTTTGCAAGAAAGCGTGATATCTAAAAATTGCAAGTTTATTTTCATATTTTGGCGAAAGTGCCCGAGTCCGAAGGGCGAGGGCTCTTTTACAAAATATGAAAATAACCGAATGCAATTTGTATAAGATATCACGCTTGAATGAAAAATTATCTGGTCTTTTTTATGCACGAATGTAATTCATTGGAATATTTCACGAATAAAGAAATTCTCAAGGAAATGTTATTTTTTGTTCATTTATACTTTCCTCTATAGATTGTATGGAGTGCTCACCTAAACGCGAAATGTTTTTCTATATTTGAAGTCTATCTGACATTTATTTGTGTTGTTTACTGACGTCTAGCGATACGGTTTCAAATGTGTTTTCATGGTGATTTGATACAATGCAATTACCGCTGTAAGTTTTCGATAATTGCATTGCTCTTATGGGACATTTTATATATGAGGGAAATATTATGAGAAATCGCTCTGACAGTATACATACTTGACTTCAAATCTGCTGCAACACGATAAAAATGGATATCTGACGGTAGATTATGAATATAATTCACTACGTATGTTTTCAATTTAGCTCCTCAACAGCCGTTAAAGGAAGCGAAGGAACATTATTATCCCGCTCTCTTTCGAAATGACTAATGGAAGATGTCACCAACTCTTGGCAGCGATAGTTATTAACTTTTTTGGCATTTTTACGAATAGCTTGAGACTGATACTTTCTACAGAAACTTCGGAATGCACAGTTTTTGATCACAATTATCTAATTTGAATGACTATCGTCAATTGGTAATGAACAGACTTGAAACAAAATGCGGCAACATCGAGAGTGTTGCCAACCCAATGCCAAAGAATAACAACCGCTAAATTCGAAATTCAATATTTCCAATGCATTTCCATCCATGGACTGGGACCACTGCGTTGATTTCATGTCGTCATCAATGACGTGCAACAGTTTTTGAATTGTGTTCACTACAACTATTTTCCCGTAGAAGCATACATGTTATGTTTCGATTACAGGGTCATTCAGTCATCCCACCCAGTATGCAATACGATCATGCTGTTCGGCATCATCGTCTGCCTGACAGCCGTGTTCCTTCTCGGATTGGACGGCAGGTTCGTGCATCCCGCCTCCTACCCCGCAATATGTCAAACCAGAGCGTGGCTGCTCTCGACAGGATTCACGTTATCCTTCGGCGCGATGTTCAGCAAGGTGTGGAGAGTGCACAGACTCACCACCAAGGCGAAAAGTGATCCCAAAGTGCGGATGGTGAGTATTGAAGCCAAGGTTCAGTCAATTTCACATTTCAACTCACCTTTAGTTTCATACCATCTAAAAAATGAACAGAACTTTTATTTTGCAAAGAGATGAAGGTTACATGTTCATATTTTTTCCTATATGATTATGAAGAAATGAAAACACCGAATTGATTCATTCTGATAAAATACATTCACCTATTCTATATCTTATTGCAAGTTTCATGGTTCATAACCTGTCACAATCTGAAAAATCGAAATATGGTGTGGATTGTGTTAATATATGAATAAAAGAGATTCATGTGGCCAGCGTGGATATTGATGGACGACTCGTAATGGGATCTACCAATCATGCCAGCCACATACAAATTGTTTTTGCTGAAATGTTTGGGGGTTATATCCCGAGTACACCAAGTTAAGTCGGATCAAATGTGCTGCACTTCCATGATTTTCAACATTTTGCTTAGCAAATGACTTGAGTATACGATAATTAACACGAAACCTTCCGCTTGAAAGCAAAACTTTTAAAATAATGGAAATGCACGCATTTTGGTCGATTAAGCTTTGTGAAGGAGGAATATATGATGAGATTATTTCCAGAAAAACTGTAAACACAAAAAAAAAAAAACAAAATCGAACACAGGAATAATGTACCTGGAAAGTGAGCTACCGTTTATTTTGGTCATTTTGATCGGTTAAAAGGTCCAGTGCATTTGATCGCATTTGAACTCTGTGAAAGCAGTCTAGCCTTCAACTTTTTCATCGTTCATCCGCACTGAGGAAAATAATCACGTCAATTTTTCGTCAAACACGAAAATACTTGGATTTTATTACTTTCAAATCAAACATGTGATGGAGGTGACATTAGAAGTGAAACTTTCTCATAATGATGATGATTGAGTTCAACTTCGAAAATCTAACGAATCATAAAATAATTGAAACTGCGAACCGTAACACTATGCAATCGTTCACGTTGTTATCTCAGAATTTTCAGATTATGCTCAATTCCATATGCGCAATACAAGTTATTACTAGCAAGTACTAGCAGCAAATGCTCGCTCGAAACTGCCAATATTTTATATTTTGAGTTAAATTTTCAAATATTATTCCTATCATTGTCAATTTTTTTTATATCATTTTAAACGTTCGAATATTCGTAATAGTTTTAATTATAACATTTGAAAGTGGGCCAACGCGAATGAAGACAAGTAAACTGATAGCTTCAATATCACAGTGTTTTATGGAAATGGAATAATTAGCAATACAATCGTTGAGAATGCCGGCAGTTACTCTGGGCAAATTCTTCAAATTAATCTGGTGAAAATTCTTGCTGGACGTAACCCTGGGTATAATAGTTATTTGTTTCACTAGGCAGCAAAGTAGTCGATTTACTGTAGCTGCTGATAGTTCATAGCCGAGCGTAGCGAGGCTAGGAATTCAGCTAAGGCAGTCAATCTACTTTGCTGCCGAGTTGATATTTTTTCTGATTATATATGATGACATGTGTTGGATAATGTATTTGCAAATCATTACAATTCTAACAATCTTTTCATTTTTCCTGTAGTGATGAATTGAAACAAATTTTGATAGAAATCGCAAGTGATGATTGGTTGCTATGAAAATGTATGTTCATAGTATAGACATTACAAATAATGGACTGGTCCTAAGAGAGAGACGACTGCGGAATGAGCAAGATAGAATAATTTGAGTATAATCTCTAAGGGAAATCCTTCTTCAATGTAGCAGATAAAGAGAGGTTGAGAAGGATAGAGTAATTCAAGTATAAAATTATCATTCTGTTCTTCACAATATCGCTTCAATTAGGAAATGTAATACCGGAGTGCGTGAACCCGGGATCCGGGAAGAAATAATCGCCCGAGATTAAGTCAATCGCGAAAATTTCGGGACCTGAAATATCTAGTTTTTCTCTCCAAGAAATATTCCCATGCGAATATTAATGAGATCCTTCAACATAAACTTATAACCGTCAACACTGCGTCAGCTCCGCTCACATGCTCACAAAGTAAACTACCCCAGCAACAAAAAACATATCATATGTAAGTCAGAAGATAGAACAGGTTCCTTATTATGTAGTGCGTAGTAGCATACGTCGAGCTAAATATATTTTTTGAAATCGAAATATTGCCAATTCACAATATGGATTGTTATTCCATTTGATTTATGTTTTGATTGAAATCAATCATTTATACGGACTTTTAACAGTTTTTAAAAGATCCCGGGAACCCGGGTTTGAAGAATTTTGATCACGAAATCCCGATTCACTGATCCCTTAACTTTAATGTGCAAATTTTTTTTCGCTTTTATATATTTCGCATTGTCTTGTATGGAAAACTGTCATAAAGGCCAGTCCATTATTTGTAATGTTTATGGTTCATAGTAATTATAGTTTGACAACAATATAGACAGTTATAGCGACTTAGAAGTACTCACTCCTCCAGACACACATCAATCAGCAAGGTATTACTTTTGCTCGCTAGACAGGAAAGTCCCTACTTTGATGCCCTATGCAGGAAAAGTGATACTTTACTGATTGATATGTGTCTGCAAAATTAATATTTGCTGTAAATCGAAGGAAAGATTATTTTGCGGCCTCTATTTCGGCTGCATAATACTTGTATATAAAGAAATGTGTCCCATTGATTTGAAATTCTTCACGGTTGCCGAAAACATATAGTACGCAACACAAAACCGGTCTTTTTTCCAGACTTGTTACGTAAATTACTATTATTTACGACTAATACAGAATGCAAGTATTATTCTTATGGTTTCCGCAGAATAGTACCATATATTATTTCCTAAGGAAATAACGCCGAGGGATTTCTAGTAAGTCTTCAATCCCTCTTGTAGTCCTTTCACAAAATTTCCCAAATTGAATATTACCGTGGAAACGATATAACCAAAACTCCGAAGTGTCAAACGCGTAGGTAATGTTTGTACATTTGTATTGAGATGAATAAAACTGAAGAATCATTTAGTTATGATAAATAAATCAGTCGTAAATAAAGTAGAGTATACCACTCGCAATAATGACTATTATTCTCTCGGAATATTACTCCCTTGCCTCTAACACGGCTCGGTTTGTAAAAATTCCCCGAGAATAATAGCTATCATTATTGACTAGTGGTATAATCTACTATTAGCTTCTGTTTTTTTATATGAGCTTGTTGTCTAATCGATTCAACCTTAACCTCCGTCAACTTTTCAGAAAAAGGTACAACCGTGGAAGCTGTACTCGATGGTGTCCGCCCTGCTGGCCGTCGACTTCGTCCTGATGCTAGCCTGGCAGCTGCTGGACCCCCTCCAGCGCCGCATCGAGCTCTTCCCCTTGGAGGCTCCTCTCTCGTCCTCGGACGACGCGATGATAAGGCCGGAACTCGAGCACTGCGAGAGCCGCAACAATAACGTGTGGCTGTCGCTGATGTACGCTTACAAAGGCCTAGTTTTGGTGAGTGCCAATTCCTCAATATTATTACAAGACGAAATATTTCTGTTCGGTCCCTATTAGTTTTAATAATCCACTCAATGACCATTTTCTCGTGTATTTATCCCATACAGCAACGATTTGCATGAAAATTTGTATCTAGGTTCTACTCACCCCTATTTCAGAACCTTTCCTGTGCTGAGGGTTACTTTTTCTTCAGGGGTGGATGCCACCCCATCTTGGGGGTGAAAAATTTTTCATTGAAAATGAGGGCGGAAATCGATGAATCGACTAATTCTAATCAATTTTTGTTCTATACAGTTTTTTCTGAAAGGCAATACTTTCCGACTTATTCGCGAATGAAATTGTCGGTTTTCGGGCAAAAAAACACGTTTTCAGATTATATTTCGCGAGTAACTGAAAAAAATATGAATTCAATCGAAAAACCTGTGGAGAGCAAAATTATATCTAATATAATATAAAAGAAAATCGTGTATATATGATGTATGCAAAACCAATACGAACGGAATTATTGCTTGGTTCATTGGTATTTTCAAACGCCATAATGGAAAGTTTCTGCGAACAATTACCAAAAACAAATGCATTATGGGCGAAACTCATGGAACCTTTTTTAAATTCCTTCAAAAAAACCTTCATTTTCATTATTTATGAAAGTTCATAACATCAAAACTGAGCGAGGTACGAAGAGAATAATGCCGATTCCAATTTTTTTTTATTGGAACAAAATAGTTGTCACCATTTATACATATATGGAAGAAAGTTCAACTAGGCGTCAAAGAAAGCCACTGTGGATTCATCAATACACATACATATTGTAATTTCTACAAAAATGTGCTTTCGATGTTTTCCCCATAACTCGCTTAGTTTTCAGTTCAAGCAATCAAGTCCTCAAAATAATCATTATTAAGCTTTCTTTGAGAGATATGAGCTCATCTGAATTTTTTTCAGATCTCATTTATAGAGAGGTTCATTTATTGAGAGAACCAGCTCAAAAAAGGTACTTCGCGAGCACATGCAACCTTTAACTGGCCGTATCTTTTTCCATTTTTATCCTACAAAAAATAGGAAGCCAAAATTTTCAGAAGAGTAAAACCTACGATTTTGTACTCCTTGAAATATTGCGTGTCACCAATAATTTTTGAGTTATTATGAATAAATTCGCTAATTTACGAAATGATTTTCGCTCAAGCTGAAGATTTTTCAAAAATAAGTACTTTCAACACTCAGAGCGATACTATGAGAGCATAAATGAAGTGAGTTGCAATGATTTTTTTCAAACGGGGTGAAAGAGAGGGTGATATTTTTCACTATTTTTTCCAACGAAAAATAGGAATCGAGATTATTCTCTTCATACCTCGCTTAGTTTTGGTGCTAGGAACATTTATAAAACATAAAAATCAAGGTTTCTCAAAGGACTTCAAAAAAGTTCCATGGTTTCTTCCCGAAAATGCATCGGTTTTTTTAATTGTATGCAGAAAACTTACCATTTTGGCGTTTGAAAACACCAATCAACTTTCAACAAGTAATAATTCCGTTTGTATTGGGTTTGCATACATCAAAAATACACGATTTTCTTTTCTTCTCAGAAGCTAAAATTTTGCCCTCTACAGGTTTTTCGATTAAATGCATATTTTTTTTCCTGAAAAACGACAATTTCAGTCGAAAAGTATCACCTCTCAGAAAAAACTTCATAGAACAAAATTTTAATTGAATTAGTCAATTTATCGTTTTCCGCACAGGGAAAAAGCAACCCCCCGGCACAGGGTAGACTTTGAAATAGAGGGTAAGTGGAACCTACATCCAAATCTTGATACAAATCGGTGCTGTTTGGGATAAATACACAATTTCTCTTCTTTTACCATCATTGACTGAAGTACCCGAACTCTTCATTTTTTTCTTCAATTATATTCCTGCATTCAATAATTATGAGTCTATTCAGTATGCGGATGACACAACGTTCAGAGTCGTAGAAAAATGCTCAGAGCAAATGCAGCTGTGTCGAACATGCAGAATTATTGTTTCAAGAATGGTTTGATTTCGAATAATGCCGAAACAACTTATATTCCCGATAAAAGGAGTTGACTACAGGGGGAGCGTTCAAGTATTACGTAACGCACTTCTTGTGGGTTTTTGACCCTCCCTCTCACCCATCTAACGTGCCGTAACGTTGCTATTTACCCCCCTCCCCCTCCCAAAACGTTAAGTATCACCCAAATGAGCATTTTTAAAAGTTTAAAAGTCACAATGATGTTGCGCAAAGTACCGGGAAGTCGCTAAAATACCTTTATTATTGTTTTGATCGCGTTTACGGTAATAAATAAAACAAAAGATTCATAATTTACTGCTTCTGCGTATATATTTGGTTTATTCATGTTATTATTCAATAAGCAATCACACATATAATAAACATTTGCATAGGTTTAAAAAGAACTTTTACTAATAATCTTTCATCGTTTTATTGACATATTTCTGGCTTCATTCAACATGGTTCTTCTAGTGCATTCTCCTATTATAGCTTTTTTCACTCATAAACCCTTAAATAAAATAAAATAATTATTTTAACCTCTGGAAATGCGGACCTAACCGAAATAAAATAAACGAAATCAAAATATTTTATTGAATTTTTGTTTTACTGTACACATTTATGCACGTCTTTTTTAATTCCCCTTATTTTAGTATTTGAATAAAAAAACCGCCCCTGTAACGCATCGTAACGTTTCACAAGAACCCCCTAACCCCCCAATTGCGTCACTTGATACTTGAACGCTTCCTAGGGGGCTATTCTTGAACATTCGCATAAGAAGTTGATATTTGCCTATTCTTATGTCATGGCCTACTACTGTACTTTGGGGGCTTTCGAGATAACCAGCAATACCTGAATTTTATTCACTAATTTATGTATAACGAGAATATTTTTCGGAGTTGGACACCTATTTTTCATATTCAGGAATCATGTCAAATCTTCGACAATCTTGATAATGATGAAAAATATCCTGAAACTAACGAAATTTTGACAAAAAAAAGTGGACACGTTTTTGTGATTCTTTATTGAATATAGATGCGTTTCTATATCATGATCAGGGTTAGGTGAATGAATTTCCTTCTTTATATACTATGATGTCGCCGTCGTTATTAGAATAGTCTGAACAAGAAATAAATAATTGAATATCAAAATGTTTAAAAATGTTCTATTCTACAAACCAATTTGTTTCAGAGCCTAGTCGTTATTAACTTTCCTCTGAACCTTTTTTTATCGAAAACACTTTACGAATGATCGTAGCGCGAACTGGCCTCTTGGAACTAGTAAAGAATAACAATCATTTAATGTAGCGTAACAGCTCTTACGCTTTCATCTTTTCAAGGAGAGAGTAAGACTCATGCATGACTAAGTCCACTTACTCCGTTTTTGTGTTACGAAATAGACATCACTTTTTGATACATGTGGGTCAGCCGTACTCAAAATCACCAATTTTGTTGTTACACCTTTGTGACACTTAGCCCTCGAATTGTAACTTTTATAATGTGACCGAGATTACGTAAGTTCGAATTTACAAGGATTGAGGTCTACAGGCCAGAATCCTAATTGTCTCAAACGCCTCTCTCGGTATCGAGTTATTTTGTAACATAGTAACTTGCGTATCATAATTCATTTGATAGACTTGGTAGTAAAAATTATTTTTCATTTATATATATTCACATACTTATGTGTAGATATCTCAATGACGTGTTTCTGAGGTTTGATTGGTTGATGAAGATGTACATGTGATGCAAAGAAGTATATGGATCAGAATGGTGATCGTGAAATTACAGTTTTCGCAAAGATGACTGTTTTTTTGATATGAAGTTCGACCAATGGACTGAAAATCCGGTCCTGAAAGTTAACAACTCGAGCAGAAATCAAACGTAGGCATTCCCACAAACCGAAAGGCAATACCTATCAGTAACGTACACTGCTTGTATCTTGTCTGCTTGTGTCCAAGACGTCCATTAATTTTAAGTGGGTTTCTCTATTAGTTCCTTTAGTGGGTGCTTCGCTACGATTAAGACAAGATAAGGTCACGGTATTCCCGTAAGTGGCTATAACTCGGAGAAAGGTCCGGGAAGAGAGTTTAGTAAATCCAAATTCAGTTAGGAGGGTTGTTTCGGAGGATCTTGTGAATAATAGGGTTTTCAATCGGTCCGTTGACTTGGAAACGGTGTAGAGTATTGGTGGAGTGTCCCTTTGGCTCAAAAACAATTTACGATTATGGGGTACGCAAAATATTTCTCATACCTGAACAGAGAGGTTACTCATGATTAAAAGGACACATTTATGACGTGGGTGAGGAAGAAAAAGTTACGAGCCCTCACTGCCAAAACTTTAAGTTCTGGTTTGTAAGTAATCAGATAGGTATAATCGAAATATTTGTTCATGAAGTTGAAAACTATGAAATTCAGAGTACAACTCGAGCGATGCACTTTCTTCAGGAAAATAGTTTTCTAATAATATAATATGCACCTATTCGAAATGTTTCTTCAGGAGGAGAAATGTGAACCAAAAAAATGAATACATAAAAAATTATCCGAGCAAAATCGCATTTTTCCTTCATTTCTCACCTTCAGCTTCTTCTCAAAGAACTTCTCGACATGAATATTTCCAAAACGAAAGATATATAAAAAATATCTGGGACCCGTACCTATAGATTCGCAATGAAGGCACGATTACATACTCAGACGACATTGTCAGTTCCACGTCAAAACATTCTCCAGCTTCTTCAATACACATCATTGGAATAGTTCTCACCAGGAATCTATTTTCGAATTTCAGATCAATTTCAATCTCGCATATCGAAATGGAACGAATGTTATCATAACAAAAATCGAAAGTCTGAATTTTGTCGGGGTTACAGTATTCCCCGCAAGTAGACCGACGACATTTCTCGTTCACAATTTATCAATAATTGGTGTTTTGCTCCACGATATGCCACCTTCTACACCAGAATCATATTTTTATTCCATGAGTAACAGACGGTTGTTTGCTGCGCCTGCGAATGTCATTGATGTGGCCAATGGCGGATCGAAACAGCTGTTTTCCTTTGGATTCGTGAATGCAATCATTTTGAATATCAAAATTATGCATGGACCTATTGAAAATATTTGAGACTAGTTACTGAGAGTTCACATGGGAACACATCCAGTATTGCTGAAGCAGTATTGAGGAGTGGAAGGAGCAGAAGACTGAATATTTGATCTTCAATAAGAATTTCATACCTACCTGCAGAATGACTTTCAACCGATGGTACGAAATCCCAATTTGCATTTAATCATATGTCACCCAGCAAAGAGATCCTACTGACTAAATTGTCATTGCAGTTCATAATTTATATTCTCAGGGCCATTTCAATTATAATACGAGAATTTTTATTCTTGAAATATTCAAATTCGTTTGATTTTATTAACAAAGGTTATAAAAAAACTGACGTATGCCGTAATACTCACAGTTCTCTTACGAATATTAAACATATCCAGTTAGTATCTTCAAAAGGTGGTGATTGAAAATTCGTATTGAACTGCATGAAGAAAATTGATGACATCAATGACTGGACGCACCCACCTGCCACACCTTTTTTTTCATGTTTTTGATACATCGTGTGATACATCATTCGGAATGTCTCATTAGCTTAATATTATTCTGAAATTTCAAATCATTTTTCCTCAACCCATATCAAAATGGCAAAATTCAATATGTATATGAATTCATTCTTTAGATAAGATACATACCAACCAAGTCAGATGCTGGTGGGATTTCCTGGAATTAGAATCATCCAAGAGAATTCGCAATAATTATTCTTCATCTCGAAACAACGAAAAACAACGGGTTTTGTTACAAGGGAGTGCCTATATCAAGACTAGTAAAAACATAAAATTAACTGATGTCCAATAATTGCGAATATGCTCCCCTTGAAAATATACCTGTAGTGCCAAAAACTATTGATCAAATCATAACCAAGATGCATATATTCCTAGTGAAATGACTTCTATACCAGTGCAATGTTGATGATTTCGTCGAAAACGCTAGACCTACGGCTCACTTGATCATCCAGGGAAATTCACATTCTTGAAATTTCTTTACAGATGGCGTCAAGCGGCAATTCTAGACATGACATTATGAAGTCTGACGAAATTTCTATTAGCGATTAACCTAGAACAACTTGTGCAGAGTCGGTGTGTTAGTTTCTTTTTTCAACACTCTACCTGATGAAGGATAAAGATACACGAATGCTGTCATAAATTGCACGAGTTCTTACCTAAGAATTCGCTATATTTTTTATTTCTGTTCTGAATACAGATAGGTGCATTTGCTTTATATTCTTGATATATGTCAATAAAAATTGATATCAGATTTCATAGAAATTCTTACTATTTGGTGCTGCTTCAGATAATTTGATAAGATTCTTCTAAATATTGGTATCGACGTGAGATGTTGTGGAGTTGGACCACATGGAAGAAATAGTACGCCAATATACAGTTTATTTAGCATTATAGTGTTCAATTCGAAATGAATAAGACCCTTCATAGACCAGATCAACCTGAGTAATTTCAATTCATTAGGAAGATTGCTATAGTGCAGGCTATTATGGCGCAGTAGAAGAAGACCGTATTTGAAAACTCCCTCCCGAAAGAACTTTTATTTCATGATTTTAAATTTTTGTTATGTCATCCTCCTACTGGTCATGTAAAAACCATTTTTACTAATGCTGGAACTTGGGATAAATATCTACCAAAATGAAAACTGAGCAAGATGAACTTTCTTTTTATCAGCGTCAGAATAATCTCGCGTTATATTGAACTTGAGTACATGTGTTTTGAATGTTTTGTACTAACCATCGGAACTTGATAGAGATATTGATTATTTCGTCCACAAATAATACAACAGCGTTTGATATCCATTATGAAACACTATTGAGAACAACACTCAGTGGCGGATCCACGGGGGAATTTTCGGGTCCACCCCCTCCCCATTGGGAAAATAGGAGTTTTTTTTTTCAATTTTTATCGGCTCCTAATTTCCAAATTTTGTTAGGGAACGAAAAAATGTCACATGAGCAAGACAAAATAATAAAATAGAATACATTTTTTTAATAATTATTATTACATTCCATTGAAAACTAAAGAGCAGGCTACATTTGAACATTTGTAAATTTTCATTTTTTAAAAACCAATTTCATCAATTAATTGTTCTGAAAAATTGTTCTAAAATTGTTCGTTATCGTTAACCAGCTGACGAACGTCAACCCTCAGAAGTCGAAACTTGTGCGAGCAATGGATCAACGAGGCCTTACCTTTTAACGTGCGATTACCCAGCAAGGTGGCCCGGCGAGGATTCGAACCCCGGCCTTCCGCTTGATAGGCAGATATGCTAACCACTACACTACCGAGACCACAATTCAATAATCCTCCAATTCCTGAAAAAATATTTCTCAAGAATTAAAAATAGTACAAACAAGATCTGGATTGAATGTTACCCAAACAAACAAACAAACAAATTTCGCTTGAAATTTTTGGACTCACCGATTGTTCTTTCCTTTTTTTTCTGGTTCAGTCGTTTCAGACGCTGAATCAAGCCGAGTAAAATATGAAAATACAGTTCTCTTTATGTTGTAGGTTCAAAATAAAATGTTTTTTTTTCAACTATCAAATTGAAGTTTTTTTCGATGACAATTTAAAGAAAATTGACACTTGTCAGGCTTATCGAGGAAAAGTTCGAGAAATTTCTGACAGTGCTGCCATTGGATCCTTTTTGGCGCAGTATCTGAAAAATTGGACTTGTTACATTTGTGATGAGTTTTGTGCATGCCGGTAACGATTTGAATATACTATGTATGAGTAGAATATGCTGTTGATTAGGTTAAATCAACTCGATTCGATTTAAAAAAAAGTAAAGTTTCGAACCTACTTTACCTCCTGGCTACACCTTCAAATTTTGCTCATGTCAATCTCTTTCCCTTTTTTTTGGATCTTGACTAGTTGTTGCTATACGGTAGCTCATAATTTTCTGTTATATATGTATATATATGTATGTATATATATATATATATATATATATATATATATATAAATTTTGAGTTATTGACCCCCCCTTGACCTGATCCTGGATCCGCCACTGAAAACACTCAAATTAAATTTCGACAAACGGAAAATGACTAATAATCAAAAACAACGGCAGATAAACGACAAATAACTTAGAGAACTACGGAAGAGAATTGATCTGGAGACGACATATAGCTGGTTGAAAGGAACAGTAAAACTACGGAAAACTAGCAAAATTCGACTGAATTGTAATGCAAATGTCAAGAGATGACAGAAGTCGATTCTTGCATCATCTACTGGAAATTGCAGTAAATTCCGTGGATATGACTGATCATGTCTAGAGTTTTGCACGAAACAATCGGAAATCGCACGAGGAATATATGCATCTCGATCATAATCAAATGCAATTAAAAATTCTGAGTTACAACGAGGAGCTATAAATACTAATGGATTGAAGAAATTAATTCTGAGGGACACTGACATAGATATTTCGAGCAACAATTATGAATCCAGTTTACTGAAAGATTTATATCTTCCGAAAAAAATTTTGCGTAGAAACAATTACCCAATGATCGATTGAATATCTTCATTTCTAACAACCACTCACGCTTTGAATTTGTTTTTCAGATTTTTGGTTTGTTCCTTGCTTACGAAACAAGATCTCTGAAAGTGAAGCAAATAAACGATTCGAGGTACGTTGGAATGAGTATTTACAATGTTGTGATACTGTGCCTCATTACTGCCCCAGTAACAATGGTGATCGCCAGCCAACAAGATGCCAGTTACGCATTCGTCGCGCTAGCTATTGTTTTTTGCTGTTTTCTCAGTATGGCTCTCATCTTCGTGCCTAAAGTAAGTATCATCAAAAACTTTTTATTGAATATATCAATTTTTGAAACGCATATCCATAGACAAATAGAATTCTGCAATATTCGAAGTACATATTTCAAATATTTGCGAATTCATTAGTATTAGCAGAAATCTGGAAGAAAAAATTTTCACATTAGAAACTTCACCTTAGAACTAAGAAATCAGAGAAGTATTGCTTCTGCCTAGCAGTGGTGCGGTTTGGAACAGGTTTCACCTGTCTCTCATTCCATTATTTGACAACTGGCAATTCATAGTCCAATGTCTAGAAGTAGCAAGAAGAGAGGTAAAGGATAAGCAACTCAACCATGACAAAATATAAACGTATATAAAATAATGACATAATTGACATACAGTCAATGTACTTATTTCAGATTTGAATACAATCACAAAAACACATACTACAAATACTGTGAGTTGTCAGTCTGCTGTAAAAATAATCATAGCAAATCATGTCATAATAAAAATTAATTAAAATGTTGTAATAGCATGCATTGAAACTATATGTTTTAAACAAATTATATTAATGACCATTCAATAACTGAAGAAAATTCAGTTACAAATTTCACCAACAACAATTTCACTCCGAAATAGACTATTGTACATGATGCTAGGAATGTTGAAAGCGACGAGCTATCGCCCTTTTTTGAATACACATATGTGTTGACAATACTTTTCCCAAGATATTATACCTGAATTCGAGAGCTTTCAAAAATAAAATCAATCGACTGCAAATTATCATTAGTGATATTGAAGCAATAATTAATCATGGAAAATTGGTTATATGAAGAAGAGGAGGAATATTACAGCTTCGATGTATGTTGGAATGTATATCGAGAATCACATCTACTATGAAGTCGGAAGAAGAATTCGTAAGCTACTTGTCTGTTAAAATAATATATTCAGATATAACTTCAGGCGGGATATATCGGCCAACAGCCAATTTAAATTTACGTTATCTATCTAGAATTTCATTTATCCAAAAACTGAAAGTGTATATTTCTCTATTTCATATCGCTTCATTTTCAGGGGTAATATAATAAGTGGTATGATTATTACCGATAATTTTTTGGAATATTAATGAATTGCAATCCCAAAGCTGAAAATACAACGAGTCCGCAGGACGAGTTGTATTTTCTTGCATTGGGATTGCCAATGAATTGATATTCCAAAAAATTATAGGTTATTAATCATACCACGAATTATATTTAGGACGACAATATAACCCCTGTTTGAGCAAAAATTGTTGAATTGCTTGGTAATTGATTCTTTATTTCTGGCCGTATTCAAGGGAATACTCTTTTCCACTGCTTGATCTATGATACCAATCGCCATTTGTCCCCAACGATCGCTCATATTGATTAAGAAATATAATTAATCAAAACACATAGATTTGACGTTTATAATTTAAATCATTATTTTCACTTGACAGCTAGTAAAACAAAAACTAAGCAGGTTTATCACCGTGAAAATACAGCGACAAGCTATATTTTCACTGTAATTCGGATTCTATTGGCTGAATTTCAGAATTTGAAATAGAGTGATTGGTTGTTAAGCAAGGAGATATATTGTCGTACATATAAATATAAATTTATCAAAAGATGATAATTACAGTGAAATGATTTCGGATATACATATATTCAAACTTGAAAAGTACTCACTGGACAGAACAAAGTTCAGCCTTAGCATCGGTGCTCATCCGACATTTCGGAAGCAGAGGAAATCATCGACAGTCTGAAAACAAACATTGTAAACTTCTTGGAAATAGTCGAATTAGAAATTTCACCGATTCTGTAAAGATTATTGTCGGAATATTTCCAAACAGGAATATTTTCAGATACTTTCTTACTTCAGATTTTCAGAAACTTGCTGAGGTTGTTCCAAAATTTGAAGTTCGCAAAAATGTGATCCCAATTGTTAACGTCCGATTTCTATCCTTCCGATATTTTTGAAAATCATTGAAAGAATCGTCAATACTCGACATATTACTAGAGAAAAATAACCTATTGTATAATGGACAGTATGGTTTACGCAGAAACAGAGATACGAAATACTGATATCCAGTTTGAAATTGATGCAAATGAAATATGTAATATAATAGAGAGGAATAATATTTCTAACCATCGTCCAATAGCTCTTCTGAATGTTTTTTCCAAAATCTTTGAGAAAGTACTAAAAGAACAACTGGTTAATTTCATCAAAGAGAATTCTGGCTTCGATAAATTTCAATATGCTTTCATACCAAATTCAAATACCCAATCCGCAGTAACTGATTTCATGAATGATATTTTCGAAACTTTAGATGAAAGTAAATATGGCGTCGCCATTTTTTTAGACATAAAAAAAGCATTTGATACAGTAAATCATACAATATTGCTGGAAATTTTGAATACTTCTGGAGTAAGACCTCTTACTCCAGAAGTATTCAAAATTTCCACTCTTATAAACTTTTTGAAAATATGTTGTTATTGATGGAAATCGAAGTATTGAGAAACAATCCACCATGGGAGTTCCCCAAGGTTCAGTACTAGCCCCAATTTTTTATTTAATTTATGTAAATGGTATTACCAAATTAAAATTGATAGGCAAACATTTTTCTTTTGCAGATGATACTGTGATTTATTATTCCATCAAGAATACAAAACTATTAGAAAATATTATTGAAAAAGATATTCAATTATATGAAAAATGGATGGATGAAATGAATCTGACTATTAATACAGAAAAAAACTGTATACATGATATTCAAACAAAAAAATATGGAGCAAATGAAATTAAAAATAAAAATGAAGAATAAGATTTTAAAACAAGTTGAAGAACACAAATATTTAGGCCTCATGATTGATGAAAATTTGAATTTTGATTGCCATGTGAATAAAATTAAGAGAACAATTATTCCTTTGATTGGAGCAATAAGAAGAATTGATTTTCTAGATAATCAAATTCAAAATCTCATTTATAATGCCCATATTGTCTCACATATTAGATAATTAATAACAGTATGGTCATCTTGTAGTAAAAACCAAAAAGAGATCATTTATCGTTTGATGAATAAAGCAATAAAAGTTATTTTTAAAAAACCGTGGGAAACACCTTCTTTACAATTATATAAAGATATCAAAACTTTTACATTAGATAAACTAATAAAATTTGAAAGAGCAAAATTTGCATACAAACTTACAAATAATTCACAAAAAGGTAATAGTCATTTAAAAAAAAACAAAATTACATAACTATAATATCAGAAATGCCAATAATTTCCACTTAAATAACATTCATTCGAATAAAGGCAAAAACAATCCTATATCTAGTTTTATAGAAACTTACAATAATCTTCCAGACGATATTAAAAATTCAAAATCCATGAATGTTTTCTTGAAAAAACTTAAACTAGAACTGATATCATAATGATGTTCATCAATCAATAAACATGTGAAGTTGTTGTAGTTGTTACTTTTCGTTCATTTTGAAATATTTGAACTTAATTATATACAATGTATTATCTTCCTTATACCAGAACTTGTTCTGTTCGGAAGGTTTGCTTTGTCAATAAATAAATAAAAAAAATAAATGAATTTTCTCTGGAATCCCTTTGGGATTAGGGAAGAAATTCGTGAATTGGTTGAAAATTATATATTCAATAGAACTCAATTTGTATGTAACCAAAATCAAGGAAACTCCTTCAAAATAAATAACATGTGGGATTCCCTGAGTTTATATTCTTGGTACCATATCGTTTCCCATTTATGTGAATTCTATATTAAAATCAAAACTTATATGTTACCTCAAATTATACGCGAAGATGATACAACGCTAATTAATTTCGCAGATGATTTAACCCAATAACAAAATTTCAAAAAAAAAGGTTCTGGAGAGAATTCAATTCCGGCTGAATCAACATAAACTATGGCATACTTTCATAAATTTATATTTCCATACAAAGCACGGAGGATAACAATAATATTTCTCTAATTTTCGAAAATGAAAGAATCGAATAATGAAACCAATTATAAAGTTGTAAAACGAAGCAATAACATAAATTGAATCATTTAGAATAATTAATTTCATTTCAATCATGTTTTCAGGTTCTATCATTCATCTGTATTTCAGTTTATGATAATTGTTGAATTATTGTTTTCGCTTTTTGTTATATAACCTGGTCTACTTGTAAAGCAACTTCATGAAAATTAAACGTTAACTTACCAGTTCAGGAAACTTTACGGGTGCAGAATTTAGCAAAGGGATATTCATGATAATCTCAATCAAAGTTGCAAAACCTTACTACAATTATTTACCAACATCATTCTAAGAACGAACATCCGATCAAAACCCGTAGCCAAAACACTGCACTTCATGTTTTTACGTTAAAAATATTTTATCAATTTGAGAACACTACCTCCATTGTTTCCATTATATAGAAGTCTTACAAAACAAGCATGATTCAAAGGACTGAATTTTCTATAATTCACAATATTCCAAATTATTTACACCAAAATAATTGAGCAAGAAGTATATAATCTGAAATATTCAAAAAAATGCAGGTATAAATAAAAGTGACAAATAACAAAGTTTGAACAATGGTGAGAAATTCGAAGAAAAAGCATGAAATTACAATACCTGATTCGACTGATGAAGAAGAAAATGGTTATCTTCCACTAAAATACCCTGCTGCTGGTAAACTGACCCAAGAAAAATTGAAAAAACTTTGTGAAAGTGTCAATAGTGAAGATAAGAAAAATGCAGGGACCTCGAAAATTTCTTTCTTTTGTGGGGAGTGTGAGGCCTCAATCAAACAGAATCAAGCTTCCATTCTATGCAAAGGTGAATGTGGAAAGTGGTACCACACCAAATGTGCCAATTTGAGTGCAAAAGATTTTGAATTCTTCTCCAAAGAACTCAAAAAATCTAGAGGAAGTCAATGGAAATGTTTGAAATGTAAAGGAAGGACCTCTGCTATTGAAACCATAGAAGAACTGACTAAAACAGTGAGAGACCTGCAGCAATCGATTGATTTTATGTCCAATCGATATGAAGAAGTCAAGAAAGAAAATAGTGAAATATTGAGATTTTTGAAAGAACTGAAGAAAGAAAGGAAAGAATTAACTTCAGAAAACATGGCCTTGAAGGATGAGATAGCCTCTTTAAAAACAGATGTAAATAACTTGAAACACTTGATAGATGATGGAGAACAAATAAAATTGAAAAATCATATTGAAATCAAAGGTATTAGTAAACAAATGAATATTAGTGATGAGGAAATTACTGGAAATATTTTCAAAAATATTGGACTGGAAATTGACAAGGAAGAAGTACAACAAATCATACGATTGAGAGAAAACGGTGAAAAAACAATAAATACCCTAAAAATAATTATGAAAAATGAAGAAACAAAGAAAAAAATTTTACAAGCATCAAAAAAATACTATAAAACAAGAGGGAGTTTAACATCAACAGAAATTGGCTTAGAAGGTAAATCTTCAATAATATATATCAATGAGGAATTAACGCAACGAAACAAATACCTTTTTGGAAAAACAAGAGAATTGAAGAAGTTTGGATTCAAATTCGTTTGGTACAAAAATAGAAAAATTTATGTGAGAAAAGATGAAAATGACAAACCTAAAATTATCAAGTATGAAGAGGACATTGAACAGTTGAAGAAAACACAACAATAAAATTGTGAACATGAAGAAAGAGTAAAGTTTAGTAGTTATGAAACAATTCACATCAGATTTAGAATTCATTACAGTAAATACTGAAATAGTTGAAGAATTCAAATCATATAAAAATATCAGTTTTGCAAATAGTGAATTATCGATTTATCATAATAATATTCGCAGTATTTCTAGAAATTTTGAAGAAGAAACAATATTTATTGATCAGTTTGAAAAACAATTTGATTTGATTATATTCACAGAAACATTTGAAATTCCAAATACTAATTTATTCAACATAGAAGGATATGATTTAATATATAATTATGGAAATATCAATCAAAATGATGGGACCGTAGTATATATAAAAAATGATTTCATCTATGAATACAATATACAACCCTTGAAACACTTTCAACTTATAGTCATGAAAATTCACCTAAACCAACTTGAAAACATTTATTTAGTAGCAATTTATAGACCCCCTTCAACATCTCAATATGAATTCAATTCATTACTTAAAGACTTTCTACTAGATAATGATAAAAAATTTAAAAATAAAACTGTTATCTTCATTGGTGACTTGAATATTGACATCCTTTCTGATAGACCCCGATCTCATGAATACTGTAATATATTTAGTATGCATGGGTTTTTTCCTTATATCAATGAATATACAAGGGAAATAAATAATCATAAATCGTGTTTGGACCATATTTTCATCAAAAGTAAAAAAAATTTTAACTTTTTCAAACCTATAATCTTCAAGTATAATATAACTGACCATTATCCCATCATTTTACAAATCGACTGTAAGAAACTCAGTGAAGAGTCAACTGAACAGGACTTCAAATATTATATAGATTATAAAAAATTACGAGAAGTATTTTCAGATATCAACTGGACCAAATATTATGAGTTGAGAGATACAGATGATTTAGCTAATTATCTTATAAATGAAATTAAGGTAGCAATGAATAAAAGTACTACTCGTGTTAAAATGAAAACTAAATTAAAAAAAAGAAAAAAATGGATAACCAATGGAATAATAAATTCAATCAACATAAAAAATGAATTATATAAAAAACTTAAAAAAAATGTTGATAACTTGGATTTAAAAAAAGAATATAAAACTTATAGAAATAAATTGAATCAAATTATAAATGAAGCCAAAATTAAATACTGCAAACAGGAAATTGAAAAAAATAATTATTCATCCAAAAGTTTATGGAATAGCATAAACAAATTATGCAATGAGACACAAAAATCAAACTTGAACTCTATTAAGTCAATCAAAACAAATTCTCAAATAATTACAAATGAAAAATTGATTTGTGATGAGTTTATTGAATACTTTAGTGATGTTGGCAAAAATTTAGCTGATAAAATTTTGAAAAATGATAATGAATCTAAAATATCAAGTCATCCTAATTCCATATACCTTGAAGAAACAAATTCTTCTGAAGTGGAAAATACAATACAACATTTAAAAAGAAGAAAATCTCCAGGTAAAGATGGAATAACAACAGAAGTTTTACAAACATTAGTTGATTTAATTTCAGATCCTCTAGTTTATCTCATTAATCTTATTTTCGAATCGGGAAAATACCCCCGTTCATTCAAAATAGGTATAATCAAACCAATTCATAAATATGGTAATAAAAACGAAAAAAAAAATTATAGACCAATAACTTTGCTATCAAGTTTATCCAAAATATTTGAAAAAATTTTGAAATACAGAATGGAAAATTATCTCAACCACATACATTTTTTGTCCTCTCAACAATTCGGATTTCGAGAAAATAAGTCAACTGAAGATGCTATTTGCCATCTCACAAATCATATCTATAATTCATTGAATGATAACAATCCAAATCTCAGTATTTTTCTGGATCTATCTAAAGCCTTTGATTCGGTAAATCATAAACGTCTACTCAAAAAACTTGAAACTATTGGTTTCCGAGGAGAAGCTTATAAATTAATGGAGAGTTACATTACAAATAGAATTCAACATGTGAAAATAAACAAATCTATTAGCAAGCCCATCGTTTTTAATTATGGAGTACCTCAGGGTAGTGTCTTGGGACCATTACTATTTAACATATACCTTAATGATTTACTGAATTTACAGTGTGAAGGAAAAATTCATGCTTTTGCTGATGATATAGTGATATATTATAATGCCCCAAATTGGAAAAGAATGAAACAAATTGTCCAAAATGACATATACAATATAAAATCTTGGTTTGATGAAAATTTACTGACTGTTAATTTTTATAAAACCTTTTATCTTCCCTTCACTAGTTATCAAAATTCACTTCCGAATTTGGGCCCAATTAAAATCAATAACGAGTACGAAATTTGCGAAACTGAGTCTATAAAATATTTAGGTATAATCATTGACAGGAATTTAAAATGGGACCATCATATTTCATACGTTATAAAGAAATTGAGATACCTCATTCCAAAATTCAAGTTTTTGAAACAATTTCTTTCAGTGAAACACCTTGAAATGTTATATTTTGCTCTGGTACAGTCTCAATTAAACTATGGCATTCTGGGATGGGGTGGTGTGAAACAAAATTTTCTTCACAATCTGGAAGTGATTCAGAAAATTTTTCTAAAAATTATTTATCAGCAAAACTATCTATGTCCTTCTGATCTTCTATACAAAAAAAGTAAAAAATTTGATATAGTACAATTGTTCATATATAGAATTTTAATTCATATTTTTAAAAATAGAAAAAAAATTAATTTCAGCAATCATTTATATGACACAAGAAATAAAAATATTTTGACTCTGAAAAGTAAATCGAATAAAAAAATAGCAACCAGGAATTTTATATATATCATACCAAGAGTATATGATGTATTGCCAAATTATATTAAAAAAATCAAATCCTTCTTCTCCTTCAAGAAAGAAGTAAAAGAATGGTTACTCACAACTGATCGATGTTTTTTCCAAAATCTAATAAATCGATAATTCATTATAAAAAGATCTTGTAAGATTTACACGTTTTGTTAGTTAATAATATCTTAGTATTTTATATTAACGTATCCTTACAACAAGTTTTACTTCGTAAGGTTTTTGATGATTTATTCGTACAAATGTATATTTATTACAAAATATGTTCCTTATATTTATTCATGAATAAATTTTATTATTATTATTATTATTATAAGACTTTCTCTTACATATTACATACATATCATTTTTTCTAGGTGATCGAAGTTATGAAACACCCAAGAGATAAGGCTGAAAGTAAATATAATCCAGATGTTGGTGTTTCTAAGGAGGACGAAGAGAGGTATCAAAAGTTACTGAGTGAAAATGAAGATCTTCTACGACTCATATCGCAGGTAATATTTTTCAGTCTCGTTAATAAATAACTCATTTAGTTCCATTTTTTTTTCATCTTTCTATATTCCAATAAAAATAACAGAGTGCTAGTTTTTAGCAAAATCAACAATTTATCAAATAATTCAAAGAAGTTGTTAAGGACTTTCAAACATTATCGTCTGAACATCATACCTGAATGGATGGATATTTTCAAAGAGCGACAAAGCACATGATTGATCAATGCTGTTTCAACCGGAATAAGGAGAGGAGTATTTAAAAAAATCAAGAGGTCAGATAAGGTTAGGGTCAAGATCAGTTGGTCTTTTCGACCTTTCACTGCGAGCTGCGAGTCTTCATCGTGGCTTACAGAGTGTTTTCTACGAATTCCAGCTCCACCAAATTAGTCCAGCTTCTGAAAGGAGTCAATAAGTTAGTTCGAAGGATGATTCTCCAGGTATCATGGCGGGTAAAACTCTGACTATGTTTCGAGCTACGACGGGGTAGACCCAAAATATGTATTCCATCATCTTTCAAACAGGGATTGCATATTCTTTTTTCAAACAGTCCAAGTTTTATCATTTGACGACTCAGACGACAGTGATCTATAAGTAGGCCTGTTGGTCAAGGTAGGTCATCTCTGATGTAATCTCAAAATTGAGACGATGACACCAATTACATTATTTGGTTACAATCTTCGAAGAATGTTAAACATGAATCTTAAACTGCTTCTGCAGTCTACCTAGGTATTCAGTATTTGTTTGGCAACACCTAAAGCGATACCATTGACTGGTTCTGGTCCGATGAAACCGCTTGCAGGGCACTCCCTTGTAAGGAGATGGGTCACTATCTTCAGCAGCTTCCAGGCTAGTATGTCCAGGAAACCTCATTCTGGTAGTTCATTATGAACTTGAAGTTTTCTTGAAGAAGCCGCTTATTTTCATTGAAACTTCAAGCAAGGTCATCATCTTAATAATAAACAATAACCCTCGAACTTGATGCTGCTATTCTGCCAACCAAGTTAGTAGGATATATTAATACTGTGTATCATTTTCCGAAGAAAAATAAATTGATAGTGAGTATCATTTTCTGATAATGCTATCTTTTCCAGTTGAACAGATGTCGATTACGGGTAAAATCAGTTTGTAGGGTAATCGATTTGTTGAAAGTTTTCACTTCTATTCCGAAGATTCCGATTGATATATTGTTTTATGTATGAGGTTGGTTTCCGCCAATATTTCCGCATATTTGTCAATGGCATGAATTTCCGCCAACGCTAGATGATATCATGCGTTCTAGGTCTGCACTTGTATACAGCAGAACTTGAAGCAGAACTTGTTGGCAACCCAAGGAGTAGAAAAAAAGGTGCACAGGGTGTATAAAAAAGTATTTTCCATTGAAAAGGGGGACATTTTCATTTCATGACCTGCGCGTGCGCAAAATTGAAGTGGACAATATATTTCAAGAAAGGAGCTTCTATTCTGTGACGGTGCTGTCAGAGTCAAATTTCAGGGCTAGAGCTGATCTCATGCATCCGTTTTTTTTTTGTCAATTCGACATTCGTGAAAGAATTTCGGATGAAAGATACGAATTTTGGCTGCATGGGGATCCGGCTGATCTTACAAACAAAATGAAGTACCTACAATCAGCGGACCTTGTGACTTTCAAAAGAAACAAGGTGCACTGAAGGGAATAAAGGTACAAGTACCTTCAAAAAGTACGGTTGTCAACACTGAGGCACATAATAATTGAACTACTATACAGAAGCGAAGCCAATGTCATATTCGGTAAAAGACACGCCTTTCCAAAGTGCACCAATGAGAGCGTTCTGGAATATTCTATTGCTTTTACCTCAGTGAGTCAGATGAAGACAGATAATTAATTTAACGCATGTCACTTGTGAATTTCTTTGGTTGATACAACAATATTGTCAGATTTCTCAGTGTCGATGAAAGTGTCGAAGTTCGATCAAAGTCAAATATTTCTGGGACAATTGTGATTCGCTTCTTTACAGTAGTCCAACTGTTCTGTGCTGAAGGTGTATTTGATCCAATAAGTCGGACTCAGTCGAAGTCGATATTGTATTTTGGTTGGCCTATAACGTCCCCAGCTTGGGAGTCGAAATGTCGAATATTCGAGGTTTAATGAAAACATTCATCTCAAGGTTCCGTTTACAGATCACAAAAACAAGTTCAGATAGGCAACGGCATACTTGTATAAACCAAAAACCATTGCTCCATATTCATGTTGCGGATGTTGACGCCAACTATACAACATAATTGAACGTATCACAGAAAACTTTACGGATTAAAAATGCAGAATTATGTATTGAAAAGTGAGGGCAGATTTTTTATACTTATCGATCGATAGAAACCAACAATTGAAAAATATAATCTATCTCACCACCCTAACATACAACACTTCTAATGTGCAAAGAGCATTTCACCGGAAAATATGGCGTCACGTCCCCTGAGACGACTCACATTATGTGATTGAATTCAAAAGAATTTACTATTTCCTGCAACTTACTTTATGTAAGTTTTTATTTCAGTACGTGACATTGTAAAATCAAAAAGAAATACCCCTCGCGCAGAAAATCTAGGTTTAGAAATTTTTATAGTTTAATAATGCAATTCACCTGATCCAAGTATGGGGGATTACTTGGTTAATCTTGAAAAAAATGATGACTTTTCCGCACATTTTTCGTAGAAACATTTGATCCTCATCCACTTCCCGAATGAAATACAGCTCTAAACTCATAGATAATCACTTTGTCGGAATAGATTCAAATTGTATGCTTCACACTATTCACATTAAGAAATCGCATTTCATGTTAGATAGACGTCAATGTCAATTGTCATAAAAGTCGGTGATTCAGAATATCCACTCCGAACTGGACCAAAATAGCCGCCATCAGCGCCTCTGGTGGTCGTTGACCTAAGCTCCCAAATTTTAAGGGGGAAAGCGGCTGTTACCCTACTTAATTTATT
This sequence comes from Zygogramma bicolorata, assembly GCA_032362365.1. Lineage (NCBI taxonomy): Eukaryota > Metazoa > Arthropoda > Insecta > Coleoptera > Chrysomelidae > Zygogramma > Zygogramma bicolorata. Next base: position 260,138 of record JAVJAQ010003716.1, read on the forward strand.
TCTCTACTCACATCTCTAATTCGATTCATTATTATCCTCACTTTTTAGAAAGAAGAAAAAATCAACCTACTCAAGAATCGGCTGGCGGAAAAAGAGATAGGGAAAGGTGGCGGCCTCACGCCGTCCGGCATCACTCAAGGTAAGGACACCCTAATAGTGGCGGATTTCATAACGGACGCGGGCACGTCAGATTCCGCCTTTGGAGGCGGCCTCTCCGTCTACACGCGCTCCTCGAGGTGCAGTCAGTCGGATGTAGAATTCAGCGAGAGTTATCTATGATAAGGTGATTCGATGGAATAGTCATGAACTGCCACCTCGGGTCGTTACGTGCAGCCTTAGATTGAAACATTCTGATCAAAATCGTGATCTGGTACATCCTAGAAACATCTCAGTGTTGTCGTTTGTTATTGGAAAGGGACATCGCTGGGATATTTTATCGAGTACATTCCAAGTACATCCATTTTCAATGCAATTTTTCAATTATGGGGGTTATTTTCAGCTAACGAAATATATTTCAGATAGTTTTGGAGAGGGATATTTTGAAAAATGGATCGTAGTATGACCGAATCAGTACCACCTGGTCAAATCGCTCTCCACATATCGCTGTAAAACATTCAAAGCTGATATTGCTTCCGCATTCAACGTCACGTTTTGGTGAAAACGGTATTGTCCATTAGTAAGAACAGCACATTGAGGCTGAGCATTGCAAGGCAAGAATCTGCACTTAAATTTTGAATTATTCGATTTCTCTATTTGTGAAATCTTCAATATGGTTCTATATGGGGAATTTCATCATGTACTGATTTAACAATCATATATGGATGGAAGAAATTGTGGATATTGAGGTTGAATTCAATTTCATTTATTGAACTGGGTGATTTTAAAATGATGACTTTGGTCTCTCAGAGGGTGATTCTTTTCCTTATTTTAGAAAAGGAGGTTTTTTCAATTATGTATCCTAACTCTTTTCCATTTTTCGAGCAACATGGTGATAATTAGGTATTTTTGTGGAGAGAATGAGGTTTAATGAACTTTTTTCTGGCTTCCTTCTTCTCTCAATCAATAAATGAAAATTACAATTCCTATGGAAAAAGTGAAATCTATTTTTCCACTGAAGAGCTGAGGAGATAATTTTCTGTGAGCGAAACTAGTTCTTCTATCGGTTGGAATGAAATATTATCCTGGGTGTATGCTCTCCGTTCTGCTTTGTGTAGATATTCCTATGTTTGCTATATATTTGATTTAATTCTCATATGCTTGGTACACAAATTGAGCAAGAAATGATTTCTATGTAACCGAGTACTTGTCCTTGCAACATAGGCAAGAGAATCGGTGTTTTTGATGGTCTCTTTTTTCCATTGATTGATATACACATACCTACCAGAAGGAAGTGTTTAAAAAAACATTTTACTTTTTCCAAGTTGTGATTCCTATGGTGATGAATAATCGTTTCTTTCATAAATCACTCAAAAAGCAGTTATTTACCTTAGCATCTGTTACAGTTTTTATATATTAACCGTTTCAGTAAAAAGTAAATACACTTTCAAATTCATATTCGATGGCATTCATTTGTTTTAAGGAAAGAAAGAATGATAGGTGAATTTGAAAAACTCATGAGAACAGAAAGGTGTATTTTTTAGTTAAGGTGAGTTGATACAGTGGGGCTGAAAACACAATAAGTTCAACGGTCTTTATACTTATGAAGAGGCAAGATATACCAGATTCTACATTCTTGAATGCAACATAGAAATGTTCGAATACTTCCCCATTAGGAGGCGCTCTCCGTATGTTTCAATGATTAAATATAAATAAAACTAACTGCAGTGGAGAAGTGCATGATTTCTGGTAAGTTATTCATGTTGGTCATATAATGAATGGTTGGGTTTCAAAATTTTTGGAATCACATCAGAATTCCATTTCAAGAAATGGCTTTGATCTTTCCTATTGTTTCTGTCTCATATACTATGCATATAAAACATACCTATTATTGTTTTTTGTTTTTCAATGAGACCAAAGCCATATACAATACGCCATATCATTACTATTGTTTAACAAAAATTATATATGTTTTTTTCTATGTCCATTATATGAATTCTATTTCTCTCGCCTTAATAAATTCTTACACTAGGACCAGATCAACAATATATGATTACCAGAAACTTGAATCTGATCCATTTATTTGGGTATAAACCTATGTTTCACTTCAGGGGGTCAAGCATATGGCCTGATGAAAAAGTTGATGAGAAGGTTGTCGGTTGAGTAACAATAAAGAACACCATACTCTGTGGAAATTGCCTTCACATACAAATATGCGACTAATGCTACCTTATCTGATATATTCTGATGTTTCATAATTATCTGTGATGAAAAATTTCTATTTGAGATATTGTTATTTGAAATTTGAAGTGATTAGAGTTCATTTTTGCCCAAAAAAATCAATAGGACCTTATTTTATCCATCCGTCATAAAAAGGCCGAAAAGTCATTTTCTGAAGGTTTTCAATTTCATGAATGATGATTTTGTTCACTTTCTCAACACAATTTCAGATCATAATTTGCACACACTTTTGGTTTCTTTTTTCTTTAAACAGTTTGCCTTTTTTGTGATCCGGAATATTCGAACTGATTCTAATATCAAAATAAACAGTAAAACTGGAAGACATAGATTTGCAACAAAAGTATCATCCAGGTGGTAATCTCCAACTCTTCAGAAATCATCGTTTTTAATCTAATCACATTGAAGGGCCCCGTTCTTCTTCTTCTAATGACTATAGAAAATATAAACTTAATTGGCAAAGACACTTCTGATTAATTGAAGAACCGACTTTTTTCAATGAAGCTTTCACACCACGTTCCTCTATTTAAAATTCAATATAACAGAGAATCACCCTCCTGGAATTGAATTGACCATTTTAAAATCGCCTTGTAAGTACCTGAAGTGCTCGCTGCAGTCCCTCCCAGCCTCAAAAAAGTGTCCATATTTCTCTGTTATTTCTTTACAAAACACTTCTGGAGTTCCTAGTTGAAATTAATCGAAATGTAAAATTTCATGAACTCATACCCAATTTTATGGGTGATAACATTCATGCAACCGGGACGTCATTAGTTTTTGGGTGCTATTCTTGACTTATTGGCTATGTTTTGAAACTGATGTTGGAAATGATTTCGAATCAGGCTGCATGTTACGACCTTGATTTTGCGATGAATTGCCGAAAAAGAGAATTTGCATGAAGCAATTTCTGTGATAATTAACAAAATTCAAATGCAATTTGGTTGTACTTCAAACGGTTTGCATTTCAGAAAAGAGTTCAAAAATTTAACTTATTTTCTGCAATAGTGATACACGAGGTGAATTTGAGATAGTCGTTCTGAATATATACGAAAATCTGCTATAACTGCGTAATATATTCAAATGAAAAAATCAATTGTCTGGATCTAAATCAGTCGGAAGTACTGAAAATCAATACACTTGAACTCAATATACAGGGTGTATCTAAATAACACCGGCAAAATTAAAGGGGTGATTCTGTGATGAAAATTAATGTGAGTGTTTGGTATAAAATTTTTTGAAAAAACCCTCCCCGGAAAAGTTACACCCCTTCGAAAATTTAAAAAAAAAATGGTTTTTCTTTTTCATTTTCCCTGTATATCAAGCTAAAGACACGAAACTTGGTAAACATTATCTGTCAATAAGAGTACACTTTTTGAAATTTTTTCAACCCTGAAGTATGCTTAGAAGGGGTTGATTAATACAACCCCTAAGATATTTTTTCTTATAACTTTTTTTTAGATGAAATTTTTTTCTTTAAAAAAGTATGACTGAAAAGCCCAATCCATTGACTAACTTTTTTAACTCTACAAGTTTTTTCTAAAACTTGAGCATTCACGAGAAAAAAAATCTAATGCAATGCATTTTCAAACAGATGAGCTAACGCGAGTGTGTTTTGCGTCAAGTCTAGTGGCCTGTGCTTTGCATAAAAACATTAATACTGACACTAGGATTGTGTAGTGTCATTTTCTGCCACCCATCTTATTGTTTCACAAGTTTTATGATTGTGTATTGTAGGAAATATTAGTTGATTGAAAATATGAATGCATATTCGAATTTGGAAATGGCAGATATGCATTTTACATACGGTCGTGCTAACGGTAATTCATTGGAAGCGCAAAGACTTTATGCTGAACAGTACCCACAGCGTAGACTACCCCATCATACTACGTTCACAACTATTCACCGACGCTTGCGGAAACGTGGTAATTTTGAAAAAAGAAGTTATGATTCTGGTCGTACTAGAGAAGTCAGAACTGCAGCTGTAGAAGAAGCCGTACTTAATTCAATTGAAGAATTCCCAGAAACTAGTACCAGGAAAATAGCTCGTGTCCTACATGTAAGCCATTCCGTTGTTTTTAGAATTTTAAAAGAACAAATGTTGTATCCCTATCATCTTCAACGGGTGCAGGCGTTAATGATTCGAGATTTTTTACCCCGTGTGATTTTTTGTCAGTGGCTTATTAATATGATTGGCCAAGCACCACAGTTCTTAGGTAATATTTTATTTACTGACGAGGCGAATTTCTCAAGAGAATGTATTAGAAATTTTCACAACAATCACCTTTGGGCTGACGAAAATCCTCATGGCTGTTTTGAAGGAAATCATCAGTATAATTTTTCATTAAACGTGTGGCTCGGAATTATTGATAATCATTTAATTGGTCCCCATTTTCTTCCGCTACGATTAAATGGTGAAGCATATTGTCATCTCCTTGAAGAATTACCTGTTCTTCTTGAAGAGGTTCCCATTCAAATTAGGCAACATTCATGGTTTATGCACGATGGTGCACCAGCTCATTTTAGTATACGTGCAAGAACTCACCTGGATGAGGTGTATGCCAATCAATGGATAGGTCGAGGAGGACCTGTGAACTGGCCAGCCCGCTCCCCTGACCTTAATCCTTTGGATTTTTGCATATGGGGATATCTGAAATCTTTGATATATACAAACCCAGTTGAAAATATCGATGATCTGCGAAACCGCATTGTGGCAGGGTGTGAAACTATAAGAAATTCTCCAGGAATATTTCATCGTATACGCAATTCTATGAGGAAAAGGGTAGATGCTTGTATTGAAGCTGAAGGCGGTCATTTTCAACATTTATTATAATTGTATTGTCGATATTCGACAGGTTTTTGTTCACTTTTGTTTCATAATCATATTCATAATTTGGTTGGCTTTTGTTCAATAAAATGCTATTTTACATGAGCTTATTTATTTTTTTCTCATAAATGCTTGAGTTTTCGAAAAAAACTTGTAGAGTTAAAAAAGTTAGTCAATGAATTGGGCTTTTCAGTCATACTTTTTTAAAGGAAAAATTTTCATCCAAAAAAAAGTTATAAGAAAAAATATCTTAGGGGTTGTATTAATCAACCCCTTCTAAGCATACTTCAGAGTTGAAAAAATTTCAAAAAGTGTACTCTTATTGACAGATAATGTTTACCAAGTTTCGTGTCTTTAGCTTGATATACAGGGAAAATGAAAAAGAAAAACCAATTTTTTTTTTAATTTTCGAAGGGGTGTAACTTTTCCGGGGAGGGTTTTTTCAAAAAAATTTATACCAAACACTCACATTAATTTTCATCACAGAATCACCCCTTTGATTTTTTCGGTGTTATTTAGATACACCCTGTATAACATAAATATATAGATCTATCATTCGATGTAAGATATGATAAAAAGTTTGTGAATACTTGTTTTTCTATTGAGTTCACAAAAATAAAAATCGGATAATTCAAAGAACATCGTAGATCTCAAGAAACAAAAGAAGATAATACTATTTACATTTTCTAAATTGAGCAACTGATGAGAGCCACATCTATTTTAGAAGTACAAAACATATTTCTCATGGAATATATTGATATTTCAAACATATATTGACATCGGACTGAACGTGAAACGAAAAAGGAAACTTGGGCTGAATAAAATATGTCGAAACATTTTCATTAATTTACATAACATGACTTTTGAAAAAGTGTGCAGCTCGCTGATGTTCAGTCTTTGATCAAGCATAGTCTATGAATTTTCTGAAAGAAAATGCTTGATTCATTTCTATAGTAAAAAATCAGATTGTTTCCAGTACCTAATTTGATTACAAATTGATTATGGCAACATATCTGCTTCATGTTTTAAAGCGACGGTTCATTGAAAATAATGAATTATCAAACTAAACTGAATTGTAAATCATTGATATATCCGGATTTGTTGTTGGAGTTAACATTAGTCATATATTTTCCAAGGTAATTATATCTTTTATCATAGGAATTATATCAAATAGTCAAATGCTAATGAACAGTTATCATCACAAAAATATTTTTCAAAATAACTACTGCTATTCTCTTGCATTATATATATATATATATATATATATATATATATATATATATGTATATATATATACAGATAGTTTTGATGACAAATAAAAAAATTAATATAAAATAAATAATAAATGAGAAATTTTGAAGATATTTCAAAATTGAATCAATAAAATATATTTCAAAGTGGTGGAAGTGATTAATTCAATAACATTTCATTTATGGTCATACCACACTATGGAAATTTTCACTACATCAACCAAAGATTCAAATTCCATTATTTTTATATTGTTGATAATGAGTAAAGGATTATTATAATAAGATATCTTTCATCAGCCATTAGGATGAAAATGTTTTGAGATTTTTCTGTATCTTACCACTTCTTATGGGACATCGAATATTCTCAAAAAATTATAGTCTCTGCTTCACCACCCTCGATTTAGAACAGTATTAAATCGCAGTGAGACCTATTTAGACAATCGAAATATATAAAATTTCTTAAAATAAGCACAAATTTTACCCTTTTTATAGCCCATGTCAATTATTGTTGTGCATGATTTTTAAATACTTTACACCATAAAACATTAGAATAGTTTTTGAAATTCGTAGGTAAGAATTTCAATTCATCTGGAGTAAGAAAATTCGGATATAGGTAGTAATTTGATTATTTTCAGTTCCTTATAATTATTTTGGACAATTATGAATTTCAAAAATAGTGTCGTCGTTCAACAGTTCTCGTCAAATATTTTTATAGCTTTCGCACCTGAGCATTTATGTTCTCAGAAGCTGATTCAGAAGGCTAAAGAGCAGTTGTTCAGATAGTAAAGAATTATGTCCATCGGAACTTATTCCATTGAATCATCTAGGATATCGCTATTCCCAAGCTAATGTAGAAAACCTCTCTTGTATTTTACATCGGACATGGAAGGTTGATTTGTCGATGCACCGTTTTATTTAGTTAGTCTATCTGTAGATAAATCTCGTTATAACATAAACATAAAAAAGGAAAATATCTTTTCCTCCCAAAATTTGTAGTATTCTCATTCAATCGGTTTTATAATCTCTGGCTTCAGAAGAACACTATTCATACCAATATACATTTCAGAAACCCACAAATTTCAACGATCATTTTGTCGAAATTGTATTCTGTCTATTTACTTTCTCAAGTTGAATGTACTTGAATCATACCAATCTATATTCCAAGATCTGAAGGTTGACACGGCATGTGTCAGGATTCAACAGATATATTCCACATTTTTCTACTACGTCAGTGCATAACGCACATAATGTACTTCAAAAAGTACTTCAACAAGGAATTCTAAATTGCTAGAACTCAGAAACTAGATGTAAGGAAAGTTCTGGGAAAACGGCTTTCATGTTACATTTCACGGAAAGTTTGAAATTTTAGATTGAATATAGGGTCAGGTGACCTCTGGAACAATTTGACAGCAGGGTTGCTTTTTACACCGACCTGATTAGTCTGCTGTATCCCAGTGATTCAGTAGAAATAGATTGAAAAGCCACCAAAACACGTTTTCACCATTTGAAATGAGAGATGAAACTTCCTATGTTTTTATAGTACTAATATTTGTAACTAACGTTACTGCAGTAAATTTAATACAGTGCATACCATTCGTTTGATAATGTCCTTATAGGATGAAACTGCAGTTACCTCAGTTACAAATATAAGTCGTAAAAAAACGGGAAGTTTTATCTTCCATTTTTCATGATGAGATCTCCTACCACATAGTCATGGCTTCATGCATCAATCAATCAATCAATCTTTATTGACCCCAAGAAACATGAATGTTTATAAAGAAGGGATCTTAAAACTAAATTACTATTACAATCCATGCATTGAAAAGAAGATATTCATTATGAATCAATCCAATGTCAGATGGAAAAAGAGAAGTGTTACTGGATCAAATACTTTTTCAAGTTTTTTTTTTTGAAGCGTTTGTCAAAAAAATCTTCAGTTAATTTCTCTGGTAGTATGTTATATATCAACACTCCATTGTATAAAATTGATTTCTTTCCGAAGTTTGTTTTGATTCTACTGATTGTACTCAGATTTTTGGACTGCCTAGTTTTATATTTATGAATTGTTTCAATTGTGTTGAAGGTTAGAGAAGAATGTTTATTTTTTAATTTTTTACGAAATGGATGAAAGAACAAATTTTCAATTTATATAAAGAAGTGATACTCAAAAGCTACTTTTTCACATATAAATCGGAAGTGGGATATCGAAAAGGTAATTTGATTATGCATTTGATTGTTTTATTTTGCAGAGATTTTAGGGGACGTGATATTGTAGTTTTGAATGAATAAAGCTGTAATATATTAATTTGAGATGTTTCAAACAAATATAGTTTCGAATTTTGAACAAAATACCAATTAATGGTGATATTTTTTTTCTCAAATATTCAATATGATTTTTCCAAGAGAGTTGTTCATCAATGTATAATCCTAAAAATTTTGTTACTCCCAAATATTCTATATTTTGTCCATTAAAAATAATGTTACTTACTATGATTTGGTTTTCTTCCCAATAACATAAATGAGGATTTTCCAATATTCAAAGTTAACTTGTGACTATTCAACCATAACGAAATTTTTTTTAAATCGTCATCAATGTAACGAATAGTTTCTCCTTCTTTTTTCTCACAATAAATCAGTGTTGTGTCATCTGCAAATAATTTTATTTCACCCCTCAAATTCAGCTCTGAAACCGAGTTTATATATATATATATAAGATACAAAACAGGTCCCAGAATCGAACCTTGTGGGACAACACATGTTACACTTCTAAGTGAACTCATTTTGTCTCCCTTACAAACAAACTGTTGTCTATTGCTCAAGTAATTTTCAAACCATTGATGCATAAACTTTTTCACCTGGTGATTGTTTTTTCTTCTAGAAGAGAAAGCCAGAATAATTCCCCAACACACGATATTCTCAACAAAAGATATGATTTTTTACATAGCTTTATGTTTTGTTGTAACGAGATCGTAGTTTCAAATAGAATAGATTTTGGGAGTGAGATGTTTTTCTTTTTGACAGATACTAAAGATGAAAGAATATAGTCCACAAGTATCAAGGTATCGAAATGGATTGATGGTAGGTAGGTATGAATGGAACACAGAGTTTCGAGATAATCAAATGATTTTATATATTTATGTACAAAACTAATTTCGCTCGTTGATGGTGATTTCATGAAACTCTGTGTTCTGTGTTCGAGAATAAAATTTAGTCTAATCTATGAGAGACAATATGAAAATGATAAATCAATGAATAGTTACTGCTGTGACAACATTTTCTAAAGGAAAAGTAAACTGCTTTAGGGCGGAATTATAAGTCAATTCTATGAAATATATGTAGACAGAATGTTGTGACGTTGTTATATATTTAATATAAGACGAATTTATTTTTTTGGAATAATTATAGATGTACTCGGATAGGATGTGAATATTTCTTGTTATTGTATCATTTATCTCATTTATCAGTTCAATAACTCATGCTTAAATTTTTATAAAAAATCATCAAGAGTACCAAAACTACAGAGTTGGATTGGAGTTGATCAGATAAAAAAAGGGTTCGTTGAATGGACTACTGTTCAATGACCAAAATAAGGGTGGATTTCATCAAATTTTTTGCCGAAGAAGCTCATTTCGAAAATATCAGATTACATCAATGAGTCCTTGTATACGATATCCTGGTACAGATAGTGAAATCATAGCCTTTCAAATATTTGAGCAATGCTTGTGAAAAAATACATTGCAAGTTGTTGAGGATTCGACAAATTTCATAATTCCTGTACTTATTTCTCGATTCTTCTTTTTTCCGAAATGAACAATGAGAAGAATACATATAATGACAGTGCAGTGCAGATACGTTGAAGATTTGTTGAGCGATTTTGCTGTTTTCTCTAGTACACGTTTTTCAGATTCAGTATAGAGCTGGATAGAATCAGAGTGGGTTAGTAGGTTTTGGCAATTCCACTTTATTGAAAAAATTTGTTTAACTTTGTTTGAAAATATACCTTTTACACGAAAACAAAAAAATAAATGATAAAAATAATAATATATTCATTGTGGATAATTTACCTATATGGATGAGTTATACACAAGGTAGGGATTATCCAAAGCTATCTTCTACTCCTCCTGAAATGACTTAGTGATTTTCACAAACCCGAAATAAAAGTTACAGAAAAGTGACAATCTCACCATATAAATCATAATCATACTGAACGATTATATTCCATTGTTGATATTGATGGTTACGAACATTCAAGTTCCCAGCTGTCGATCGATCGAAGTCCTAGATTGTCACCCTGTAGTGTTTATGATTGGATCAAAATGAAGAAGCGTTAAAATTGCACTTATCTTTTTCTATTTCCCACGGGTGACTTTTTTATATCAATTAGCAATTCGAAATATATAAATACTGGGTGTTGAGGGCAGTGTTGCGATTTTGTAAATGATTTATCACAACTAATTTTTGTTCGGAGAAATAGTCAGTTTCTAACACCAGGCTATGGTAGCGGGAAAATAATTATTTTTGTAACGAGTTATTTCTTGAGATTTGTAAATTTCTAGAATTTATGTTGATTTAGGTGATGCTTTTCCGCGCGCCGTCTGGACGATTGGCTACCGACGGGGGCAAATGTAGCGCTGTCTCAAAATAAAGGGAAAACGTTCTTCATATGAACAAATGGTCGTCGACCAGCCTGCTCTGTTTTTCGGATAAAATTCAACCGAAAAAGGGCCCATAAACAAGATTTTGTAATAGATATAACTAGTTATTCAATCAAACGGATATGAAAGCACAATGGTTCTGAGTATGGTGGATCTGGGTTCCTCTTCTCTCAGCTAACAAAATGTTCACTATTCTCAGCGCAGCTGTTCAAGTGATTCGATACTCTTCACAATGAATTATTCAATTCTAAAGATTAATCAAGCTTAATAATATGGAGCCACCAAGACTCAGACGACTGAAGCTCATTCTATTCACAGCCAGTTGAAAAAACTCCACTGAACTGTGGTTCAATTGAACTGGTTTGAGTTGCTCAGCCAATAGAATCGTTTGTTGCTCGACAATCGATCTAGACTCACTTGAACGCTGTGGTTTCTCAAGTACATTTATTTCAAACAAAACTAATTGATGAAATCACTCACAGAATCTCAACGCTGCCTCCGGGGCCGGAGGAACTTACAATTCAATATCACAATATTGGAAAAATATTATTCGATTATAATATTTTTTCTGATTTCAAAGAACCAGATAAGCGCAAAGCAAAAAGTCATAACGAAAATTTCAAAATATTTTCATAATGACAGGAACGCTCAGTTCGCATTCTAGACTTGATGAATCCTCCTCTTCACTTCTGACTTGACTAGATATCAAGGTCAGACAAAACTTCCTTAAAGGGCCATAATTTTTAGTACTCTTTGATGTGAAAGCCGAAGGTGTGATACCACATTTTAGTTCTCTTTCCAACACCTATTTCAACAATTATTTCTCCTCGGCTCGATTATTGAAAGGAAAATTAAACTAGTTTCAATCTTTGCCTCAAGGAGAAATTTTCATTGAATAGGTAACGACTTGTATCTCATCAATGATGAAGCAGCGTTGAACGAAAAAACAAAAAACATAATAAACAAAGCCCGGAAAATGTCGTCAGACTATCGGCTTTTTCACCCGAATCTTGTCTGAGTTTGAAATCCAATTTCGTTCAAAAGTTGAGAGAAGGGGGTCCTTACTCTACATACATGCAATGATAAATGCAAAAGAATTACATGAGGTTTCAGAAAATATGTGGAGTGTTACAAGGATTTAGGAATATAATTTGTCTCTGAATTCTCACGATTCCACAGTTGAAACTTCAATATGATTATCCACTACCAAACAAAGGGATAGTTACTGCAAAAATCGGGTATAAGGTACATGAACGGTTCATACGTAGAAAGGATTCATTGGTGTAGTCCATAGCTCTGTATCGACTCTCTGATAGGCCAATCTTCTACACAGTATAGTGGCGGGGTCTCACAAAGGTCGAACTTTCTATTTATTCCTCCAATGAGGATTTTCTTAAGTCCTGCAAAAGGTGATCCTTCATTTTTGTGTTCGAGTAGATCGTATACGACACACATCAATATTTATTATTTATCAGGCCAGAAAATTCATTCAAGAACAAAAATAGTACATGAACACTTTTTTTCATCTTCAAAACATGATAGTTAATCACCCTTCCTTCCTCAATTAGTTGTGTAGAATTTTTTCATTTGGATTGTCCGCCTAAATGGGTTTTCAGTTATGAGGATTTAAAAATGAAAAAAAAATATAGAATAAGGAAATATGATTATTTTTATAGAGAGGAAGTTCTGATTTACATATATAAACCGAAAGTATTTGTTGAATATTTGATGTCATTTCTGTCATGAAAGTTTCGTTTTCTTCTTGCATTGACTTGCAGAAGAGAAAGACAAAAATCACTTCCTAAAAACATGGAATTTTACCACCTTGAGTCCCCGCCACTGCTTAAAATTTCTAAAGAGGTCCACTTGGTTTTAACCTAAGAAATAGCTACATGAAAACTCGAGTAAGGTACACGGATGATTCATACCTGAAAATGTTCCATTCGTGTAGTGGAGCGCTGAATCCAACAGTCCCACAATCCAGACTGGTGGATTGAAGACGTAGCGGTCGTTCATAGAGGTCGAAATCTCGCGTTCATTTTTCAAACGAATATTCTTCTAACTACCAAACTATATTTTTTGGAAATAATTGATTCCACACTTCTGCTTCTGAAATATTGTGGAAAAAAAAGCACAACCTGTTATAAATATTATTTTTTTATTGGCGAACGTGCTACATTTATGGGTACATTTCGAAAATGATATTGAGGTTGGGAAATGAAAATAAGAAAACATATTCAATTCACGAGTCATCATTACTTTGATACTTCATCAATTACTTTTCCTCCCACAATGAGTTTTTGACATTGTACAATAATAATCATTTATGGAAGAGAGGTTTATGAATGAAGATACTTCTGGTTTCAGAGTGATTCCAATATGATTTTGAGAGCCAGAACAATTTTATTCTCAAAATTGCACAAGATTTCACCTCTTTGTGTACCCGGCACAGTAGACTAGTTCACAGTGGAAAATCAAAAAATCTCTTGACGGTGGCCCTGAGAATATGACCATATAAGCTCTTTCGATCCAGAATCCTGTTTAAAAAATGGGCAGAATAGTAACATCCACTACTCAACTATTTCAATTGTTATCAACAAGTTGAATTGACGAAAACAGGGTTTAGTCTTTTGCGAATAACCATTTATTTTAGACGAATTCAGATTCTTTAAAACATCGACATAGTCGGTGAGCATACTTGCAGACTGGCGATATTTCTTTCTTAGCATTAACATTCGAAAATATAGTATGTGATATACAAACACCGGGATGATAGGATCTCGTATGATATATTCAAAGTCTTCATGAAGCGAAATATTTTTGATGGCTATCGTTGAAGGTTCATCTCATTTTACATATCAATGGGAATTTGAAAAAAAAATGTTCAATACCAATTTTATTGAAAATCAATGTATATTTCTTTTTTTTAACGACACATTGTTCCTTCTGCTGTCTGAATGATACCATGAACTTCTCAATATTCACTAGTCAAAACCAATAATTTTTCCTACGACCACATAGAAAAGTGACATATCGCACTCTCTACAATGATGGAAAGTGACCTTTATTCTCACTCGTGCGGAAAGTACTTTACTTAATTATTGTCACATTCTCAAATAAACATTATTTATTTCTTACTGCATCGTAACAGCCATGTTTAAGTGAACGATTTTAGTCCGGTAAATGAGACTTTACGGTATCAAGTCCGGTAAAATTTTTACCGGACTCTAATGAAATGGGGCAAGAATCAAACAATTTATTGTGAAAACAATATAAAATTGATAAACATGTAATTAGAGACAATCTAAACATCAAAAGTAACATGAATTGTGCAATCTCGAACTCGAGCAAGCACTTGTACTAATAATTTCTTTAGATTTCTCAGTTAAGACTTGCACAAAACTTTCTCCTCCCTGGATCATTTCAGCCACTTTGTTCTTTCCTTCCAACTAATCCTCAATATACTTTTTTGCCACGGAGGAACTCCTCCATCCTCCATGTCTTTTGAGAACGGAAAATTTCGCTCCCGCATTTGCTAGTAAAGTCGCCGATGTGCGGTGAAAACTATGGCCGGTGTACAACTCGGGATTTGCTAATCCTAGAAATTCCGCTATTTTCTTGGGAACTCCACCGACTGTGTGAATTCCAACGCGCTGGGAAATGCACTTGCCATTACGGTATCCTACGAACAATTTGTTGTGACCTAAACCTTTGGGCCGCAAGGCAACGTATCTTCGGAATAGTTCCAACACACTTATGCCGTCCATTTTATCAATGACCATAAATACTCTTCTTTGATTCGTTTTTGAGAAAGGGATTGTGATTACCAATTGTGTAGAAGTTTCCTGGATGTCATCCAAAGACATTTCATATATCTCTTCGCGGCGACAACCACCAGCGACGGCGATTAAACCAACAATCTAACAAGAACACAAAATTATCAGTAAATATTGAAATGTACATCTACCTTACCTTTGCCAAAAGATATTGTTGATCTGGTGCCTCTTTTACAAATTTTACCAATTCTTCTCTGGTGAGTGTTTTGGCTTGTTTAGGTT
The DNA here is from genome assembly GCA_032362365.1 of Zygogramma bicolorata. Lineage (NCBI taxonomy): Eukaryota > Metazoa > Arthropoda > Insecta > Coleoptera > Chrysomelidae > Zygogramma > Zygogramma bicolorata. The sequence continues at coordinate 275,256 of JAVJAQ010003716.1, forward strand.
GATAGCCAACAGACTGATTTTCAAGGAACGCTCGAAGTTTAGAGAATCTTGATATATCCACGTTTTCATTAAATTGTAGCATGGCTTAAAACCATCGAATACTTTGACCAGAGTGAAGAACTGGACATTTTCTTCGACTAGAAAATCACCAATAATGATTCCTTCAAAAGAATATTAAGTGCAACTTACCAGATCAAACAAATATGCCAGCATTATTTCCTCATTGATTTCACTGACTGCGTTTACCCTTTTCCAGTCGCAAAACTGTTTATATTCGCTATGGTACCTTTCTGATGATTTTGTGGGAATCAGAGAGCCAGCAGCTTCATTATATTTACGCAAAACATCTTCGGGAATGTTATTGTTTGTCGACATTTTGTCTGTTGACATTTCGTTTCACAAAAGTCAACAAAACAAACACCAGAAACAGTAACCTTAGAAACTAGCGTTTCCATCATGGATGATCATATTTTCAATTTTTGTTTTATTAATGTAAGATTTAGTGTCTGCAGTATGAAATAAAACGGGTCTGCAGTATGAAATAAAACGCATTACGACATACGACCGAGAAACTTTTACAGTAACTCGTCTCAAAAGTAAACATTTCGATTCGTACTGTAAAAATGCGTTTCCCGGACTTATGACGTAAATTACTATTATCGATATTTCTTCATTTCACTATAAAAGTTATTGCGAATTCATGTGCACTTTCTATAGATACAATATTCAAACATAGACTGACACAAAAAAAACTTGAGCCTAGTCAGGCATTTGTATATACTAATTGCTTATTCATAGTTCACAAAAAAATAATGTCCATTCAACAGTATTCATTACAAAAATTATCACATTGAAGCAACGATTCTGGCCGACGCCATTAAATCTATATTCATCAATAGTCAATTGCAAGTACCCCTCTAGGGACTGTCAGCTGTCAGGTTGCTTCTAAGATATTGTAGCGTATATTACATATACACGATCTGTGAAAAATGTTACTTTCCGCACTAGTAATGTATTATAAAGGTCAATACTAATTGTGGAGTTTTGGTGATACAAACTTTTCTATAGGAATTTTTGTCATCTTCGTGATTATTTCCGAGGAAGTTGCCTAGCATACACGATTGTCAAGTTATTTATGGAATACTAAACTTTTTTTTGACAATTTTATTTGTTGATAATAACTATTGATTCACTTCACTGGTGGATGTAACTTCTCTACGTCTTTCTTTGGTTGGAATATCGAATCTAAAGAGCCCTGGATAATATTTTCAGGACCACTATCAAGAGATTTCTTGATTTTCAACTTGTGAGGGAGAATGTGGTATTAATCCTCCAGTCTGAATTGGCAGACTATTCTTTAGTACTATGATACAACTATAATTGATATGCAGAAATGAATCTTGTACTCCATAATTATTTATTATCATTTTGAATGTCTCTTTCTATTTCATTCTTACATCCATATTTTCCTGTAGCTATGTTCTCACATAAATATTTTATAACATGCCCGAAGCTGACTGATATTCGGGAACAAAAATTTTCATTTCCAAAACTGTAAATAAACGATGAGATTTGAACCTTCGGTTTTAAAGTTGGAACTTTTCCAAGAGGCCAATTTCCCTAACACAAAACTAATATTTTTGCACTCGACGAGCATTTCGCTAACAAGGTTACAAGGTTCTCCTGTAGATGCCAACCTTGTTAGCCAAACACGCGTATAGTGCAAAAATATCAGTTTGGTGTCAGGGTAATTGATCTGTAGAAGTTCCAATACTGTTGTTAGGTTTTCCACATGAAAATCGATTTAACGATATCAAATATTTATTTTCCTATAGTTTTCGAAAACCTACTTCATGTTCATCTAAACCCAAAATTATTCTAAATGTTGTGATAGAATTGTTCAGTGATAGAATGGCATAAGAATATTCTGGAACAGAAAACGGATCTTTCTGTTTATTGGTATCTCACTGTTGAAGCTGATATATATTGTTGAATTTTTGTTGAAGAGTTCTCAACTGAATTATGTATTGTAGATTGAATGTTTCTGCAAGGTGTTATTTTTACGATAAAGTTGCAGTACGAACTAGTTTTAGAAACCTACATTATGATGTTTTAGGATTAATGTTATAACGAGAAAAAACGATAGACTTATACATACTCAAGTTGTTGAGTATAGCTGAAATGGTGCACCTGGCTCAAATTTGGGGTGGGTTGATGATGTGATGAGTGGAACATTTGAGGCTAAATGTAATGACTCGTTGGAATTTTCTCAGTTTCCAATGGGATGAAATACAGCAAGCTAGTGAAGACTGTATGACATATCACGATCATCAAGAAACATTGAAAAATACTCCTAGCTTGTTGTATACGAACATTATGATTTGTACTGTTATCGATAATCGGTTAATTTTATGAAAAGTTTCAAGTGTGGGCTCTCAACTTTTCGCAATCGATAAAACATTCGTCCAATGAATTTGCTCGCCCTCTCCAATGTGATTCAATTATGCCTCAATGAGTACAGGGTCCGTCTACAAAAACAAAATAATCCGCTTTTGAGGTATCTAGTGTTGATTCGATTACTTGCCGGAACAGGTTAGTTGTCCAGGGAAAATCAATATATTAACAAATAATACTCGAAAAAACTACTATTTTAGTATCATCATACATAAATATTCTTTATCATTATTTAGAGAAGTGAAATACAGAAATAACTGTCGGAAGTGTGTAAAAAATTCAACCTACGACTGAATGTATCCCCAAGGCTGATCCCAAACGATTAACATGCAGTGATGACTCAGTTGAGAGAGATTGAAAATGAATTTCTCTATCACATTCGTTATTCAAATTGTTTGAATTCTGAAAACTTTCATTCGGATCGGTAAAAAAGAAATGGTGAAATATCAGAAGCCTTCATCCACAAGTTTCTTTGCCCCGTTCGCATGATGTTTATGATCTGTTAGTGGAACACCTATGTCTAAAGTGGATTATTTTGTTGTCAGGCTCTGTACGTTTGCGATAAAGAACCCATGAACCCGATAGTTGTGACCCTATTAATGTTTAGCAATATATATATGTTAGTTGTTGGAGATGCTCTTTATATGTTATATTTTCTTATATTTTAATGAATCGTTATTTACTTTTTTCTTCGGTAGCCTCTAAAATACACACTACACTGTTGATAGGTTATTAGAAGATAAATATACACGTTCACATCCAATTATTTCTCACATATTTTAGAGGTTACTTCTATTGTCACAATGAATAAATGCTCATTGTGAGTGAACTACTAGTGAAAATTGAAAAAATACTCCATTGCAGCTCAAAATGGAGTATGGATGAATTCTTTTTGTTGAAAGAAATATTTATTACTTTGTGTGTGGATGCGGAGATATAAGTATTGACTAGTACCTATACATTGCAGTTTTACTGTCGAATATGTGTTCAAAACCCAATCACCTACCTAAATCTTATGTCAAATTAAACGTTAAGGAAAATATTGTTTTTTCATTTACTATTTCGGTACCTATGTGTCCCAGGATCAGTGCAGATTTTTTTGAAAGTGTTTTCACGAATGAAATGGAATATCAGATTTATAAATGATTTTATTGGTCGAGTTAATCGAACAAGTCTCATTGTTTTTCTTGTGATGATATTGATTCAAACATTTCCATGCCATGTTTTTTTTTCTGACTAGGCGTTTTCCAAACAAGTATATTAACACAACTTTCAGTTTCATTTTCAATATTAATTGCCCAGGGTAGATTGGACGAAGATGTCTATGTATGCTGCCCTTCTGGCTCATTAGACCCAAGCGATGTATAACTGTCAATTTTTCGTCTCAGATTTCGACTGGCTGTTAAGTGACTTTCCATTCAAAATGCAACTCAGTGCGGAATACTAAAAATGAGAGATTGCTGATGACATTGTTCGATACTTTATGAAAATCCATAATTACGCAATTGAAAGAAAACACGTTTACAACTTTTACAAAACTCCTGAACGTTTTTCACTATGCAATAGCACAGGCGTGCGTATTACCAGAACATAAGACGTGTACTACCATCCGGTAGTACTATAACATAACTCGCCTGAAGAAGCCATTGAAAAGTAAAACACGTGTAGTCATTTTGTGAACTGTTTTGTGGAAATCATACTGTAACGAAATGTGCTGGCGCCGGCCCTGCCGGCTATGAATGCGAATTGGTGCCGCAGTTCCAGGAACGATTATACTCGCGTGATCGCGGCTCATCCAGAAGATTCGATTGTGAAGATTTGTCTAGATGATTCTCTACTGTATGAGCGAGCGTATAAAAGCGGAACCGTTCACGCCGACGCGACGGCAGTATTGTTTGCACAGAGAGTTTTAGTAGCGAGCATTGGAAAGTTATCGGAGCGATTTAAGTGATTGTGTTGTTATTGTATTGTGATAGAGAGTTATAATAAAAGTAAATTAGTGTTGTTTGGTGTTTTAATGAACGAACCCAGGGATAAATCGTAACAGTGGTGTCGGAAGTGGAATTTTTGCTGGTAAATAACAACAATTGATGGTGAATACGAGAAGTACATCTTACGAGACGATGCGATGGAGGACATGATGAAATTCATCCAAAACCAATTTGCGGATTTTGAAAGACGACGACTGGAAGATGAAAAGCGACGGATGGAGGAAAAAGAATTAGAGGAAAAGCGACGACAGGAAGATGAAAAGCGACGGCAGAAGGAAAAACAAGAACGAGAAGAATCACTCAGGAAAATTCTCGAAAATGAAAAGAAAAAACGAGAAAATGAAAGCGAACGAGCATTTGGGAAACTGAAGTTGCTCTATGTTCCAGTCCCATTTTAAGTTTCCCACGTCCACGAGGCCTGTTTATTTTGGACACAGATGCCAGTAATAATGATATTGGAGCCGTACTATCACAGGAGCAAGATGGCCAGGAAAAAGTAATTGAGTTCTACAGCAAAGTACTCACTGAACCAGAAAGAGATTATTGCGTAACGAGAAAAGATCTATTGGCAATAATCAAGGCTGTAGACCACTTCCACAAATATCTGTACGGAAGAGAGTTCCTCATCAGAACAGATCATGCGGCTCTGAAGTGGTTACTAGAAATGAAGACTCCTGAAGGACAAGTAGCAAGGTGGATTGAGAAGTTGAACCAGTATCACTTCAGGATAAAACATCGACCAGGACGATTGCATAACAACGCAGATGCCTTGTCTAGAAGACCTTGTTCGGATACTTGTAAACACTGTGAGCGAATTGAACGCCGCGAAGGAATCAACCAAGTGAGATTGATAGAAGACGACAATTGGACGACAGCAAAAATGCGACAAGACCAGGAGAATGATCCAAACGTTGCGGAATTTCTGAAATGGAAAGAAAATGGAGCGGAAAGTCCCACCTGGAAGGACATCTCAGATCGATCACCAACGTTCAAAGCATTGTGGGCACAATGGGATTACTTGATTGGGGAGAATGGCCTTCTGAAGAGGACTTGGGAGTCAGCCGATGGCAAGAGAGTGAGTTCCCAACTGGTTGTGCCCATGTCGAGAATAGAGGATGTTTTGTTAGAGATTCATGGTGGTAAATCAGGTGGACATCTAGGAGTTGACAAGACCTTGGATAAAATACGGCAAAGGTTCTACTGGGTCCAATGTCGAGAAGATGTCGAGGGATGGTGCCGAAGATGCCCAAAATGCGAAGCAAGTAAAGGTCCTAGAACAAGATTAAGGGGCGAGATGAAACAATACAATGTTGGTGCTCCCTTCGAACGAATCGCCATCGATGTATCGATCAAGGAAGAAATTTTGAATCGAATTTATTCAGGAAGGTTTGTGAATTGATGGGAATTAGCAAGACCAGAACAACTGCCCTCCATCCACAGTCTGATGGCATGGTCGAGAGGTTCAACAGGACTATGGAAGAACATATTTCCAAAGTAGTAGAAGAGCATCAAAAAGACTGGGATCGACACCTTCAACTATTCTTGATGGCTTACCGGGCAGCTGTGCACGATTCCACAAAGCTCACCCCAGCCAGTGGGGCCTTCGGAAGAGATCTTCGTTTGCCCTGTGACTTGGTGTTCGGATCCCCAAGTACTGAGGAAAAAGAGTTACAGGATTATGCCGATGAACTGCGAGACTGCCTGATAAGGTTTCACGAAATTGCGAGAAGATTGAAGATTACTAGTGACAGGATGAAGGCTCGATACGATCTCAAGGCAAATACTGGTGGATTCAAAGAAGGAGATCGAGTGTGGCTGTACAACCCTCGTCGTGGAAAAGGAATTTCTTCCAAACTAACACCATGCTGGGAAGGACCCTATTCGATAGTCAAGAGAATAAATGACGTGGTGTACAGGATTCAACGTAGCCCCAGAGCAAAAACGAAGGTCATTCACCTAGAAAGACTTAAACGTTACAATGGCGATAATGACGTATTATCGGGACGATCAAAATTGAGAGGGGGATAATGTAACGAAATGTGCTGGCGCCGGCCCTGCCGGCTATGGATGCGAATTGGTGCCGCAGTTCCAGGAACGATTATACTCGCGTGATCGAGGCTCATCCAGAAGATTCGATTGTGAAGATTTGTCCAGATGATTCTCTACTATATGAGCGAGCGTATAAAAGCGGAACCGTTCACGCCGACGGCAGTATTGTTAGTACAGAGAGTTTCAGTACCTAGCGAGCATTGGTAAGTTATCGGAGCGATTTAAGTGATTGTGTTGTATTGTATTGTGATAGAGAGTTATGATGAAAGTAGTTTAGTGTTGTTTGGTGTTTTAATAAACGAACCCAGATATATATCGTAACAAAACAATGAATTGTTTCTCTGGTTTTTCGGACTTGAGGGCGGTGTAGTGGAATTTTGACTTCCGTCGGATGGCCAGATATGAGGCGTTTACTGGCGCTCTTGTACTTAAAACGTATTCGTCGCTCCATCTCTCTCTTACTACTTGGCTAGCCGTAAGTCAGAGAGAAGAAGACAGACGAATACGTTTCAAATATATGAGCGCCATAAAAACCTATGTATTAACACCGGCCGTGAAAGCCTACATTCTCTCAATGAATGTTTTTTTTTTAATTATGATCAAATGAGAGATACTGTGATGGATACTTTCATGGTTGGCAAATGACGCATCAATTCGCTTATTTCCAAGAACACCGGAAGTGTTTAGCCAACCGCTGACGTCAAGGTATCCGAAAAAGTACCATTCGAAACAATACTTTTGAATTCGAAGCTGCACAAACCGAAACCGAATAGATACATCGCTTCTCCTTACAAAAACCTCAACTTCATCGATTATACGTAAATTTCATGTTTAAAACGAGAAATGATAGATACATTTCCTGAATCTCAGCCACGGCATGGTATACATTTTCTGTCTGCAGACCAATGCTTTCTCTGCTAGGCCCAGCTCAAGTACCTAGGTATATAATAATTACTACGGATATTTCCTTCGTACGTTCACGATATATATATTTCCAAAAAATATTCATATGCCGACCAGTGAGCTTGTATCTAACGTAACTACTCAAGTAACAATTTGAAGATAGTTTCTATTTATTTAGGTTTCAAAAATGCTTTAATATTTTCATCGACATCGGATTTGAAGTAACCTTAAAATAAACTGAAAGTCCTTCAAGACTACTTATTCCTGAAGAAAGAATTAAATGCGCTCTTTGAATCGAAATCAAAATACTTTTTGCTCTTAATGTACTTAAAATATCGATCTTATTCTGGTTTCATGTTATTCTTAACATTGGCTACTTCAAAACTAATTTGCTGTTATTGAAAATTAAATAGCAGGTTGGTTTCAAAACAATCCATTCTGGGAAAAATAGTTTTGATACAGATTTATGGAGTATCCTTGATGTATTCTCTGAAACCCATCAGGAAAACTATTTTATCCTAAGACATACATTCAATATAATACCACATTGAATCCAAAAACAATTTCTACCCTTCAATGAGTACATTAAGATTATTAAAAAGTTTCAAGGTTCAAACTTGTCAATTTGCTTGAAAGAAATACCATTTGGTATTCGGGACGACTTCATTAAAACTAATTATATCCTCTTCACATTCATAACACATTCTTGTCAAGAATCTATTTGAGTAGACCAGTGCAAGCAACATGTTTACATGTGAAATTGAATTTTGAATTAATAGGTGAAATGGAAAGTATGAGCGACAATTACTTTAAATTAAAAAGAACTTATAAATATGGAAATGCACTACAAGCTTCAATCACAAAACGGGCAAAATTTGTGGGGTTAGGATTCCATGAGAGCTCAAGACCACTTTAAATCCATTATATATATATATATATATATATATATATATATATATATATATATATATATATATATATATATATATTGATTCAACCAACTTTGCCAGACCCAGTACGTTCATCAGGCAACCACAGACCCACCAGAAATTAGCAATTTCACGGAATATATCGAATGGCTAATGGACTATTTCAGTGCCCCGAATATAAGCATACTTTGAGGGAAAACGATTTCTTCGAAAAAAAAAATGGTTACATCCATAAGTCTCTCTCAATCCCACAATATTCAAACGCCTTTCCAGACCAATATATCAACTCATGGATATCAGACCGACGTTCTCGCTCCCAGCGGTGTTGCCATGATTATGGGCTTGATAACGTCAGGTGTATGTCATATCTGTATTAAATCATTCCTCTTATTGTTTGTCAGATTCATTTATCGGTATGGAGTTCAATAGTGAATGTTTGAGAATGATTGCTTATGAGGTAGGCTTACCGGGCTGATTCGTATCTATTCCTCCGGACTTGGATTCTTTCAGATTTTAAAATACACTGAGTAAATGTGTCGGTTCACGTATTCAATTGTATGAACCGCCCTTCATTCACCTATTCAACACTTGTTCATTTATGCGAATCACCATGGCAATGATCACATGTATTTTATTTCGAGGAACTGTAAAAAACAGCGAAGTTAATAGTTTTAGTGAAGAAACAGTATTTTTCATTTCTCTTGCGAATTGCCGTTCAATTGGATTTTCAGTAGAAGTTCAATCTGAAGGGCAAACTTTTGATTCAAGGGACTATTTTTGAGAAAAGAAATTTTTCGAAATACTTGTATTTTACTATATCATTGTTCACAATGTAACGTTTGATTCAGTTCAATATTGTTTACATTTTTTTTGATTGAGGTCGAGTAAAATCCATTTTCTGAACCCCCATGTAGATATGAAAGTAAATTAAACAGATGAATGGGCACTTTTGATAAAGCAGACTTTTTCGTCAGGTATAACGTTTTTCATATATATTCAAAAATAAACTCTTTTCCTCATGCGACCTCAATCGGGGAATAATTTTCCGAGTTCTATGGTTTATTAACGAAAATATCATTACTTCTAACCTCAATCAGCTTGGAGAGTGACCAATTGTTCACACAGAAGAAAGCAAGGTGGTAAAAACATCTCCAACCTCGTCTTCTTCTATTTGAAACGTCATTCTGCTCATCGGAAGTCATGTGTTCAGGTCCCCCTTAACGTATACACACCAATGCAGTTATCAAAACGAGCTATTTGACACGAAATCACAGTTATTACTCACTGCCGCAGTACCTAAAGGACAGGAAATATATAGATATGCAATTTCTTCTTTGAAAACACTAAGGCCCGGTCTTTTCACCTCCAGATATCCTACAGATAAACTAACTGACGGTTAGAATATTCTTTTGTTTATCGTTAAGTGATAACAAAAGCATATTCTAACATTCAGTCAATCTATCCTTAGGATATCTGGAGGTGAAAAGACGGGCCTAAACCTCTTCAATAACTACGGCATTAGTTTCCAGAAATAGTACGCTACCGTTCTATTACCCATCTTCTCGAATACAAGATCCAGCGCACTCCATCGCTCAAGGCCAGTCTTTTTTTATTGCCGTTGATATGTCAGTTCGTAATCCAAACGCTGTCTATTTGCAGTAATCCCCATAAATCATAATTGAGATATTATAATGATTGGCCTGCCAAACACATTCATTAAAACGAAGCAAAAATGTGAAACATATTTCAACCTTTACGTAGGCAATTGACATTTACAAAGAATGACAATCACGACATGTGTTTAAAGCTTCATCAAATGTGTCGATATGGAATGCCTACTTGATACACAAAATTCATTTCAATTATTATCCTTGCAAATATTTATTTCTTGTTCATTGCATAACATTTTTTCGAATTATTCTGAAAAAAAAATATTATAGAAACCTCGGCGAAGGAAACGATTACCTTTTCGCCTCGGTATGCGATTACTATTCCGCCACTGAACCTGATTATTCTCATCTGATAGATCTTTTTCAGTAACAATACATGATGAAGAGGTTTTCACAATAATCCTTTTCCAAAAATTGTTCATGGTGTTGAAATTAAAATAAAAAACACAGAAACATTAAGAAAATATTCAAATATGTCAATCAAATTTTCATCACTTTGGAACGGCTTGTTCGATCCTCAACAGGTTGAAAATTAAAACATATAAACTCTACTTGTAATTGATATATATTTCTGCACCTACTCATGAAGTATATATGTATTGATGAAAGTGAATATTTTCCCATACAAAACAAAATTTATTAACTTTAATTGGTCAATTGACCGGTAGATTTTTAGCTGATTCAAGAAAGATGCATTAAATTAATATAAGAACGATGATAAAAGCAAACCAGTGTTGAATTAAAAACTCGAGTTCCTTCCAAACGATGACACAATTTGGAAAAAGATGACTTCATTGGTGTGTATTCTCTCTTCGCATATACTTCATCTGAAGTCGATATCTTGCCCTGTTAGAAAGTGTGAAGGGAAAGGTAGAACTATGTTTATGATGAAAGTGCTTCAACATTCTTTTGATCATTTTTTCAATTCGACTTAATATACATCTCTTTCAGTATTGAATGGTATCATTTTGAGGGGTTCATTTCAAAATTGTTCGAATTACGGATTCAAATCAAATTATAGATGCTTGACTCCAGATACGTTGATTAAATCCAATTATGAAATACTGTACAGAAACTGGTAATTCTGACAGATTTGAAAAGACTATGTCTGTGAAATAATGGCCTTAAAGTTATCCCCCAAAATATATGGAAAAGCAAGGGTTTATAATAAGGAGCTCATTAAAAATCGGTTCATTTTTGTTCATAATCGTTCTTTCTCCGCTTCAATGTATGATATGTATATACTAGATGAAAAAATACATGTTCGTCCGCCGTTATCAGACCCACAGCATTGAGAAACTCTTCCAGGGCGGTCTGACAGGGTAAGACGTTCGTGTAAATAAAAAGTGAATAAATTGGGTTTTTTGTGATATTTCGAAAGTACTGTATCGTGGGAAGTTATTACTTGAAAACTTGAACACACATCTTTTGAAAAAATGGTTTTTCAAGATGAATATTTTGCCGAATGTTCTCCAGATCATTTTTATTTTTCACGAATTATTAAATGATGTACTGAAATCTCAGTGAAAAATTGATGTTTCTCAATAAGATGGTAATATCGAGATAGGTGATTCATGGAGGCCATTCGCAGATCATCCATCATCCTCAGTATCATCCTAGATAATTTGGATGGACGTAGTACGCATTCTCTATTATTAATTTTTACCAGGGGCGTACTTTTATATTTAGCCTGGTTCATATTTTTTTTTTCTCATTTGACGTGCAGTTTCCGCATAAAGTAATGAAATGTATTCATTTACAGAATATAAAATTTCATTTGGAGGATACTACAAAATGAAAACTGAAAATTCTGATAGGTTTGAACCGAAATAAACTTCTCATTGAATTATATTGGAGTAAAAACTCGCTTGAAAGATGCTTCTATCACGGAATAAAAAAAATTGGGGTAGAACAAAACAAGTGATGTATAGCCTTTTTAGGAATGTTACTGGCTATTACAAATCGATATTTACGACATCGCCAGCTGAGGCTGACCCTTTTTATAGCGAAAAATGTGTGAAAATATGAAAAATACAAAAAACGTATTTTCTCAGATATAACTCGTGATAAGTCGCAAACTTTTAGGCATATCAAAGTGAACTTTTTTTATTCGTTAGTAGAAATATTAGCGCTGGTGTCAGTGCAGCCGAATTTTCGAAAACTTACTTATTCTTCTCAAAAAAACATTGGAAATACTCATATTTATTTTTTGTGCATTGATGTCTTGAGCAATCGAAAAACTTATTTAGTTTTAGGAATTTTCACATACTTCCTGCGAGTAAATTGAAGCAAAAACATAACAGAAGTTTTTTGAAAACATTGTCATAGGTTGAGATCAATAGGACACGTAATAACCGCACCGAAATTAAAATTATGTGTCTCCCGCTTGCACTTTACCCGGAAGATGAGCGCGCGCAACACGAAATGTGAGAACTTGTTCATGTTGGGGATCTTAATATGATGTGATGTTTATTGTTAGTGAGCAGAATCAACAAGAGTGAAAAAAGGGTTCATCTATAGTGTCACCATTAAAGTGCATACCATATGGAAACTTTTTTTTCGAAAAGTTTCAATGAAGTTCAACTTCGGCACTTGTTTGTGCTTTGAATTTAACGTAAAATGATGCGGCCAACTGCGACCTTCTGACGTTCAGTGTTTGTCAAATTCAATTTAAAAAAAAAATGCATTTCTAGCTCGAATTTAACAAAAAGTTATTCGAAAAAGTTGTGTCTACGGCAATTTTATATCCATATGGCTTTAGTTGCCTCTGCTTTTTCGAAATCAAAGCTTCGTTTAAGAAAATAGCCAAGTGATTGAAATTTTGCACCAGTCATGTTGAAATTCTTGTAGCAAATGTTCATTTTCTCTCTAAAAATGTCCGTATAAGTGAAAATGTATCAAAAAAGTTAAACTCCATGATGAGTTTGTTATGTATACATGTTGTTGTTATCTATCAGAAATAAGCAAAACGTTATCTTTATCCTAGTTGCATAAAATTTGGCATATGGATATAAAATTGCCGTAGACACAACTTTTTCAAGTAACTTTTTGATAATTTCGATCTAGAAATGCACTTTTTCAATTTTTTTCAAAACAAAGGTGAATTTAACGAACACTGAACGTCAGTGGGTCGCTGTTGGCCGCATCATTTTACATTAAATCTAAAGCACAAACAAGTGCCGAAGTTGAACTTCATTGAAACTTTTCGAAAAAAAAGTTTCCCATAAGGTGCGCACTTTAATAGTGACATTGTATATGTATTTGATTGTGCTAGTCTTGTGTAGGTGGTTCCCTCATTAGTTACATTATCATATACGTTTTTGAAATAGTATGTTGAAATTTTCTATTAGCTACAAAATGGAGTGCATTATATGTTGAGAATCTGTTGAAAATCAGGATGAATCGGTTTTGCGAAACCCTACAAAACAGGGTGTACAAAGTATAGTTGGTACCGCAGAGGAAAGAAGAGATATTTAGGAAAGAAACAAAGACATTCCAATTGGAAATGAGAGAGTGAAATATTATCAGAGTTATAGAAAAGCATACACTAGTGTCCAAAATATTGGTTTACGAAATTCCTACATCCTAGGACGTCCCCTAAATGTCCTGCACGAATCACCAGAATAAGGAGTCTGTATGAGTTCGTTTCAAATTATCACGATCGTTTGAATTTTTCTCTCAGAGTCCTGTTAATCGTAATACAAATGAGATCTATCAATCGAAACATTACTTTATAATACCTAACGCAGTCAAAAATATTATTGCTATTTTCAGACTAATGATGTTGAGGTGTTTCGTATTCCATTTTCTGTTTTTCATATTACCTATATGCAATATTTTTTGTTTTTGATCCATTGAGAGATTTGACAGTTTTCATTCATTTTGACTTATTTTATTGAATAAACTTTAACCAAACAATTTGCCTGTATTTATTTGTGATCATCAGTCCCCGTTCTACATATCCAGTTGAAATATGGAATGGTACTAGTTTCCAGGTGAACTGAGCGAATTATGGAGTGTCATTCATTCTGCCTATCACGATGAAAGTTTACCATTTTATGATTTCGTCATGAATTACAAACTATTTTTCCATTCGAATTGGGAATCTTTCATTCCCATTGATGAAAATTACGTTCCTCTTGTACTTTATGATGAAATGAAAATAATAGGTGATGTTGATATATTCCACTATCCGCTATTTGGTAATAGACCTTCTGTCACCAATGCAGTGGAGTGATCAGTTCTTGTATTATTTTTTTAATAATAATATTCGTGTTATATGGGAAGTTGTTGACTAATTGGACGTGTCCTATTCAAAAGGAATTGTTTTTTAACTACTGCAGCATTTTTTTTCGGGGTAGACCTGAAGTCTACCCATAAACACTCGAATAGATTCCAATATCAGATCTTCTATCACGGATCTAGTGGAGCTACTCACTTTCTACAGTGTTGCCAAATCTTGGGATCAACAACGTCGATAACATGTTGTGGGTACGAGAGCGTTATATAATTATATACTATATACATATATATTTTACACGCCCTCTGAATTGAAATCCTCGAACTAAATCTGTATATAAAATCATGTTCTACCGACTTTTCGGACCCATTTTTCATTTTTTCCCTCCATGCTGAAAGTACTCAAAAATGATCAGGGATATCGAAAATGCCGATGAACCTTCTCAGACCCGAAGCCGGGTCTGAGAGCGTCGATTTTGGTCTGACTTCGTCGGTAGTGTATGACGTTTTGGGTCTGTGTAAGCGGTTAAATAAATATATATATATATATATAATATAAATTGTTATTCTGAGTTTATCCGTTGGTTTGTCGGTATTGAGTTTCGACGTTCCTCCAACATCTCAGTTGGCATTTTCAAAGAATGCTACTGCTCCTATACTATACATCAGAATTCAAGAAAATAGTGAACGTCTTGAGTGAGATTTGTGAGAGACGATCCCAAATTTTATCAAAGAATGGAATATTCACAATCGCCAAGAAACACATAAATGAAAACTTTAGGCGTTGTTTATAGAGATAAAATTAGTCAAAATTTCTTCAAATTTCATCATTAAATTTAAAAATTTCAATATATATTTTTTATTTCTTCAAATATAAATATCGAATAGCATTTGAAGGGCTGGATACTACCAGTAGATGGCACTAGTGATTTCGTTTCCAAGTCATTTCTCACGTCGCGTCGTAGCCATTGTTCAAGGTAAATCCTTAGACATGTCGTAGCCTCTCTCATTTTCTTGAATACTTATACCTGATACCAGAAGATGGCAATCAATTCAGAAAAAGAAGTGGAATTTTTTATCGTCAACTCTACTTCTAAGCTTCGCTATCTGTCTTTCAACATTTCAGTCAAACTGACAGACAGAACTCTGCACCTATATTTCCGAGTAGGAAGCTTCGTCATGCATTGTCAAATATACAGAAATATCGAAATTATGCTGTAGATGACGGAACAAAAACGTTTCAAATCCTTTTTACACAGGCATTCAGCTCTATTTTCATTTGGTGGCCTATTGATTCTTGAATATCATCAGATTATTGAGAAATATTCAAGAATGAGATCAAATGCTCAATTCAATATTTTTCAGAAACTATTCCGGAATTGAATATCATATCAAAAAAAACAGTACCTACATAATATTACATAAATCTTGATGGTGCATAATAACATTCTCCTATAACAGTTGTCGATTATTTTCAATTACCATTATTCAATATTAAGGGTGGGTACTTTACGACTTGATTAAGAGTCCGTTAAAATAATCGGTGCTGAGAATGGACACAACATCCTGTCATTTGCTAGAATGAAAGCACAGTCTAAGCATCGATTATTTTAACGGACTGTTAATCAGGTTG
Source organism: Zygogramma bicolorata (assembly GCA_032362365.1). Taxonomy (NCBI): domain Eukaryota; kingdom Metazoa; phylum Arthropoda; class Insecta; order Coleoptera; family Chrysomelidae; genus Zygogramma; species Zygogramma bicolorata. The sequence goes on from JAVJAQ010003716.1 coordinate 291,124, forward strand.
TCAGTTGTAAAGTACAGCTTATCCAATCCATCTTGGCACAAACTCAGATACTTTTCCACTTGCAGACTGGTACTGTGGACGAAGGAGAAACAAATAACACCTAGGAATAAATTTCAACACAGTGAACACATATAATAGGTGTTTTTCATCTCAGTATACTTCACAGAGATTGCTGGGCATATGCGTTCTCAGTTCTCTGCCAAGATGGATTGGACAAGCTGTATCTGCCCTGAAAGTTATTCAAGATTCATCAGAATCAGAATAGACCTGATAAACAATGCTTTAGTTCACGATACGAGTGTATCGTGCTCATTGACGTAACGTCAATGATCGTGCTTAAGTTTACCATGTATTGCCATCTATTCTCTACAAGGTCAAACTCTCAGCACCGAAAACACCATGAAATGACGATGTTACTACTGTAACAGTCCAGTTTCTGCTTCATAGATGGCGCTTGTAAACTGTTGATCCTTAATCATGAGCTCTGATCCAGTGACATTAGATGATTCCATTGCCGAGAGGTATATGAGAATAGTAGCGAACGTCGAGAATATCGAAATGAAAAATAAATATGTCGTCAGGTTTGTAGAAAAATCTTCTCATACACTTGCGTCATCTCTTCGTCGTGATAGGAACTGTCATGGACATACCGAATCATTGGGATCTTCTCGAACAGTGTTGAACATTTCTCGTACTGGACGCTAGATGGGAGGAACATTATGAATGTATTTCAATTAGGAATACTGGGTTGAAATTTTTTGTTACAAATTATTCATCAGTTTTCCAAGAGTAATATTTCAACAATATTCGTTTTTAGAGTTGATGGCTCTGATATGTCATATCATAGATAAATCTTTCAAATATTCAAAAAATGAACAATTTGTTCAGGCCAGCCTCAACTCACCTACACTGTAGGTTGACGGACTAACACCTATTAGAAAACAACTACTCCCCTGGCTAATACCACGAAGGGCATTGGATTACATCCAACAGGTGTTAGTGTGGGATTCTTCACAGAAGAAATTCCACATATGCTCTTGGCGATACACCACCAGAATTGATTTTCAATTATTATGGGAAGTCATCAACTTATGTTGATGATGGCACTGCCTTGCACTGACGAGAGGCCAAATAGCTCGAAACCGGTCTGCAAGTGTGTCCCGTCCCAATAATTGAAAATCAATTCTGGTGGTGTATCGCCAAGAGCATATGTGGAATTTCTTCTGTGAAGAATCCCACACTAACACCTGTTGGATGTAATCCAATGCCCTTCGTGGTATTAGCCAGGGGAGTAGTTGTTTTCTAATAGGTGTTAGTCCGTCAACCTACAGTGTAGGTGAGTTGAGGCTGGCCTGAACAAATTGTTCATTTTTTGAATATTTGATTTAAAGCCAGTCTTCAAGCATTCCCAAGAATATTTATTTTATTATGATAAATCTTTCATTCACTTCCCTCATTGAGGGAAGTGAATGAATGTGAGCATGAGTTCCAACTATAGATCCATCCTTGTCATATCTCAATTACCCGTATAAGTTTGTCCCAAAATATTTGAGTGCGAGCATTTGCTCCAACTTTATTCAATGTACCCTGAATTTTGTGAAAAATTATTCGATCCAATGGTGAATTATTTGACAGAATAAAGATTAGGATGAATAAGTGTTGATACTCCCTAAGGAGACATAGAAATCAGTTGAAAATGGGTAGTTAGTAGATTTTGAAACGTGAAACGAAATTCTATGGAAACCTGTGATGTCACTTGTGATGTTGAATTCCGAATTTGGTACATATATTGCATATTATCATCTACCCCAAAATTGTTTTACTAAATATGTTTCTATCGATTCAATCGAAGAAAATCAACATACCCATTCACCATCCATGCTTGTTCAAACATATATATATATATATATATATATATATATATATATAAAAACAAAAAATTTCAATCATGGGTACCGACAGAGAAGGTATTGAAACAACTTTTTTTTTAATACTCATCACAAATATCAATATGGTAAAAACTTCAGTTTTGCTGTTCACTTTCTACGAGTAGTCTTTCGATCTGGCTAGCCTTGATAAAGTTATGGCAGGATTTCGAAGGTGTATTTGTTACTTCTGTAACATGGGTATAAAATAGATGTTTATTCCATGGCGATGGTCTCACAAAAGCGAGGAGGTACTTTGGTTATAAGTCACCCGAAGATGTTTTGATACTTGTGATGAATATGAACGTTTATATCATACTAATTCGTTATTGCAGCGGTTATAAAAAAATCTGAATATTCAATTTGACAGTACTACTATCATTGCTGTTACACTTCGAATGTTGAAATGCAAAAATGTTTATAAATATACGTCCAATGGATATCCGTTCGCAAAATAATGTACATGCATTACGCTTACATTTTTCATGTCCGATTATTGAATAGAGAAGAATTACGGTAAGAGGTCGATAAATGATGAACAATAAATTAAACTCTAAAACTTTATTCTACAGCTGTATTCATTGGAGTTTTCCGAACTACGAGTTTCTTGTATACTGAAATGTACCTGGTATTCGTAATATTTCTATCACCAGAAAAATAAGTGGCCACTTTTTCCCATAACAATTATCAATTTCTCATTATTCCAAATTCCAAATACTACAATCAGAGAGGAAAAACCAATTAAATCGTTGAAAGGATTTCCCTGTCCTAGTTTCATTCGTAAATGCCTTTGCTTATATCAACGTTTGATATTGAGTTACCGCTTCCTCATCATGAATGAGAGAAAGTAAATAGTAATCATTCAATAGTTTCTGGACTACTTGTGAATAATCGAAGAAATCAATTTTTTTCTCCCTTGCACACACAAAGATCTAACTTCTGGGCTCATTTGTAATAGTGTTCGGAAAGGAAAAATTATAAAAGATAGAAAATATAAGAAGCATTAACCTTTCTAGCGAAACGCGCGTCTGGTAAAAGTGTTATCAGTTCGGTATTGGAGTAATTGATCTCTGATGCTGGATTCAGACAGATCCGAAATCCGATCATACGACGATCCGATAGCTTTCTGATTGGTCTGACTTCAAATTCAGACCAATCAGAATGCTATCCGATCGTCGTACGATCAGATTTCGGATCTGTCTGAATCCAGCCTAAAAAGTGTACTATATGTGAAAGCAAAATCAATTTCGAAACATAAACATAATCATTTCGAACATTGAAATCATTCTCAATAATCTACATGTTTTACCAGTTCAGTACTGATTATCAGGATGGGCTACTTTCCCAACTTATTCGGCAAATACAGTTCTAAGATGAATGGACCACTACATTATGCTGTTGCATAAGATTCCGATACCAGCACGAAAAACAAAAATTAAGAGAAACATTCACGTCAACTGAATTAACGATGACTTGGCAAAGTGATAAAATGGGGTAACATCAACATAGTGGAATTCAATCCTGGAAAAACACAGGCATGTGTCTTCTCGAAGAAAGCCGATCTATCATTATATAGTATTCAGATGTCAGAAGTAACTATGACTACAAAGTCAAGTATCCCGATGCTAGAACGACCTGTCTTGGAATATACCTAGTTCTTATGTATGGAGCTCGTCACCGAAACATTCATTGAAGCTTTTTGATTCTGTTCAGAGAAAGACAACTCGTCTTGTTGGTAATTCTTCGCTAACAAACTCGCTCACTTCGTTGGAGCATCGTAGAAGGGTTGGAGACTTGTCTCTCTTCTATAGATATTTTCACGGTCGGTGCTCTTCTGAATAATTGTCATCAATCGTTTCACCCTTGCAGTATCTACACAGATAACCCGACGAGTACCGAATTCCCATCCCTTTGTGGTGAGCTTGGAGACATGTTGAACCTCTCTTTCTCAGGAATCTTTTTTCAATAGAACAGCTCAACTTTTGAGCTCTTTGCCAAGAAAGGTTTCTCCTGAGGCTTACAAATTTCAATAATTCATTTTTCCTGTCCCTTGATTCATGCGGTATTCTTTGAACATTACAGGGTTTCCCTTTATTGTGAATCTGAATATGAGAAAAATGTTGAGGAAACGTAAAACAAAAGAACTTTCCCACTCATTGGAAAATACTGCTAAATGAACAAAAAATATACAGCATCTGAGTATCTGAGCAGTAAGAGACAGTTTCACAATATCTAGTACATAATACCCCAAGTAGTATGATGGCAGACCAACATTGGTTCAATATTACGGGAATATCAATCGTATATTAAAAATATTATTTTGGTCGTGAATAAAAAGTGAACATTTGGCGATATTGCATCAATATTCGAAAATAATGGTAGGATATAACGTTTTTGTATCTTTTCTACCAACCGAATAATTTAACTCTCCCACATTACTAACGATCTGGAAAAAACTCTGGCTGCTACGGGGCTTGAACTCACGGCCTTCACTATGGCACTATAAACTCTACGACACAGATGTGGTGACTTCAAGTTATCATAACATCAGAATGTTAGAAAATTCAGTTATAATGGAAATCTGTTCGAAAAAACACTGAAAGATCACTGTCTTATATGATGGCGGTTTGAAATATGAAAAACCTGCTGAGCAAAACATTCTGGACGTAATTTTCTGGTATTGAAATTAACCACATATCGATATATTAATTTTTCCACATTTCTTCAGGAATAATTCATCATTGATATTGCATCACCGATATTGATATCTAATTGTTGTTCGTTTCGTCAACCAGCTGACGAACGTCAACCCTCAGAAGTCGAAACTTGTGCGAGCAATGGATCAACGAGGCCTTACCTTTTAACGTGCGATTACCCAACACAGTGGCCCGGCGAGGATCTGTTCGAATACAGTAAGTGATCACTCTCAAAATCCCAATACTCCTCTCAGATTGTGATTCGAAAATGACGTGAAAATTTCCATTTTACTGTGAAAACAATATTCGGGCAATGTCAGAATTCACATATATATATATATATATATATATATATATATATATATATATATATATATATATATATATATATATATATATATATATATATATACAGGGTGTTTCAGAATTCGACGGACAAACTTATACCACGTCATTCCTCTTGCAAAATGATGAAAAATGAGGTAGGACATGTGTGTCCAGAAATGAGCCGTTTCAAAAATACAGGGCGTTGAAGTTGCAAAATAAAAAGACCCTTTTCGTCGTAGCTCCCGGACTAACAGGAATAAATTAATGAAACTCAGCAAATCGACTACGAGCTAGAATGTGCTTCCTCCAGTGGTATGTTTGCTTCAGTATCAGTAGCCAGTGGCGTTCCAGCGGGGTAATAGCTTATATTTCCCCCCTTATTTTTTACGCCACTGACTTTATATCCACAACCGTCTTTTTTTTGAATTCTTTGATCAATTTTACGTAAAAACCAAATAAACATTCACTATGAAAAAACCAGTAGTTTTCGAGAAAAATTGAGTTGAAGTGATACGTGCATTCTTATATGGGAATATTAATAATCGAGTAAAATAATCGAAATTCCAAAACCGAAATTATTTGAACTCTTTTATGATCTTACCATAAATTTAGCGCTTGCAAGTGATGGTAATTATTGTGGGTTTTCTATCATCGTACCAATTTTTGTTATGTTTAGCATATTGTAATGACAAATCATAACTCTTGAGGCTTATTTTCGTGCTTGTCAATAGATTTCATTGTTGAAATGTTTTCATTGTTCTCAGATCTTCGAGTGACTTTGTGATCTGAAAAAAAGTGACCCCAAATAAAATTTGCGATCATTCGGAATCTCGACTGAGTTAGGCTCCAATAATCCTACAATAACACCATTATTCTCGATTTTGGGAAAATTATGTTTTGTTCACAATTATCCTGTCTTTCCCATTCGTGAAATCACACTTCTCTTTGTAGAATCGTAAATATCTTGAAGAATATTCATTAATAAGCAAATGAAAAACATTCTCAAAGTATACAGTGTTTTCAAATTTTCACAGATGAAGCCGAAAAACAAAATTTTACCAGTAGACTCTAATTATACGCCTGAAAACAAGAAATGTATTTGGAAGAAGTCAAGTTATTTGAATAACCATCTGATAAGATCTTCGCTAACTCTAGTCAGTAAATGAAGTTTTTTAAATAAATGAAGAAATGGAAGTTGTCTATTTACAGCTGATTACATAACTCTTAGTTGGATGTCGGTACTCATAATTCATCTTTGAGTAGAAATATCATGTTCAAAATATACCTTCTCTACACATATTTTAGATAATGTGATAAGAAACATCACTGTTGAAATTCTAGAACAGTGAGTCATAAACACGAATTTCTTTTTGAAATTTAGATTGAAAATTCAAATGTGCTTTTGAATAATAATGAGAACATCTGATGAATAATCAATAGGGTAATTGTTCGAAATTTTTTCCGTCAACACTTATACACGATCTGCAACGGCGCAACATAGAAAATCGCACTTTTTCAAATGATTCTAAATTTTCGGCAATCGATATCGATGCAGCTTGAATGCGGGCGACTAATGCTTCTTGGCTGTTTGGTTCTGTTTCATAAACCAGTGACTTCATATGACCCCAAAGGAAATAGTCGACAGGATTCAAATCTGGTGATCTGGCAGGCCATTTGTGGAGTCCACCTCGACTAATCCAATTGTCACCGAATTTCCGATTTAGGTACTCTCTAGCAGCTAACGAAAAATGAACAGAAGCACCGTCGTGCTGAAACCACATTCCATTCCGGATATTCAGAGGAACATCTTCTAACAATTCAGGCAATACTTCTCCCAAGAAAGTGCTATAATTGTCCCCATTCAAATTATCTGGTAAAAGATAAGGACCAACTAAACGGTTTTCTACTATTCCTGCCTAAACATTCAATGAAAATTCTGTTTGATGGCCATGAGGATGAATAGCAAAAAGATTTTCCTCGGCCCAAATATGGCTATTGCGAGAATTGAAAATACCTTCCCTTGTGAATTGTGCCCCATCAGTGTATAACACTTGCTTGATAAATTCCGGATTATTTCTCCACATACTTAAAAACCATCGAGAAAATTCAATTCGATCTGGATAGTCCTCTGGTTTCAGTGCCTGAACTTTTCTCAGTCGATATGGGTATAACTGCTGTTCATGCAAAGTCCTCCAAACAGATGATGAAGACACATGCAGCACTCTAGCTATAGATCTACTACTTTCAGACGGATGTTCAGCAGCATAGTTCAATATCTCCTCTTCTGTGATATAATTTCTTACAGTTCTCTGTATACCTGCATTCCTTCTGGTAATTAAAAAACTTCCTGTTTCCCTGAGTCTTCTGTCCACGTTTTCGAACGTTTGGAAATTAGGAATTCTATCTCTTCCAGGAAAATTTTCACGATACATTCTTTGTGCCAACCTTCCATTTCGTCCCGATTTTCCATAAATAAGGTGCATTTCCGCTAACTCTTCGAATGTTAAATTCATTTCTATTATACGAATTACACAATCAAACACTTTCTGACAGCTAAGTTAACTTGGAAGTGTCATACGAATCTCATTTCATTTCCACAGCCCCCTAACAAATTTATTGTTGTCAATGAATAAAGTAATCCTCAATGCTTAGGTGGATCAAAGATTGTTATAAGTCACGTGAATGTATTCTGAAACTATTCAACCAGTGGCTGAAGAACTCGAGAATATCGGTACAGTTATCTAACAAAACTATAATAGATATGCCCAGGAAACATTGTAGATGGCTAAGGTTGAAACAAGTAATGGTATTTTGGTTAATCGATAAAACTTGGATTTTTACCCAGTGAGAAAAGATAATTCGATAAAACATTCTGAGTTCAGTTTTGCCAACTATTCGTAGTTGTCTTTGAAAATCGTTTGGATGGAACATTTTATTAAAAAATAAATCTCGAGGTAAAGCCATTCAGTAGGTCTGCGGGCTCACAACATATCTGCAAAAAAAGTTGGTATAATGGTAGACAATCCGCAATATGTTGCCGAAGTGAATAATTTGTCAAGCACACAATGAATGGTAGAATGATGAAAGAGTTCAAATAATTTCGGTTTTGGAATTTCGATTATTTTACTCGATTATTAATATTCCCATATAAGAATGCACGTATCAGTTCAACTCAATTTTTCTCGAAAACTACTGGTTTTTTCATAGTGAATGTTTATTTGGTTTTTACGTAAAATTGATCAAGGAATTCAAAAAAAAGACGGTTGTGGATATAAAGTCAGTGGCGTAAAAAATAAGGGGGGAAATATAAGCTATTACCCCGCTGGAACGCCACTGGCTACTGATACTGAAGCAAACATACCACTGGAGGAAGCACATTCTAGCTCGTAATCGATTGGCTGAGTTTCATTAATTTATTCCTGTTAGTCCGGGAGCTACGACGAAAAGGGTCTTTTTATTTTGCAACTTCAACGCCCTGTATTTCTGAAACGGCTCATTTCCGGACACACATGTCCTACCTCATTTTTCATCATTTTGCAAGAGGAATGACGTGGTATAAGTTTGTCCGTCGAATTCTGAAACACCCATATATATATATATATATATATATATATATATATATATATATATATATATATATATATATATATATATATATATATATATATATATATTGCAGTATTATGCCTATATGCCACCTAATTTCATAATTTAATATTGTAATCTACGCTCCCAAACAATCACGAATATATAATTGGGATTCCGATGTTGAAAATTGGGTATATACAAAATATGCAGACAATATGGATATCTCTATGTGGTTAAACTGATATTATTCATTATCACCTGATATGGTTATTCAGATATTGGTACCTATAAGTTATCAAACCTTTATATTATCAATACTGATCCTAACAAAATGCAGTTGAAATTCATTGTCAATTCTGAACCAATATTTATATTGAAATATCGTTTTATCAATATCGATTCATATTAGTTCAACATCAGTTTTTCCACTTCCACCAATCTAAATTCGGGGTTCAGCTAATATGATGCGCTACTTGGGACTCAGCTGATTCAGAGCTTGAATTTGTTCAAAATCAGAAAGTCAAGCATTTGGTTTACTAGAGAAGTTAACAAGAAGATTGTTAGTTGAGAGACCATTGAATTCACCATATTTTGTAAAACTGACTGTTGAACTCTTCAAATTGGACAACATGTGCTCTCGGACAGTATTATATTTGTAAAAGAACAAGAAGAACTTTCTCTGCGCTGCTAGAGACAAGAAAAAGAGAGAGGAGCCTCAATTTCAAGGCCCATTTCATGGGTTAGATTCAGTGCTTTATTCAATTTGTTAATGTTATTAATAGTCAATGGCTCTGGAACAAATAGACATATCGTCGTCGTAAATTCGAGCCACCAAAACTGCTTCCATTACCGCCCGGCTACAAGACGATAATCCCAAGCTATAAAACAACCGAAACGCAGTTAATGTATTGTAAAGTGTGGCGAATAAAGAGAATAAAGGCCTCGCTTGATAAACGAGCCCGCAAAGAATTCATTTACGGCTAATTTTGACGGCGACAAATCCTATTGTGGCCCCACTCTCTCACTCTGTACGAAGTCGTTAGCTAAGTAACGCTTTGAATTAAGAGGGTTTCTTTCGTAGAAACCGGAAACAATACATATACGCATCCATCTTCCGGTTCCGCAAAGTCGACCGCCTACTAACCAGAGTGCTAGGGCTTTTTACAGTCATACATCACCACATGCTGCTTACCGACTTTCTTTTCTTTCCCTGCTGATTTTCGAGTTGATGCTATTTATTTGTAAACAAACAAAGGCAGGTCCATTACTTTCGGCTGTTTATATATGTTACGTGTAACCTTTCCGTTTGGATGGAATACACGTTTTCACAACAATCTCAAAAAAGTTTGGTAAAACATGTCGGTGATCATATTCATCATGCTAAAGATGTTTACTTGGTTTCTAGCAAATAATTGAGATGCACTGTTCTGAAACCTTCAAAATTTTTATTATTTCACTCTTATTTTATAATATAAGCCATCAACAAACAAAGAGATGAAAGGGAAAATCTTCGGGTGATTTTTTTATAGTCTTACGACTGCGCCCAAAAGCAAATACTTAGTGGCTACATTCACAATTGGAATTAAGTAGGAGGCAATGTAATCACAAATTCGAAATTGAAGGGTTTATGAACGAAAGATATTTAGAAAAAAAGAAACCTGGATATATTTGTGAGTTTGAGCATGGGCTGAATTGAGCTGCGACTAAAACCACGACTATGAAGGACACACATACATGTGAATGAGTAGAATAGTAGTGGCCGTTGAAATATATTCTTGATTATAATTTATAAAATCACTATGAGTACGAAATAATGAGGAATAATTATTTCATGTCTTATTTGAGGCATTTATAAATATTCCAAAAATGCATAATATACCTATATATACTTCAGGAAATAACTTGGTTAACATCGTCATAATCAATAATGCGTCTTCACTATTGAATATAAAATCATTTGAATTCCTTTGTAGTATAAATATTTGCTATGATGTTTTATTTCAGATTGATGATGTGAGCAAAAGATGCAAAGTGTAACAATTGACATCAAAGTATGTCAAAACAATTTAAAGAATTCATTTCAAAAATTATAGAAATGATAATTTCTTCAAGGAAATAATTGCTCAAGCGTCAAAATTAGCCGCCGATCCTGAGATAGAGCAAGATTTTTCCTCAATCAATGGTACGAGACGAAAATACAAAACAAAGTGTTTTGATTATAAACATAGGGATGGAGCACCTCAGGATCCCAAAACTGCGTGCAAAGGTTACTTTTCCGGATAAAAATTATTCCTTGAATAGTAGATTCGATATGATCTCTGATTATGAGAATGTTTTTGTTTCTTGAAGTGAAAATTTTACATTATGTGACGATGATCTCCTGAAGAACAGCCAATCTCTACAGCAGAAGCTTACTGATGGTGAAGATGGAGGCTGCTATTGGTGCAGATATTTTGTTTAATGAGATTGAAGTTTCAAATTCATTTTCAATCTCTCATTCTCTGAATTCTCTGGATATAATGCAATATATATTTGAACGCAATTTAACCTCATCTTCAAATTATTCAATTTTCTCAAGAATACTCTAAACTTCACCATTATCTGTTGCTTCTGGGAAGAGGTCATTTTCAAAATGAAAATTAATAAAAAAATATTCTATCAACTATGCATCAAAAGTTACTATCTGGACTAGCAATATTACCTACCGAGCAGGAGATGGTTGACAAAATCTATTTTGATGAGGTCTTAAAAGAAATTTGCTGCGTTGAATCTGGAAGAACACCTACATAACCTCAAGTGGCAGATTAAAAATTTTTTCTTATCAAGTAATAATTAGTCCATTATTTTTTCCAATGGAAATTAAATTTTGGAAAAGTTATGTTGTTCACCATGCAAGAAGAATTTTTTTTCATAACTGGATTTCGAACATTGATAAAGGGCGCCAAAATAATGTCCCGCACGCAGGCACCGCTCAGCCTTGCGGGGGCCCTGCAGTGCCCAGAAGTGGGTTGGTGCATTCGATCAAGATAGCCCACCTACCAGGATTAGTAACTAAATAACCAACAATTACCTATCGCACTAAGCCAGTCGGAAAAAAATCTGCTTCGACCGAGAATTGACCAGCGGTGCGAGAGCCATATCAAATGGTGCCGTAATCATATCTTACTATCTTTTAAATCAGAATATCATTCATAGAATGCACAATTCGGAAGAGAGGAAGGATTTCGAAGTTATCAGATCTTGAAGACCATAGAAAGTAGCTGAAAAATGTTTTGAGTCCGCTCTCGGTTGATTCAGATTCTATTGTTCAATATGTTGCAACTTCTCATAGTCCATTCAATGTTGCTTGAATGTTTCAATTTCGAATCGATCTTCGAATACTCCAAAATTCCCCACTACAACCCTTCATCTCTTTGATTAGTACTGAGAAATTCAATTATCCAACTCCTATCTACGAAATCAAACTCTCAATTTGGTTAAATAAATCATACAGTAAACGAACGGTGAGGTTGGAACTTCTGGTGTAAAAGTTGGAACTTTACCTAGAGATCAATTACCCTAACAGCAAAATGATATTGTAACGAAATGTGCTAGCGCCGGCCCTGCCGCCTATCGATGCGAATTAGCGCGAGTTTCCAGGAACGATTATACTCGCGTGATCGCGGCTCATCCAGAAGATTCGACTGTGAAGATTTGTCTAGATGGTTCTCCACTGTATGAGCTCGTATATATAAGCGGAAGCCGTTCACGCCAGCAGCAGAATTGTTAGTACAGAGAGTTTTAGTAGCGAGCGAGCATCGGAAAGTTATCGGAGCGATTTAAGTGATTGTGTTGTGTTGTATTGTGATAGACAGTTATAATAAAAGTAGTTTAGTGTTGTTTGGTGTTTTAATCAACGAACCCAAGGGATATATCGTAACAGTGGTGTCGGAAGTGGAATTTTTGCTGGTAAATAAAAACATTTGGTGGTGAATACGAGAAGTACATCTTACGATACGATGGAGGACATGATGAAATTCATCCAAAACCAATTTGCGGATTTCGAAAGACGACGACTGGAAGATGAAAAGCGACGGCTGGAGAAAAAAGAATTGGATGAAAAGCGACGGCAGGAGGAAAAACAAGAACGAGAAGAATCGCTCAGGAAAATTCTCGAAAATGAAAAGAAAGAACGAGAAGAAGGACTCCAGAAAATTCTCGAAAATGAAAAGAAAGAACGAGAAGATGGAAAGAAAGATCGAGAAGAAGCACTCCAGAAAATTCTCGAAAATGAAAAGAAAGAACGAGAAGGTGGAAAGAAGGATCGAGAAGAAGCACTCCAGAAAATTCTCGATAATGAAAAGAAAGAACGAGAAGAAGCACTCCAGAAAATTCTCGAAGAACAGAGAAAAGAACGAGAAGACCTCCAGAAAATTCTAGAACAACAAAGGAATGAAATAGAGCAGATAGAAAAACAACGAAAAGAAGACTTCCAGAAAGTTCTAGAAAATCAGGACAAGTTTTTCGAGCAAGTTAAACATGAAACCAAAGTAAAAATAGAAGATCTGAAAGAAGAACTGAAGGGAGACGTCCAGAAAATCGATGTGGTCAATGAGAAAGTGGATACAGTGCGAGAGGAGATGAGAAATGAAATAAGAGGTTTAGAAAAACAGATAGCTCTTCTCAAGAACCAAGATCGCCGAGACAGGGTTGCCACATCAGGAATTTCCGTAAAACCACCGACTTTTGACGGACAGTCGTCTTGGGCTATGTATCGCAGACAATTTGAGGCTGCGGCAGAAACCAATGGATGGGGCGACGAAGAAAAAGCTACGGCACTAATAGTAGCTTTGAGAGGGCCAGCTTTGGGTATATTACAAACGATACCCATAGAACAGCAGAAGCAATATCAGGACCTGATTTCTGCACTGGAGTTGAGGTATGGCGATCAACACCGAGAACAGCTGTACCGGGCCCAAATGAAGACTCGCACACAAAAATCAGGTGAGAGTCTGCAAGAATTTGAGGCAGATGTTCGACGCCTAATCCAGCTGGCATATCCAGAAGCACCCGGAGATTTCAAGGAGCAGTTGGCTGTGCAGATATTTATAGACGGACTGAGAGACCCAGAAGTACAAAGAACTTTACGATTGACGAGTTTCAAGAGAAGTAGCGATGCTTTGGTTCGTTCTTTGGAAGTGGAGGCGGCCTTCAACACGTCGAGGCCGAAAGTGCGTGCAGTTTCAATAGAAGAACCGGAACAACGATTTGGCACAACAAATAGTTCAGTCGAGAAGGTTCTGGAAGAAATCAAATCAATGATAAGTGGCATCAGCACCCAGAAGAAGAGGACATGCTATAGATGTGGAAAACCCGGGCATCTTATCAAAGACTGTAGGATGAGAATACCATCAAGATCTAGCTCTCCTGCAAGGGTTCCATCTCGTACGCAATCACCTGTGAGGACAAGGTCATCCAGCGAGTCCTCAAATTGGCGGCAGGAAAACGAGAATTAGCCAGCATTTCGGGGCGCATGCTGGCTAGCAATAACAGAGCCCCCAGGGTCATCAATGTTAACAGGCTGAAAAGAACATCTGAGAGCCTTACCATTCCAGGAAAATTGAATGAAATCGACGTTATATGCACCATAGACACCGGTGCTGCAGTTTCCTTGGTACGCAGCGACATTCTTCGGCCTGGAAGCGTGAAGCCTATTTCTTCCAACGTCGTGCTTCGGACAGTCACTGGTGAAAACGCACCTATTCGAGGAGAGGCTGAAATTACATTGGTTCTTGGGCGACTCATCATCACAGAGACAGTTTACGTCGCAGATATAGAAGATGAATTCATACTCGGAATGGACTTGATCAGTGACTATGGATTTTCATTCGACAATAAGGAGAAGATTATGAGGTTCGGAGGAGAAGAATTTGTCCTTACAACTCCAACAGAAAGGACAATGCCTGTGAAACTGCGTTTAATAAAAACTGCGAGAATTCCTGGATTTTCGGAGAAAGTAGTTTGTGCTGCAGTTGAAGAAGACCCTGGGTGCTGCGTTGGAGTAGTCCAGTCATGTGATGAATCCCCCAGCAAGTTGGTGTTTGCACGAGCCTTAGTTAAAACGGACAAAACGATTCCTGTGAGAGTTGCCAACGTGTTACCTGGAGAAATAACTGTTAAGGCTGGCGATGTTATTGGAACATGTGAACCTGTTACTTGGGTAGCGACTTGTAATTCAAATGAACATCAAGAAATGAAGGCAGACTCTGAGAGTGTTATATCAACTCTTGAAAAATCATGTCAACACTTATCAACAGAGGAACTGAAAGCTGCCAAGAACTTCATCCGGAGTGAAAGTGACATTTTTGATTCGACAACAACAGGAAGAACTAATTTGGTCAAACACAGAATCCATACTGGCCAAGCTCATCCGATTCGGCAACCACCAAGAAGAATTCCATTCGCCAAGCAACAGGAGGTGGAAGAGCTTGTCGATAAGATGATGAAGGACGGTGTGATTGAAGAGTCATCGAGCCCTTGGTCTGCACCTGTTGTGTTGGTTTCCAAGAAGGATGGATCTACGAGATTCTGTGTCGATTACAGGAAATTAAATGATGTCACCAAGAAGGACAGCTACCCTCTACCAAGAATAGATGACACATTAACAACTTTGGCAGGTTCCCGTTGGTTCTCAACATTAGATCTGAAGAGCGGATACTGGCAAGTAGGCATACATGAAGACGACAAGGAGAAGACTGCATTCTCGACTGGGAGTGGACTTTACCAGTTCACTGTTATGCCGTTTGGATTGTGCAATGCTCCAGCAACATTTGAGAGACTAATGGAGCTGGTCCTTCGTGGGCTCACTTGGAAAACTTGTCTTGTATACCTCGACGACGTTTTGGTCATGGGAAAGACATTCGAAGAACATCTGTACAACCTGCAAGAAGTCTTTCAACGATTCAGGGACGCCAACCTCAAATTGAATCTTCAGAAATGTTCATTGTTCCAGAAAGAAGTGGATTTTCTAGGTCACACAGTTTCATCAGACGGCATCCGAACAGACCAAAAGAAGATACAGGCGATAAGAGACTGGCCGAGGCCAAGAGACAAACATGAAGTGAGGAGTTTTCTAGGTCTCTGCACCTACTACCGTCGTTTCGTAGAAGGATTTGCTGATATTGCGGCACCCCTACATGAGTTGACAGAAGATCGAGTCAAATTCGTCTGGTCCAACGAAAGTGAACGAGCATTTGGGAAACTGAAAGTTGCTCTATGTTCCAGCCCCATTTTAAGTTTCCCACGTCGACAAGGCCTGTTCGTTTTGGACACAGATGCCAGTAATAATGGTATTGGAGCCGTACTATCACAAGAGCAAGATGGTCAGGAAAAAGTAATCGAGTTCTACAGCAAAGTACTCACCAAGCCAGAAAGAAATTATTGCGTAACGAGAAAAGAGCTACTGGCAATAATCAAGGCTGTAGACCACTTCCACAAATATCTGTACGGAAGAGAGTTCCTAATCAGAACAGATCATGCAGCTCTGAAGTGGTTACTCGAAATGAAGACTCCTGAAGGACAAGTAGCAAGGTGGATTGAGAAGTTGAACCAGTATCACTTCAGGATAAAACATCGACCAGGACGATTGCATAACAACGCAGATGCCTTGTCAAGAAGACCTTGTTCGGATACTTGTAAACACTGTGAGCGAATTGAACGTCGCGAAGGAATCAACCAAGTGAGATTGATAGTAGACGACAATTGGACGACAGCAAAAATGCGAGAAGACCAGGAGAATGATCCAAACGTTGCAGAATTTTTGAAATGGAAAGAAAATGGAGCGGAAAGACCCACCTGGAAGGACATCTCAGATCGATCACCAACGTTTAAGGCACTGTGGGCACAATGGGATTCCTTGATTGTGGAGAATGGCCTGCTGAAGAGGGCTTGGGAGTCAGCCGATGGCAAGAAAGTGAGTTCCCAACTGGTGTTGCCCATTTCGAGAATAGAGGATGTTTTGTTAGAGATTCATGGTGGTAAATCAGGTGGACATCTAGGAGTTAACAAGACCTTGGATAAAATACGGCAAAGCTTCTACTGGGTCCAATGTCGAGAAGATGTCGAGAGATGGTGCCGAAGATGTCCAAAATGCGAAGCAAGCAAAGGTCCTAGAACAAGATCAAGGGGCGAGATAAAACAATACAATGTTGGTGCTCCCTTCGAACGAATCGCCATCGATGTAGCTGGACCGTTCCCGATGACGAATGATGGCAACAAATACATCCTCGTTGCCATGGATCATTTCAGTAAATGGGTTGAAGCTTACGCCTTGCCTATTCAAGAAGCATCCACCGTTGCAAGAACCCTGGTGGACAACATGTTTACAAGGTTTGGAGTGCCAATGGAGCTACATTCCGATCAAGGAAGAGATTTCGAATCGAATTTATTCAGGAAAGTTTGTGAATTGACTGCCCTCCACCCACAGTCTTATGGCATGGTCGAGAGGTTCAACAGGACTATGGAAGAACACCTTTCCAAAGTAGTAGAAGAGCATCAAAAAGACTGGGATCGACACCTTCAACTATTCTTGATGGCTTACCGGGCAGCTGTGCACGATTCCACAAAGCTCACCCCAGCCAGTATCATCTTCGGGAGAGATCTTCGTTTGCCCTGTGACCTGGTGTTCGGATCCCCAAGTACTGAGGAAAAAGAGGTACAGGATTATGCAGATGAACTACGGGACAGCTTGATAAGGATTCACGAAATTGCGAGAAGAAGATTGAAGATTGCTAGTGACAGGATGAAGGCTCGATACGATCTCAAGGCAAATACTGGTGGATTCAAAGAAGGAGATCGAGTGTGGCTGTACAACCCTCGTCGTAGAAAAGGAATTTCTCCCAAACTAACACCATGCTGGGAAGGACCCTATTTGATAGTCAAGAGAATAAATGACGTGGTGTACAGGATTCAACGTAGCCCTAGAGCAAAAATGAAGGTCGTTCACCTAGAAAGACTCAAACGTTACAATGGCGATGATGACGTACTGTTTGATCGGGACGATCAAAATTGAGAGGGGGATAATGTAACGAAATGTGCTAGCGCCGGCCCTGCCGCCTATCGATGCGAATTAGCGCGAGTTTCCAGGAACGATTATACTCGCGTGATCGCGGCTCATCCAGAAGATTCGATTGTGAAGATTTGTCTAGATGGTTCTCCACTGTATGAGCTCGTATATATAAGCGGAAGCCGTTCACGCCAGCAGCAGAATTGTTAGTACAGAGAGTTTTAGTAGCGAGCGAGCATTGGAAAGTTATCGGAGCGATTTAAGTGATTATGTTGTGTTGTATTGTAATAGACAGTTATAATAAAAGTAGTTTAGTGTTGTTTGGTGTTACAATCAACGAACCCAAGGGATATATCGTAACAATATTCTTGCACTCGACGCGCGTTTCGCTAGTAAATTGATACTCAATATCAGTATCAAATCCGTTGCAAATTAATCAAATAGCATGGAAAGCGATTTGAGAAGCACTGTTTTTATTTCATATGGAATAATTAGCAAAGTCTCCATTGATATGTGTAATCATTTATAGACGTTTGATTCATCAATGAAAAAAGAGAGAGTCTGTCTGAAATAGGTACTCCCCTGTCTGCATGGCGCGATGACGCTTGATTACACATAAGTCACTTTTCTTGCACAATTTATATTCCAAGCACATATGAATTGAATCAAATTGACAACTTCCAGATGATATTCCTGAAAAAGCATGAGCCACAAATCCCCCCTCTCACTTCATTTCACAACAATAATCATGTTCCTTAATAGCATTTGGCTACTTGGCACATACTTGTTCACAAAATATCATAATTTACATGTCCATTTGTAACAAGTCAGCAATTCAATCACAATTCTGCGCGATCTGAAAGGAATTTCAGAATCATTCAACAAGAAGCTTGTTTCTTACCAAGTGACTAATTGTTTGTTCTCTCAGAAGAAGACGAAGTCGGCATGACACTTTGCCGACCTCTTGCCGCTATCCAAACTCCGTCGTCTTCTTTTATTCGGAAGGAAATTTTACTCATAAGAATTTAAAAAGTGTTTGGATTCTTGCTAGCGTGAGCACACCAACGTTGTTATACAAAACAAGCTTACCCTGGCGTGATATTATATCTACCACACAATTCCTCAGTATCGGGCGTAAAGAAAATATAGGTACTCACTTCATCCATCGAAACACTTTTCATCTTCAATAACTAAAGACTCATTGAGTTTAAAAAAATGAACCATTACCAGTTCATCCGCCATTAGTACAGCATCTTTCGCTTTGTGCTCATCAGCCATGTTGTTTTATCAAAATGCCATCATGATCCAAAAAATGCCTTTATCCAGCAATATTCGTGACACAACTGAGATTTTTGAAATATTACTGGTATGCCAAACGTATTCATTAGATCAAACCCAAAATCTACATCATCATTATATCTTTAACCTCTACCTGAATGATACTTGGCAACAATGCCATTGAGCTTCATGAAGTTGTCTATTTTCAATGTCTACTTGAAGCACAAAATGTATTGAAATAAATCCTGCAAATATTCATTTCCTGTTCATTTTATGTAATTATTCCGAATGATGGTGAATAAAACCTCGGAAAAGATAAAATTACTGTCCTGCTCAGTAAAGTATAACAATATTAGTTAGATCCTTGGGTAACTTGCAATAGTATATTACATTACTAGTCACGAGTGTGAAAAATCACTTTCGCACGTGTGATGTACACTATTTTTCCTACGACCACCTATTTATTTGAACAAAACGTAACAAATATCAGATTGAGTAGCCTGACTAATCTTACGTTATATTTGTAACAGTCTATGTTTGAATATTTTTTCCGCAAACGTCAAAAAAAGTAGACATTATTAACGTCAATTCATGATGTTGAAGTATGATTTCACAGACGCCACTTTTTTGTACCGCCGTGAGCGGACAAAAAAGTACTTTTTTGTACGCTGACGGCCGTACAAAAAAGTAGAATTTTTAACAGGGAAAATAATTATTAGTTGAACTTTTAAACTTTATTAACGATAATAATTATTAATAGTAAAATTACAGTTATTTAAGGTTGCACCGCACATATTTAATGCACTACCTGATTTATTCACTTCCAATTCAAGCGAATTTTGTGCAGAGTTGAAAGAGTTCATCGACAAAATTTCCCGTGACTCCTTACTTGTTGTTGCTTCTGTTACATCAACGTCGACATAATTTCGCTCATGAGAAGCTGCATTCAGGTACAGTGAAGAAGAATTCGACATCAAGATTTTTTCTGCAGTTTGTTTTTTATTAGACAAAGAGTCTTCAATGTATCCTTCAGCGACAGTGCTCGACCTCCAACCTCCATGCCGTTTCAAACAAGTAATATCAGCTCCTCCATCCACAAACAAAGTAGCTGAAGTTCTTCTTAACGCATGGCCGGTGTAATCTTTTGAATTCGGTAGTTTTAAATAAGTTGCTACTGTTTTGGGTACGTTACTAATTGTATGAATTCCCATGACCATGCGATAACATTTTCCCTTTTGAAATTTCAAAAAAAAGCGTCGGCTTTCCATAGCTTGTGGACGTAAAGAAGTATATTTTCTGTAAAGATTTATATATTTTTCTCCAATAATTGTGAACGATCGTGGCTTTTTAGATTTACTATCAGGAATCTTTATATGAATAACAGATCCTAAATCTTTTATATCGTCTATTGTCATGTTCACCATTTCATCGCATCTACATGCTCCAGATACGCCCATTATTAGAACAACCTAAAAGTAGTATGTATTCAAAAACTTGATTGTATTTATGCAGGTTAGAATATTATAACTAACCTCGATTCCTAGATATTGCTCATTAGGTGCATTATTTAAAAAATCTTCAAACTGGTCTTTTGTGAATACCTTTGACTTTTTGGGAGTATACCCTTCATTCTGCTTCTTCAGATAAGCACGTAGTTTCATATATTTGCTTATATCTAATCCATGTTTAATATTCAGTAATGATTTTATCATGGAATACTGAGACCACATTGTTGAACTCTTCATTTTTAATTTAGTTGTCATTTCAAAAAAATAAGCTAGTAGCACATTTTCCGAATAGTTTGAAATGTTTTTATCATTGCACCATGTGAGAAATCTTTCGTAAGCATGATTATAAACTCTACTTGACTTAGTTGGAATTAAATCATTCGTAGCTGCCTTAGCAATGTCAACAACGTCGGGCGGTGTACAGTTGGGTTCTGAATCCGACATAATATAATCTAAAAGAAAATTTCAGTACACTTTACTACAACAAACGAAATTTTGATGCTCAAGTACTCACCAAAAATGCACAGTCCAATTGTTGCTTTAAATCACTTACAATATTTCTGACATTATAAAATATTATTGAACTGTCAAATTTGTTTTTGACTTGGCAATCACAAAACCAGTAACCACGGAAATGTAGTGCGCAGTTTTATAATTATTATTCTCTGAATTCATCAACTTCGTTGCAATCGTTTTGAATTTTTATTTAAATATTAATTAGTTCTATAGTCTGGATGCCGTTTGCGGAAAAAATAGCATGTTTCATTCGGAGCAAAAGCACTTTTTGTGGCTCGTCTGAAATTGTCGGCCTCACTAACGTTCGGCCATCAAACATTCAGACTCGCCACAAAAAGTTATACTTTTAATCCTAATAAAACAATATACTATTTTCTATGAAAAGTACACATGTATTCACAATTACTCTCATAGAGAATTAACAAATAATGATAATAAACGTTTATTTGAAAAAATAACAATACAATAAGTACTTATTAGATACCACTGGGGAGCATATTCATTTATTTGGAACCATAAAAATTGAAAGTAAATTGGTTATTGTTACAATTTGTAGTTATTGTGTTCATTGAAGAAGTTGAGGGTTTTGAATTTATGGTTTTTGTTATGGCCGATTGAGCATCAGTGTCTTCCGAATTTCCACGCACAGCGCTGACAATTTTAGTGGCGGTGTTCATTCTGTTGGTGTGAGAATCATCTATGTATCCCTCAGCGACAGCAGAGGATTTCCATCCTCCGTGTCTCTTGAGAGTGGTAATTTCTCCTCTTGCATCTACTAGAATCATAGCTGAGGATCTCCGGAAACAATGACTGGTGTAAGATTCTGGATTCTCTAGTTTTGAAAATTTTGCTACTGAGGTGGGTACAGACCCCATTTTGTTAATACCCACCACTTGCTTGGTACATTTTTGATTTTGATAGCTAAGAAAAAACCTCTTTTCATGGGTTGCTGGTCTTAATTTAGCATATTTTTTATATTTGTCATAAAATTCATCTGTAACATTGAATGTTCTGTCTATTTTATTTTTTGTATTTTTAATCTTGACTATTGCTGCTGTACCTAGATCTTTAATGCCATCTACAGTAATTTTTATTAATTCTTGCTTACGACATGCTCCTGGTACACTGAAAATTAGAACAACCTGTAAGTTAACATAATCATATTAGTAAACTAATGAATATCATATTGTTTTAAACTCACCTTGACAAATGAAAATAGATCATCAGGAGCTGTTGTAATAAACTGATTTATTTGCTGGGTTGCCAAGATCATTGCTTTTTTGGTTTATAACCGTTATTTTCTCTTTTCAAAAAAGCTTTCACTTTAAGATATTTTGAAATATCTACGTTATGATTAATGTATAAAGTAGTGCGCAGCATAGAATAGAGAGACCACAGAGTATTTGGTCGTACTTTCTTAGATGAGTTATTTATGTATGCTAGAATTTTCAGAAAAAGAACCTTTGATTTCTTTCATTCTTCTCCAGTTGATAAATTCATTATAAGCTCGTTCATACCTATTTTTGGACTTTTCTGGTAGAATTTGAAAAGAGGTTATTTTTGCTGCCTCTATGATTTCTGGTGGAGTGCAATCCAATTCATTTTCAGACGTGGTGTAGACACTGAAAATTTTGTACAACTGTAAGGTTTGACAGGGTTTTACTTTCGATTATGTAGGTATCAAGTTTTAAGAATGTTCATTTGTTTGTCTTTTAATTGTTTCAAAGCCTACTTAGCATTTTGTATTTTCAAATATGTGCCCGCGCCCGGGTCCCGATTCTCGAGAGCTAAACGAATACGCTTGTGATGTTCTTTCCTAGTTCAGCACATATATGCCGTATCGCTTTACGTTATTCTGAACGAATCATACGTCCGTCGAACGTATAGGGCTCCGGCTCACTGGTTGCCTATCTTAAATAGAGGTAGTTCGTATCTATGCCTCAACTTACAGCAATCCGACAGCTGACAGTAGGTACCTAGATTGATGAAATGAATAAAGATTCAATGTTTAATGGCGTCGGCCACGACCAGAATTGTTGCTTCAATCTATTGATTTTTGTGATAAATACTTTTAATTTAATTATTAATATTATAATTGTGACTGTGAATAATTGAGTTGCCTTACTAAGGTTTTCTTGTGTCAGTCTGTTTGAATATTGTTTCTATAAAAAGTGCACATGAATTTGCAATAGCTATCGCAGTCAAATGAAGAAATGATGATGATTAACGTTCATTTGAATATATAAGAGAATAGGTAAAGTACTTAATTCAACACTTCTTTTTCTTCTCTTTGTTTTTTATGCATGATTAGTTACCTATCAGTCTAGTTTTTATATAAATAATAACAATAAATGATTGCATCAGTGAATCAGGATTCACGGGTTTGACGGCTTATTGACAGCCGTGCGGAAAGTACTTTCCGCCCTTGTACGGAAAGAAAGTTTCCGCACGGGTTAGGATAAAGGTCACTTTCCATGGAAATAGAGAATATGTGTTACTTTCCTAGGTGGTCGTAGGAAAAAACAATTGTCGTCGCACAGAAAATCGTATGACCTCCATATCACGTCTACGAATTCGGAACATAACATACGAACGTCAGCAATGTGTATAAGACCTAAAAAAAGTGAAGATCCTTTGGAATTGATATCGTGCGAATGTTTCTCTCCTCCTTTCTGGAATCGCTACAAAACGCTTCCACATTACTATTCATTACCCTTTCCAGTCGTATGGCGACACAAATTCTTGGTTCCGGTATCAGCGCGGAATCGCCTTGCCTGTCAAATATATCACTCACACTCCGGTGAGCACATACTGCGGAGGGACGGTCCTTTATTGGCAATTTGTCTGCTTTTATTATGATGATTTCGGAAAAAAGTTATTTCCTATCGGTCGGATTCTGCCCCTGGTGAGTAGCGATGAACAGACTGAAGTTTTTTCAATGGCTTGCCACAGTAACAAATCTTGATCACTGAATAATCTTGTCACTGGACTTGGGAATGCATAATGTTTACCTTTTGGTGAAGTAGTTTTTCAAGAATCAATATTTTTTCGCTACATACGTTATCGTTTTTTATATTTCTACAGGAATGGTTATCATAGTATTTACTGAATTGGAATTAGCCTCAAATGATATCTGTAGGATATTCAAATAGCAAATCATTACAATTGTCACAGACTTTTGATTTTTCCTGTAGTGATGTAGTACTTACTCATCCAGACACCATATCAATCAGTAAAGTATTTTTTTGCTGTCTAGGTAGGAAAGTCTTTACTTTGATATGTGCACATTTCAATGGAAGAGTAAGTACTTCTAAGTTGCTATCACTGTCCATAATGATCTCAAACTATAATTACTATGAACATATTCATTTTCATAGGAACCAACCATTCCAACATTTGCGATTCCTATCAAATTATGTTTCAATTGTAATAATTTGTAAATACAATATCCTTCATATATCATTTTAAACAATCGGGAAAAAATTATCTGTTCAACTTGAAGTAGATTGACTGCCTTAGGCCGGGTTTCACTAACGACTTTAATTTAGATTATCTTGCTCACTAGGATATTTCTACACATTCAGAAATTCCAGTTAGCGATATAATCCAGATTAAAGTCGTTGATGAAACCGGGCCTTAGCCGCGGCAGTTAATCTACTACTTTGTTCTGCCTAGTAGAACAAATAATTATTATCTTGCATTAAACTTTTCAAACAGTAACAGATTACACATATTGTCAATGGGCCTGCTTGAAGACTCTAAATCAAATATTTTCATTCCAAATCAAAAAAGTGGACCACCGAATAAAAACAGCGACACCAACAACTGCGTTTACCGGATACCATGCGAGTGCGGCAAATCCTACATTGGAGAATCCAAAAGACCATTGGAAGTAAGAATAAGCGAACATAAGAAAAACACACACTGAGGAGAAACAACGAAATCAGGAATAGCGGAGCATGTTTGGACGAACCATTACAGCATCAAATGGTCTGAAGCCGAGGTCATACACAAGGAGGAGCACTAGTTCCAGAGGAAATTCAAGGAAGCCGCCCACATCCTGAACAACATTCAGTCATGCCAGCGTGGATATCCGGAATGTGTGGAGGCCGCTCATCCAAGGCATGGACCGGCTGCGGCTCGATGAGAGAGAATATCGCGCCAATACATCCATTTCCCGCTGAAGATCGATCGGCACACTTTTATTAGTAGCACCCGCTCGCCTTCTTGGTAGTACCACCCTTTCTCCCATTATAGGAAAATCGGGGGGCTTTATAACCGACTACACCATGAACTACTATTAGTCATCACCCGAAGACGATTGCGGATACCAACAATCGAAACGTCGTGAGTACACTCAACTTGAAACTTGGTTTCAACATTTTTTCATAATATTTCATTCAATTTCTTCATTTACATTTTGACTAGTATTTCATATTCGATACCTCAATATTATTTCATGTATTTCGTTATTTAAACTTTTTCGACTCATATTTCATATCTCGATTTTTGTAACAACAGTATTTTCTTTGATCAATCAATTCCTAATTTTGATTTGTTTTTCTCACTTGATTTGTATTTCAATCCTTCCGTTCTTAGCAACAGGTTTCAATAGAGTTGAAAATATAGACAATAGGGAAGAATATCGACCGATGAGGGCGCTGGTGGTGGTTAAACTGTATCCACCATTTTGAAATAGTTACCTTGTTTACATTTGTGAAATAACGCGCCAAACTGAAATCCAGTCAACAGTTGCCCCCGTTAGACAAGATTTTGGTGTTTTTTTGCTATATTTTCATTGTACGAAATGTTTCTCGTGAAGGTTAATATAACTGTGTTCATGATGCTTTGAATAGCCGCACAATACAATTCATTGGAGGTGAACATAGATGCATTGTGTTTTAAAATCTGATGAAATTTGTTTCAGGACATTTTTCAGTTTTAGTGTAGCCTTAGTGAATCAAAGAGGCTTTTATTAATGGATGATGAAATGCGCCATAACTTCGCCTAAAAGTAGACAAACAGACACACCAGGTAAGAAGAAATCTTCTCTCTCGAAATGCAAGTAACACACTGAAGCCGCTCTAGGTGGTGATTTATGCAGTTTCAGTCTAATATTCCAAGCCTTGTACCTGTCTATTTTCTTTTTCAATCCACTTTCCGTAATGTTTCCCACCAAAGATGTATTTATCTTTGGAAACGTGTGGAAAGACAACTTTGGATTTCGGTTCCTAGAGTTGCGGCAACTTGGCACCAAACACTTTATACGGCTCACTGAGTGATCTGCATCCATGATTGTTTGTTATTATTAATCAAAAAAAATTACAACTTCCGATGAGATTTCCTAAATCAACACCAAAGAACTCAATAAATTCACACACATAAAATGGAAGCCGTTTGTTTGTGAAATTCTAGCAGTGCGTTATATTTCCGCCAGACGTCGCATAAAATTATGAACTTCCCAATAGAAGTCCGAACCATTACCATTCAGCAAGGAACATTGTCAACCATTTTCAAGCAGTGAAAACTTGATCCCGTTAGTACTATTTCCTCACTACAAAGGTGTCGATGAATGTGCTATTGATGTTTTATATCATTTCATAAGATATATCGTGATTGCTCATGCTTTGTTCCGGGTATCAAATATATGAGTAACTGCAATGAGTAGTAGACGTCATTTCTTATATAAAATGTATTACTTTTAATCTTGATTATTTTCTCTATTATGTAGGTGAAGATGAGCCAACAGAAGTAAATTCAACCCTTCCGTCATGATCATTTCATATCGCGCACTCCAACTTATCTTCCCATCGAAATCACCAACTCCGTGACAAATTCCTCCTAATGGCAGATGATGAAGTATTAATAGATGTCCATTTCGGCGGAGCCTATTATCTCACCCTTCTAATGGTGTTTGTCGTCTCTCGGGGTGCTTTATACAGAGCTAATAATGCAGAGTTAACACTTCCGGTCCAGCGAGTTCTCCCGCTTTATTACTACGTCCATATCGCCAATTTATAGGCCCCCGAATTTACGAGGGTCGCGACATAAGTAAAAATGTATTTTCTGGGCATATACGGGGCAATATTCACCCTTATGACATTATGAGGCCTTGAATTTCGGAAGTGTTCCCGATGTGTCATTTGGAATATGATTAATAATGATAATAATATTTAATTGGGGAAAAAGTGATAAACACAGTTTGTATTATATAAAATTCTCAGAAGAACAAGAAGACGTATAGTCCAAAGTTTATCGGAGTTTTCTTGTGTTTTATAAAAATGAAATCTTGAAAAAAATACTGATTTGAGGTACTCAATACAACCATGGCAATGCATCCATTGACTGATATATTGGCAATATTTTTTGAAAAACTCTGATGCAGGTTGAATTTTTCCATTCATGGAAATATACACTAGAATTAACTCTTAATTGATGTGTGAAGAAGGGAATATAGAAATATCGGGCCGGAAGCGACATTTCAAAAAATACCTAACATAGAACTAACGAGTTTATTGCTTTTTCGAAGCTCGGACGTAAATGACAATCATTTAAATGTTTCTTATAATTCACTACAGCATTCCTTTCTACATCAGGATAAAGTCGTGAAATCATTATTTTGTTATCATCATTTCTTCCCCAAATGTTATCATTTCACTTATGGAAGGCAATATTCTCAATTTGTTTGTGCTTCATATAAATGATTTGCTGGATAAAACATCCTGTTCAGTGCATAGTTTTACTCTTCATACTAGTTTCTCTTCCAAAGTCCTCATATCAGCACGAGAAACAAAAATACAGAGAGGTACTAGCGTCAATAGTATCAACGATGGAATGGGTTGATATCAACTTGGTGGAATTTAATGCTGGGAAAACCTAAGAATGTCTCTTCTCAAAGAAAGCGAATCCATCTTTGTCTGATATTCAGTTGTCAGGGGTAATTATTCCTACAAAGTCCGTTATATAAACATTTATTGTAACTCCTTCTTGTTGGTGATTCTTCACTCACGGACTCGCTCACTTCGTTGGAACATCGTAGAAGGGTTGGGACTTATCTCTTTTCTGTAGATATTTCTACAGTCAGTACTCTTCTTGATCCAGGAATCTTTTTCGAATGAAACAGCTGAACTTTGGAACTCTTTACCGAGGAAGGTTTTTCCTGAGAACAACAAAATTCAAAAGTTCAAAATTAATGTCAATTCGTATCTCTGGTCGGGCTTGTAAGTCGCCGACGGCATGTACACGTTGTGCACAATTTTTATTTCATACTAGTTTCGCTTTTGGTAACTAAACAATAAAAACACAATAACTTACTGGTGTATTAAAACAAAAGCATCCAATCGTCAGATGAAATCATACGTGGAATCTGTCATGTATTCATCGAAGTGAAGAATAACTTCAAACTCATTTATTATAATATCTGAATTGTTCTAAAATTGTTCGTTTTCGTTAACCAGCTGACGAACGTCAACCCTCAGAAGTCGAAACTTGTGCGAGCAATGGATCAACGAGGCCTTACCTTTTAACGTGCGATTACCCAGCACGGTGGCCCGGCGAGGATTCGATGTGAAAATTTGTTTGCCATTCTACACTACAATTATTCCATTTCAATAGATTGCATTCAAGAAATATTCAAGTTTCAGAATGCTAAACACCTCTTGTTGTTCTCATCTTGTCACTTGCTTCTTCTTCGGAAAGCCTTCAAGATGTTGCCAGGTTTGTTTTTTTAGTGTCTGCCATCTCAGTTGACTTCCTTTTGAATCATTCTTCATTTCTCTCATTCATATAGACAAGCACAGCTGATTTTTCTTTCAATTCACAGTGTCCACAAACGTTTAAGATGTATTTATATAGATTCTGCGCATATAGTAGATTATGTACAGCGCTCTCTGTCGTCTTTTCGGTATATTTCAGTAAACCCTGACTCTATTTGATCACCGTTCCGTATATATTCTTTGAAAAAAATCAACTTCCAGGTGACGGTAACAAACTTTTGAAAGACGTCAAACTGACAAACGATATGACGAACAAAGGAGGATATGCTTTTCTGGGGCATCTGCTCCCGGTCATGAGATTTTACACAATTTTACGTCAATAAAGAAGAGACGATTTTCCAGAATTTTAGCTTACAAACCATTCCAGAACATCTCCAAATGAGCTCTTCTTCAGCAAAATTTTTCAAGGCAATACAATACTAAAATAGACATTTCGGCAACGCTTATGTGCGTATACTAGAATAGAATAGAATAGAATATTTATTCATCCTTTGAGTTCATTTACATGATGTAGGACAAGTCAAGTGATGTCAATAGCGTATTCGTGTTCACAAATACATATTTAAATTACATACATATTGAAGTGGAAATCAAAATGAATACTGGTTCAAACAAAACAAAACTAACACTCAATCTAAAAGTATTAAGATATATAAATACGAATATTAAAATTATTTAAAATCGAAATATTCATCAATTGAATAAAAACAATTACTCGCCAGGAATAACCGCAATTTTTTTTTAAATCATTTCGTTGGTTCGAGTACCTTACTTTCGGAGGGCAGGTGGTTGAATAACCTCGTTCCCGACAAAGATGGTGCTTTTTCGAACAGACTTGATTGATGCCTCTCTATTTTCAGAGAATTTCCATGTCTGGTTGGATAACGATGGTTGTCACAGTTTTTTAGTAAAACTCCCAAGTTTTGTTTTATGCGGCATATGCTGCTATAAATGTATGTACATGGGACTGTTAGGATGGAAAATTTCTGAAAGAGTGCTTTGCAAGAATCGGTTCTATTCAGATTGAAAATGAGTCTTATCACGCTTTTTCGGGCTACAAAAACTCTAGCAATTTCTGCTGCATTTCCCCAGAGGATTATATCATAGGAGATATGAGAATGAATGAGCGCATAGTAAACATTTATAAGAGTTTTTTGGTCGTCAAGTTCATTCTTCAATTGCAAAATGGCATAGTATCCACTGGATAGTCTCTTGGATACATGATCAATTTGTTTTTTCCAATTTAAACCCCGATCCACAAATATTCCCAGGAATTTTGTTGTGTCTGACGGTGTGATTATGTTCTCCATCACATGCACTCTGATTGAACAGTTGTTCATTTTTCTCCCGAAAAATTGCATCACAACTGTTTTTTCACTATTCATCATCAATCTGTTTCTATGACACCAGGTAGTGAACTGATATGCCATGGTATTCAGTTTGACCTGCAGTTCTGTTGGGCTATCTGCTTCCTCAGCCATAGCAGTATCGTCGGGGAATAGAACTAAACACCTCGATCTAATATGAGATGGCATATCGTTGATGAATAGAAGAAATATTAGAGGGCCCAAAACCGATCCTTGCGGTACTCCTATATCGATGTCATACAAATCTGACCTACTATCCCCCAGTTCAACTAATACCTTCCTTGTTGTCAAAAATGAAATTATCCACGAAAGAAAATTGCCTCGTATCCCCATAGCATATAATTTTTCTTCAACAAATGACAGATTAATAGAGTCAAATGCTTTTGAGAGATCAAAGAATATTGCTCTTACATACTTTCTCGGTTGCAATCTGTGGTTGCACTGTAATACATAGTTAGAGATCATATAGAGGAACTTGTGTTTTAGAGATATCGAAGGTTGCTTGTTGCAGAATCGATGAAATTTCTAGTGTTATAGAAACGTTTTAAACTAGGCGAGGTCACCGATTAATTGATCTGTGGCTAGGTTTTGAACATATCAGAAATTTTTGTGGTGTTGATTGCACTGATTTATGGCTGGCGCATTCAAACGATATTGGTATAGGTATAATTGAAGATTAGTGTTAGTGTAATCAGCTAACAGAAATGATCACCGTTACGATTTTTCACTGTCACCAGTAACTCCACTCTTTTTGCTTTTTGTGTTTTTGATATTGATGATGGTGTGATCAGTAACAGGGCAGCGAGTAAGAGCACAATAAGTTTGAAGGTTCGTCAATGATGCGAATAGAAACATATTTTTAGTCCATCTTCTGGCCTAAACTAAGCATAGCATTGGATGCAGATGCGGAAGTTTTCTCCAGGCTCCACCCAGTCAACATCTCTGTGAGCTCGAATATTTAGTATAAACTGCCGGTATGTTTCATTATTAGTCGTTTTTGAAGTACTTTTTTTATTGATGTGCCCAGTGCAACCAATTTGAAGCCATATAAAATCAACAATTAAGATAGAAGAAAACGATGCATTTATTTGTTATCAACAACACTAATAAGAAAATGTCAGTTCTGACAATCAATCATTCAAATAATCATTGAAAAGCAATATTGCCACTTCGCATTTTTTGAAAATAATTGATAAGAAGTTATTAATATACAAAAGATAAA
This sequence comes from Zygogramma bicolorata, assembly GCA_032362365.1. Taxonomy (NCBI): domain Eukaryota; kingdom Metazoa; phylum Arthropoda; class Insecta; order Coleoptera; family Chrysomelidae; genus Zygogramma; species Zygogramma bicolorata. The sequence goes on from JAVJAQ010003716.1 coordinate 322,369, forward strand.
ATATAATAGATCGAAAAACAAAGTACTACTACATGACTCATTTATAAGCATTCAAACGAGTTTAAAAATATTTTCAGAGAAGACCCAAACTTTCCTATCTAAAGCATACCCTCCTTGTGAAGACTCCCGAATCTGTGTTCGGAAATCAACGACCCGTAAAACAATAAAAACTGCTCGACATCGGACTCTGCGAACACCCTGTATGCGATTAGAAAACACCCCTATGAAAAGCCGCGCGTATTCCCGCAACCATCCGTGCATCCCGCCGTCAGAATAAGGGTTAGGCAAACCCTCTGTAACGGGATATGTTTACCGGGAACCTCGATCCTCGGTCCCAATCCATGAATAACAATGTAAAAGCGAAGCTCCGCTTCAACCTCAATCACCTTATCGGTAAACATATCGCGAACATGTGGACGGAATCCCAAATCGCATCGCGGATCCAATAACTGCGACTCGGCCTGGGCACAGATCAAAATTCAAATTCATCTCTCGCTTTGATGTATTCATCGACGGATAGTGGCGCGGACTTGGGTGGCGTTTTTTCAATCATTGATCTATTGCTGGTGCTGGGGAGAGGGGAACTAGTTCACTTACTCAACACT